>CM040395.1:69823359-70203359 GCA_022702515.1 Ilyophis sp. 1 JC-2022 | reverse complement strand
TAGTGAGATATCTACAGCACACCGGGGTCCTGACGCACACTTTAGTGAGATATCTACAGCACACCGGGGTCCTGACACACTTTAGTGAGATATCTACAGCACACCGGGGTCCTGACGCACACTTTAGTGAGATATCTACAGCACACCGGGGTCCTGACGCACACTTTAGTGAGATATCTACAGCACACCGGGGTCCTGACACACTTTAGTGAGATATCTACAGCACACCGGGGTCCTGACGCACACTTTAGTGAGATATCTACAGCACACCGGGGTCCTGACGCACACTTTAGTGAGATATCTACAGCACACCGGGGTCCTGACGCACACTTTAGTGAGATATCTACAGCACACCGGGGTCCTGACGCACACTTTAGTGAGATATCTACAGCACACCGGGGTCCTGACGCACACTTTAGTGAGATATCTACAGCACACCGGGGTCCTGACGCACACTTTAGTGAGATATCTACAGCACACCGGGGTCCTGACGCACACTTTAGTGAGATATCTACAGCACACCGGGGTCCTGACACACTTTAGTGAGATATCTACAGCACACCGGGGTCCTGACACACTTTAGTGAGATATCTACAGCACACCGGGGTCCTGACGCACACTTTAGTGAGATATCTACAGCACACCGGGGTCCTGACACACTTTAGTGAGATATCTACAGCACACCGGGGTCCTGACACACTTTAGTGAGATATCTACAGCACACCGGGGTCCTGACACACTTTAGTGAGATATCTACAGCACACCGGGGTCCTGACACACTTTAGTGAGATATCTACAGCACACCGGGGTCCTGATGCACACTTTAGTGAGATATCTACAGCACACCGGGGTCCTGACGCACACTTTAGTGAGATATCTACAGCACACCGGGGTCCTGACGCACACTTTAGTGAGATATCTACAGCACACCGGGGTCCTGACGCACACTTTAGTGAGATATCTACAGCACACCGGGGTCCTGACGCACACTTTAGTGAGATATCTACAGCACACCGGGGTCCTGACGCACACTTTAGTGAGATATCTACAGCACACCGGGGTCCTGACGCACACTTTAGTGAGATATCTACAGCACACCGGGGTCCTGACACACTTTAGTGAGATATCTACAGCACACCGGGGTCCTGACACACTTTAGTGAGATATCTACAGCACACCGGGGTCCTGATGCACACTTTAGTGAGATATCTACAGCACACCGGGGTCCTGACACACTTTAGTGAGATATCTACAGCACACCGGGGTCCTGACACACTTTAGTGAGATATCTACAGCACACCGGGGTCCTGATGCACACTTTAGTGAGATATCTACAGCACACCGGGGTCCTGACACACTTTAGTGAGATATCTACAGCACACCGGGGTCCTGACACACTTTAGTGAGATATCTACAGCACACCGGGGTCCTGACACACTTTAGTGAGATATCTACAGCACACCGGGGTCCTGACACACACTTTAGTGAGATATCTACAGCACACCGGGGTCCTGACACACTTTAGTGAGATATCTACAGCACACCGGGGTCCTGACACACTTTAGTGAGATATCTACAGCACACCGGGGTCCTGACGCACACTTTAGTGAGATATCTACAGCACACCGGGGTCCTGACACACTTTAGTGAGATATCTACAGCACACCGGGGTCCTGACGCACACTTTAGTGAGATATCTACAGCACACCGGGGTCCTGACACACTTTAGTGAGATATCTACAGCACACCGGGGTCCTGACACACTTTAGTGAGATATCTACAGCACACCGGGGTCCTGACACACTTTAGTGAGATATCTACAGCACACCGGGGTCCTGACACACTTTAGTGAGATATCTACAGCACACCGGGGTCCTGACACACTTTAGTGAGATATCTACAGCACACCGGGGTCCTGACACACTTTAGTGAGATATCTACAGCACACCAGGGTCCTGACACACTTTAGTGAGATATCTACAGCACACCGGGGTCCTGACACACTTTAGTGAGATATCTACAGCACACCGGGGTCCTGACACACTTTAGTGAGATATCTACAGCACACCGGGGTCCTGACACACTTTAGTGAGATATCTACAGCACACCGGGGTCCTGACACACTTTAGTGAGATATCTACAGCACACGGGGTCCTGACACACTTTAGTGAGATATCTACAGCACACCGGGGTCCTGACACACTTTAGTGAGATATCTACAGCACACCGGGGTCCTGACGCACACTTTAGTGAGATATCTACAGCACACCGGGGTCCTGACGCACACTTTAGTGAGATATCTACAGCACACCGGGGTCCTGACGCACACTTTAGTGAGATATCTACAGCACACCGGGGTCCTGACGCACACTTTAGTGAGATATCTACAGCACACCGGGGTCCTGACGCACACTTTAGTGAGATATCTACAGCACACCGGGGTCCTGATGCACACTTTAGTGAGATATCTACAGCACACCGGGGTCCTGACACACACTTTAGTGAGATATCTACAGCACACCGGGGTCCTGACGCACACTTTAGTGAGATATCTACAGCACACCGGGGTCCTGACACACTTTAGTGAGATATCTACAGCACACCGGGGTCCTGACACACACTTTAGTGAGATATCTACAGCACACCGGGGTCCTGACACACTTTAGTGAGATATCTACAGCACACCGGGGTCCTGACACACACTTTAGTGAGATATCTACAGCACACCGGGGTCCTGACACACTTTAGTGAGATATCTACAGCACACCGGGGTCCTGACGCACACTTTAGTGAGATATCTACAGCACACCGGGGTCCTGACGCACACTTTAGTGAGATATCTACAGCACACCGGGGTCCTGACGCACACTTTAGTGAGATATCTACAGCACACCGGGGTCCTGACACACACTTTAGTGAGAACCCATATCTGCTCTCTTTTCCGTAAGAACAGCAGCATCTGCGGTTCAGAGATTTCAGTCTGACCGTATAATTACTGCTGACAGCCAGTCAAAGCATGGCGCAGTCTGGCGGGATTAGCATTCCTGCAATTTTCCCCTCTCTCCCTCCTTTTTAACACTACTATAGCTGTCCATTCATTAATTAAGTGTCTTAAGAGACACAACTAAGAAAATGTTACATTTTTTTACATCTACATCCATAAAATCTGGAGGTTTTAAAAACAGCACAAAGGTGAGGAATGTAGTCTGCTGTACGTGTCAGAGGAGTGATGTTATAATGATAATTTATTTGTAGGAAGTGCAGGAAAAGTGTGATTAAGTTGTCAGGAACTGAAATGGGAGTAGAGAAGCTTTGCTGTATGAACTCCCAGCTGCGTCCTTTGCTGAGAAGAAGGAAAAAACTGATTTTTTAAAAGCTGAAGGTTTAGTTACATGCCATCATTCCTGGGTGAGTTCAGCTTGAGAACCTTTCTGCACAAGAACACCAACAGTGCCTCTCTATACCTCCCTATCTCTATACCCCTCTATCTCTGCACAAGAACACCAACAGTGCCTCTCTATACCTCCCTATCTCTATAAGCCTCTATCTCTGCACAAGAACACTAGCAATCTCTTGTTCTATACCTCTCTATCTCTACACCTCCCTCTATATAGACCTCTCCCTCTGTACATTTCTGTTCATATACCTCTCTTTCTCTCTCTCTTTCTGTCTCACTGTCTCACTGTCATCGCCAATGATAACATGGGTAAATTTGGCGTTCCTTTCAGTCAGAGTTTGTATGTTTTCTGCACAAACTGTATGAGAAATCAGACGGCCATCTTTTTTTTCAATTAAGTACCGAGTAACCAGCAGACTATGCGGCCCTCCAGGACCAGGAATTTGGAAAAGGATTCCTAGGGCATTTGGAAAGGGATTCCTAGGGCATTTGGAAGGATTCCTAGGGCATTTGGAAAGGGATTCCTAGGGCATTTGGAAAGGGATTCCTAGGGCATTTAGAAAGGGATTCCTAGGGCATTTGGAAAGGGATTCCTAGGGCATTTAGAAAGGGATTCCTAGGGCATTTGGAAAGGGATTCCTAGGGCATTTGGAAAGGGATTCCTAGGGCATTTGGAAAGGGATTCCTAGGGCATTTGGAAAGGGATTCCTCTGGCATTTAGAAAGGGATTCCTAGGGCATTTAGAAAGGGATTCCTAGGGCATTTGGAAAGGGATTCCTAGGGCATTTAGAAAGGGATTCCTAGGGCATTTGGAAAGGGACGTTAGTTTGTGAAACCGGTGTGCAGTCTGGCATGATCCAGCAGGGGGGGCTGTTGAGCCCTACCACTGTGGTTCAGACAGTCACCCTGACAACCAAACCAAACCAGCTGCAGCTGAAAGAACAACAGAAGCAACACTAAACATATCTCAAAGGTAGTGGTTTAGTTTTTATCTAAGATAGCAGCCAGTAAAGTAAGCTAGTTTATAATGCATTTATACCCACACACACGTGAACACAAAGTGAAGGCATTAGAAAGTACTTCTCCACGCAGAGAGCAGTCGCTGTGTGGAATAGCTTACCAGATCATGTAGTCAAGGCAGAAACTGGGTGTTTTCAAAACCAGACTCGATATGGTGCTGGACACTATCTAGTTTGTAGGGGAGCGCTAGGAACCCTTTAGTGGTAGGAAGATGGCGAGAATTCTTGGGCTGAATGGCCTGTTCTTGTTATTAAATTATGTTGTTATGTTACTTATGCCTGACAGTAACATTTGAATGCATTTATTATACCTGCACTTAAACAGAAATCATTCAGCCTGACAGGGAAGATATCCCAGATATGGTTTGTTGTCACTGTACCCTTTGAAGGACATGGAAAAGACATTCGGTTAATTTACTGTCAGGCAGAAAACAAAGCCGTCTTCCTGTGACGGATGTGTAATCTGTGTAGATATCAGATATGGACATGAACGTCTCTTTCTCATGCAAGCCAATAATGCCAAACTCACCTGTCAGATCAACACATTTTACTCGTTCTTTCCTACAAAAAACTAAATGGTGTCTGTTCTCCTGGCTTTGGAGGTGCGTCTGGCATGTACTATTTAGTTATATGTTCAACTTTAAAGGCTTCCTGTTGGCATGTTAAAGAAGTCATACATATTTCATTCTTTTTTTTCAAGGATTTTAATGAGTCTGTGTTACTGCCCAACTGGTGAGTTTGTAGGGCCTTGACTAGTTACTCTGAATCCTGAGCGTTAGGAAAGCTGTAAAGCAGGGCAGTATGTCTGCCAATCCCAGAGCTAATATCCATGAGTGGAAGAGTCTTCCGAAGGCTAACACACAGTGATTGGTTCTGTACTAGTTAGGTTTAACACACAGTGACTGGTTCTGTACTAGTTATGTTTAACACACAGTGACTGGTTCTGTACTAGTTAGGTTTAACACACAGTGACTGGTTCTGTACTAGTTAGGTTTAACACACAGTGACTGGTTCTGTACTAGTTAGGTTTAACACACAGTGACTGGTTCTGTACTAGTTAGGTTTAACACACAGTGACTGGTTCTGTACTAGTTAGGTTTAACACACAGTGACTGATTCTGTACTAGTTAGGTTTAACACACAGTGACTGGTTCTGTACTAGTTAGGTTTAACACACAGTGACTGGTTCTGTACTAGTTAGGTTTAACACACAGTGACTGGTTCTGTACTAGTTAGGTTTAACACACAGTGACTGGTTCTGTACTAGTTAGGTTTAACACACAGTGACTGGTTCTGTACTAGTTAGGTTTAACACACAGTGACTGATTCTGTACTAGTTAGGTTTAACCCACAGTGACTGGTTCTGTACTAGTTAGGTTTACCACACAGTGACTGGTTCTGTACTAGTTAGGTTTAACACACAGTGACTGGTTCTGTACTAGTTAGGTTTAACACACAGTGACTGATTCTGTACTAGTTAGGTTTAACACACAGTGACTGATTCTGTACTAGTTAGGTTTAACACACAGTGACTGGTTCTGTACTAGTTAGGTTTAACACACAGTGACTGATTCTGTACTAGTTAGGTTTAACACACAGTGACTGGTTCTGTACTAGTTAGGTTTAACACACAGTGACTGGTTCTGTACTAGTTAGGTTTAACACACAGTGACTGGTTCTGTACTAGTTAGGTTTAACACACAGTGACTGGTTCTGTACTAGTTAGGTTTAACACACAGTGACTGGTTCTGTACTAGTTAGGTTTAACACACAGTGACTGATTCTGTACTAGTTAGGTTTAACCCACAGTGACTGGTTCTGTACTAGTTAGGTTTAACACACAGTGACTGGTTCTGTACTAGTTAGGTTTAACACACAGTGACTGGTTCTGTACTAGTTAGGTTTAACACACAGTGACTGATTCTGTACTAGTTAGGTTTAACACACAGTGACTGATTCTGTACTAGTTAGGTTTAACACACAGTGACTGGTTCTGTACTAGTTAGGTTTAACACACAGTGACTGATTCTGTACTAGTTAGGTTTAACACACAGTGACTGGTTCTGTACTAGTTAGGTTTAACACACAGTGACTGGTTCTGTACTAGTTAGGTTTAACACACAGTGACTGATTCTGTACTAGTTAGGTTTAACACACAGTGACTGGTTCTGTACTAGTTATGTTTAACACACAGTGACTGGTTCTGTACTAGTCATGTTTAACACACAGTGACTGGTTCTGTACTAGTTAGGTTTAACACACAGTGACTGGTTCTGTACTAGTTAGGTTTAACACACAGTGACTGGTTCTGTACTAGTTAGGTTTAACACACAGTGACTGATTCTGTACTAGTTAGGTTTAACACACAGTGACTGGTTCTGTACTAGTTAGGTTTAACACACAGTGACTGATTCTGTACTAGTTAGGTTTAACACACAGTGACTGGTTCTGTACTAGTTAGGTTTAACACACAGTGACTGGTTCTGTACTAGTTAGGTTTAACACACAGTGACTGATTCTGTACTAGTTAGGTTTAACCCACAGTGACTGGTTCTGTACTAGTTAGGTTTAACACACAGTGACTGGTTCTGTACTAGTTAGGTTTAACACACAGTGACTGGTTCTGTACTAGTTAGGTTTAACACACAGTGACTGATTCTGTACTAGTTAGGTTTAACACACAGTGACTGGTTCTGTACTAGTTAGGTTTAACACACAGTGACTGGTTCTGTACTAGTTAGGTTTAACACACAGTGACTGGTTCTGTACTAGTTAGGTTTAACACACAGTGACTGGTTCTGTACTAGTTAGGTTTAACACACAGTGACTGGTTCTGTACTAGTTAGGTTTAACACACAGTGACTGGTTCTGTACTAGTTAGGTTTAACACACAGTGACTGGTTCTGTACTAGTTAGGTTTAACACACAGTGTCTGGTTCTGTACTAGTTAGGTTTAACACACAGTGACTGATTCTGTACTAGTTAGGTTTAACACACAGTGACTGGTTCTGTACTAGTTAGGTTTAACACACAGTGACTGGTTCTGTACTAGTTATGTTTAACACACAGTGACTGGTTCTGTACTAGTTAGGTTTAACACACAGTGACTGGTTCTGTACTAGTTAGGTTTAACACACAGTGACTGATTCTGTACTAGTTAGGTTTAACACACAGTGACTGGTTCTGTACTAGTTAGGTTTAACACACAGTGACTGATTCTGTACTAGTTAGGTTTAACACACAGTGACTGATTCTGTACTAGTTAGGTTTAACACACAGTGACTGGTTCTGTACTAGTTAGGTTTAACACACAGTGACTGGTTCTGTACTAGTTAGGTTTAACACACAGTGACTGATTCTGTACTAGTTAGGTTTAACACACAGTGACTGGTTCTGTACTAGTTATGTTTAACACACAGTGACTGGTTCTGTACTAGTTAGGTTTAACACACAGTGACTGGTTCTGTACTAGTTAGGTTTAACACACAGTGACTGGTTCTGTACTAGTTAGGTTTAACACACAGTGACTGATTCTGTACTAGTTAGGTTTAACACACAGTGACTGGTTATGTACTAGTTATGTTTAACACACAGTGACTGGTTCTGTACTAGTTAGGTTCAACACACAGTGACTGGTTCTGTACTAGTTAGGTTTAACACACAGTGACTGATTCTGTACTAGTTAGGTTTAACACACAGTGACTGGTTCTGTACTAGTTAGGTTTAACACACAGTGACTGGTTCTGTACTAGTTAGGTTTAACACACAGTGACTGGTTCTGTACTAGTTAGGTTTAACACACAGTGACTGGTTCTGTACTAGTTAGGTTTAACACACAGTGACTGGTTCTGTACTAGTTAGGTTTAACACACAGTGACTGGTTCTGTACTAGTTAGGTTTAACACACAGTGACTGGTTCTGTACTAGTTAGGTTTAACACACAGTGACTGATTCTGTACTAGTTAGGTTTAACACACAGTGACTGGTTCTGTACTAGTTAGGTTTAACACACAGTGACTGGTTATGTACTAGTTATGTTTAACACACAGTGACTGGTTCTGTACTAGTTAGGTTTAACACACAGTGACTGGTTCTGTACTAGTTAGGTTTAACACACAGTGACTGATTCTGTACTAGTTAGGTTTAACACACAGTGTCTGGTTCTGTACTAGTTAGGTTTAACACACAGTGACTGGTTCTGTACTAGTTAGGTTTAACACACAGTGACTGGTTCTGTACTAGTTAGGTTTAACACACAGTGACTGGTTCTGTACTAGTTAGGTTTAACACACAGTGACTGGTTCTGTACTAGTTATGTTTAACACACAGTGACTGATTCTGTACTAGTTAGGTTTAACACACAGTGACTGGTTCTGTACTAGTTAGGTTTAACACACAGTGACTGGTTCTGTACTAGTTAGGTTTAACACACAGTGACTGGTTCTGTACTAGTTAGGTTTAACACACAGTGACTCGAAGCTCCATTTTCTCTTTGCTAATCAGGCTTTGAAATGTGATTAAAGGCTTGGAGTCCCGTTCACTTCAGAGCCAGATGGAGTTTTTTAATAAAGCGCTGCTGTTATATTCTGCTTTTTCCTTTTCCCTTTGGCTGCTTTTTATAGTAATTTGCTGAATTACATGTCTGTTGATTTTTTTTCATGTCTTCAGAAGAGAAAAAAAAGAGTCTTTGTCAGACTGAAGTGTTTTTGCTACAGCTCTGTTCTGATATCCTTTCCTTTTGAAAGGCTGTAAATTGGGGGTCTGGGGGTCTCTCTGTACCTATCAGAGGCATAAACTACTCTGTCTTCAGCTGCGATTGCTCTAATATCACCTCCACAGGCTGGTACTTACACTTACAACTCGCCTCTGTGTGTGTGTATGTGAGTGTGAATGTGTGTGTGCATGTGTGTGTGAGAGAGCGAGTGTGTGGGTGTGTGTGTGTGTATGTGAGTGTGAATGTATATGTATGTGTGTGCGTGTGTGTGTGTGAGTGAGTTTGAGAGTGTGTGTTTGTGTGTGTATGTGAATGTGTGTGTGTGTGTGTGAGAGAAAGTGTGTGTGTGTGTGTGTGTGAGAGAAAGTGTGTGTGTGTGTGTGTGTGTGTGTGTGTGTGTGTGTGTGTGTGTGTGTGTGTGTGTGTGTGTGTGTGTGTGTGTGTGTGCCTCCTCTGGTCAGCCAGGCCCCTGCAGTCTGTCACTGGGAGGGATGTGTAAAACGGCTCAGACGACTCAGCATAAAGAGTCGTTCAAAAACACCGATTCGTTCGCGAACTGCACATCGCTATCTGTAACGTTACTTCACGGTGACGATAGTCAGCTATTTCGACCACTATTCGATATTGGATCCATTTTGTCGATATAATAAACTTTCACATTATTACGGTGGGTTTCATATTTTTATCCATCATTGACGTCGCAAAAAAGTTTTTCTGTCTGCTAGCTAGCTGCTGGTCGCTATCGTTAGCAGGATAAGTTAACGTGCTGGTGAAAGTGATTCGCAGGAACCAAATGCCCATTCTGAGCTAAATATTTCAACAGTCGTGGCATAATGGCTACGCCTTAAGCTATTGCTCGTGTTTTGCCTGACTTTTACTGGGACAGGGATTGGGAAGGTGTGCTAGTTTTGCAAGTAGCGAACAGGGCTAATTGTTGTTCACGTCTTCACGCCCCATTCGCTATGTAAACATTCTGTGTGACACTCGCGCGTCCCTCTCCAGGCTGAGTAGCAGGACAGCAGAGAAGCGGCGCCCGAATCGCGTTTATTGAGAGAAAGGCGGGCAGGGCGAGAGCCATACTCTGCCTTACCCAACTGACGCCCCTGTCAGGAATATAAACCAGGGGGCCTATTTCTTGTAGCTGGCCAACTGTGCTGAGTAAGACTTGGAAGCCCCCTGAATATGGAACATATTGTCAGGGAGCGTTCAGAGACCCAAACGCAGACCAGGATGTCGGCGAAAGAGAGCGTTTATTTCCAGTCCAATGTCAAAAAGCCAGGTAATCAGATGTAGAAACAGAATAAAATCAGCAGGCAAAAGAATAGTGAGACAGTCCAAAATCAATAACGAGAAATCACAGGTAAAGGTACAGAATACGGCAGGCACAGGTGAGGTCACAAAAACAGGCAGGAGTCAAAAACCAAAATAATAAAGGCAAACAAAACAGAATCGGTGGACAGGAATCGTAGTCGTATAAAGGGTGTCTCAGGAATCTCAACAAATCTCTGGCTTTACAAACACACACTCAGGAAAAGTGATCAACGTTCTGACAAGGAACAGACTGAAACGCAAGGTTTTAATACTCAGGGAGTGACGAGATACAATGGGGATCAGGTGTGTGGAAACGGGGAAGAGAAATAACAAACAGATGAGCGTAATGAAACAATGAGGGAAGCTGATAATTCACTAACAAGGTAAAACGTAATACGTGGACCGGATTCACACATAACACACAGACTTGAACATAAACTGGGTAGTAAAAAAAAAGTGCATACAACTAGAGAAGAGAAAGCGGAAACAAGAGTCAGCTGTAGTAAGAGTAAGATGATCAGCGATAGAACAGGTAGAAAGAGAGACTGCAGGTAGAAACTAAGATTACGTAAGTGAGTTAGTTAATTAGTATAATATACAATGAGATAATTAGTTAAGAAGGAAGTGCATGACAGAGGAAATACAGAGAAAAACCGCAATCCCAAAAGACTCCCGAAAAGTGTGGCGAAGACAGGAGAGTTACGGCAGTGCAAACATGGAACAGTGAAACCATAAATTAAACTGAATGTATGATGAGAAAATAATAAATGAGAACATAATCAGAAATATAAATACACAGATAAACAAACAAAATACAGAATCCTGACACATATGAACTATCAAAAACACTGTTCCAGGTTTTACGGTTATCCAGCTACGAGGAATAAGGCCTGGGTCAATCTTGAAAGAGTTTGATGCTCTACACTGAAGACAAACTTTATCACTCCAATTTTCAGCAGTTAATGAATTAAGGAGTATTCAAGCCGTGTCAGCGCATCCACAAAGTCATGTGTATTTTAAATTGAAATAGGGTCAGTCTTATTTCAGCCCTTAAAAAGAGAGTTGTGGAGCCTGCAGGCGTTTCTAAAAGATCTGCAGTCAACATTTATAGTAAGACACTGTTCTGCGTAAATGGCTAACAGGTGATTATTAAGATGCAAACGTGGGTTTGGGCCAATGTGTTTCACGTAGTCTCTCTGTCCCTGACGTGGTTCTGGCTGCTGTAACATCCGTTCAAAGCCCCAGTTAATGCAGGATGCTCCAGTGATAAAAATAAGAATTAATTTGAATGTTTTATGTTAAGCTTGTGATGTGAAACGAGGAACAGCATTTACCGGTAAATGTGATTATTCTCTGTTATTGGCAATCTGGCGATGTACTTGATTGCGAGACGTATGTGTGAGGTATATGAACCTCGTACACAAGATGTCATTTGCGTGTCTGCCAAAAATCATCTCTTTGTGATTCCATAGATTTCACATCAGGGTCAGACGTGAAATGGCCTCTTTCCATCACGTTGTTCCCTCTCACATTCCAGGAGACCAATCGAATGCTTGCGTTTGCCATCGTGATGTTGATGCAAAAAAAATAACCAGATTATTGGTTTGTACACATCACCTTCAAACAAGCGTGTAGCTGTCATAAGGAATCATGAGCACGAACGCAAACCTGCAGGAAAACTGGCTCTAGAAAAGACGGAGGCTGTCTGTCTCGTGCCTGCCGTCCAGTCCTGTACCGGCATTGTGTTCCCTATCTTTAGTGCTCCTAATTCTGCATTTAGCCCCATCTGTTGATCATTCAGGATTCACCAGACAGCAGCTGTGTCTTTACCTGAGACAGGTGCAATACCTGCACAGTGTAGACAGGTGTTTATTACCTGAGACAGACTCAATATCTCCACAGTGTAGACAGGTGTTTATTACCTGAGACAGACTCAATACCTGCACAGTGTAGACAGGTGTTTATTACCTGTGAGAGACTCAATACCTGCACAGTGTAGACAGGTGTTTATTACCTGTGAGAGACTCACCTGCAAAGTGTAGACAGGTGTTTATTACCTGAGACAGACTCAATACCTGCACAGTGTAGACAGGTGTTTATTACCTGTGAGAGACTCAATACCTGCACAGTGTAGACAGGTGTTTATTACCTGTGAGAGACTCAATACCTGCACAGTGTAGACAGGTGTTTATTACCTGTGAGAGACTCACCTGCACAGTGTAGACAGGTGTTTATTACCTGTGAGAGACTCAATACCTGCACAGTGTAGACAGGTGTTTATTACCTGTGAGAGACTCAATACCTGCACAGTGTAGACAGGTGTTTATTACCTGTGAGAGACTCAATACCTGCACAGTGTAGACAGGTGTTTATTACCTGTGAGAGACTCACCTGCACAGTGTAGACAGGTGTTTATTACCTGAGACAGACTCAATACCTGCACAGTGTAGACAGGTGTTTATTACCTGTGAGAGACTCAATACCTGCACAGTGTAGACAGGTGTTTATTACCTGTGAGAGACTCAATACCTGCACAGTGTAGACAGGTGTTTATTACCTGAGACAGACTCACCTGCACAGTTTAGACAGGTGTTTATTACCTGTGAGAGACTCACCTGCACAGTTTAGACAGGTGTTTATTACCTGTGAGAGACTCAATACCTGCACAGTGTAGACAGGTGTTTATTACCTGTGAGAGACTCACCTGCACAGACAGGTGTTTATTACCTGTGAGAGACTCAATACCTGCACAGTGTAGACAGGTGTTTATTACCTGTGAGAGACTCAATACCTGCACAGTGTAGACAGGTGTTTATTACCTGTAAGAGACTCACCTGTACAGTGAGTGGGCACAGTTTGAATAGTGCAGTGATGATCCACGCTACACAATGGGCAGCCATGATCTCTCCCTTCATCAGGGAGGAGGAGTCAATTATGAGCTGTCAATCACGCGGCCCAGGGCGATAGAAGAACAAAAGAAATCATTCTCCGTGGCAACTGCATCAATTACCGCCAGCAGCCAGGGTTGCCATGGTGAGGAAAATGGAATACAAATTATCATGGGGCCTGTTAATCTCTCCCTCTCTCTTTCTATCACCCTCCCTGTCTGCACCTATCATTGTCTTTCTTCTCTCCTCCATCTCTTTCTGACTCCTCATCCCTCTTCTCTCCTCCATCTCTTTCTGACTCCTCATCCCTCTTCTCTCCTCCATCTCTTTCTGACTCCTCATCCCTCTTCTCTCCTCCATCTCTTTCTGACTCCTCATCCCTCTTCTCTCCTCCATCTCTTTCTGACTCCTCATCCCTCTTCTCTCCTCCATCTCTTTCTGACTCCTCATCCCTCTTCTCCCTCCATCTCTTTCTGACTCATCCTCCCTCTTCTCTCCTCCATCTCTTTCTGACTCCTCATCCCTCTTCTCTCCTCCATCTCTTTCTGACTCCTCGTCCCTCTTCTCTCCTCCATCTCTTTCTGACTCCTCATCCCTCTTCTCTCCTCCATCTCTTTCTGACTCCTCATCCCTCTTCTCTCCTCCATCTCTTTCTGACTCCTCATCCCTCTTCTCTCCTCCATCTCTTTCTGACTCCTCATCCCTCTTCTCTCCTCCATCTCTTTCTGACTCCTCATCCCTCTTCTCTCCTCCATCTCTTTCTGACTCCTCATCCCTCTTCTCTCCTCCATCTCTTTCTGACTCCTCATCCCTCTTCTCTCCTCCATCTCTTTCTGACTCCTCATCCCTCTTCTCTCCTCCATCTCTTTCTGACTCCTCATCCCTCTTCTCCCTCCATCTCTTTCTGACTCCTCATCCCTCTTCTCTCCTCCATCTCTTTCTGACTCCTCATCCCTCTTCTCTCCTCCATCTCTTTCTGACTCCTCATCCCTCTTCTCTCCTCCATCTCTTTCTGACTCCTCATCCCTCTTCTCTCCTCCATCTCTTTCTGACTCCTCATCCCTCTTCTCTCCTCCATCTCTTTCTGACTCCTCATCCCTCTTCTCTCCTCCATCTCTTTCTGACTCCTCATCCCTCTTCTCCCTCCATCTCTTTCTGACTCCTCATCCCTCTTCTCTCCTCCATCTCTTTCTGACTCCTCATCCCTCTTCTCTCCTCCATCTCTTTCTGACTCCTCATCCCTCTTCTCTCCTCCATCTCTTTCTGACTCCTCATCCCTCTTCTCTCCTCCATCTCTTTCTGACTCCTCATCCCTCTTCTCTCCTCCATCTCTTTCTGACTCCTCATCCCTCTTCTCCCTCCATCTCTTTCTGACTCCTCATCCCTCTTCTCTCCTCCATCTCTTTCTGACTCCTCATCCCTCTTCTCCCTCCATCTCTTTCTGACTCATCCTCCCATTTTTTGCTCTTTTTTATGAGTCACACTCATTCTGCTTTCCTGCAAAAGTGTGTGTGTGTCTGTGTGTGTGTGTGCATATATGTGAGTGTCTGTGGGTGTGTGTATGCGTGTCTGTGTGCATATATGTGAGTGTCTGTGGGTGTGTGTATGCGTGTCTGTGTGCATATATGTGAGTGTCTGTGGGTGTGTGTGCATATATGTGAGTGTCTGTGGGTGTGTGTGCATATATGTGAGTGTCTGTGGGTGTGTGTATGCGTGTCTGTGTGCATATATGTGAGTGTCTGTGGGTGTGTGTATGCGTGTCTGTGTGCATATATGTGAGTGTCTGTGGGTGTGTGTGCATATATGTGAGTGTCTGTGGGTGTGTGTGCATATATGTGAGTGTCTGTGGGTGTGTGTGCATATATGTGAGTGTCTGTGGGTGTGTGTGCATATATGTGAGTGTCTGTGGGTGTGTGTGCATATATGTGAGTGTCTGTGGGTGTGTGTGCATATATGTGAGTGTCTGTGGGTGTGTGTATGCGTGTCTGTGTGTGTGTGTGCATATATGTGAGTGTCTGTGGGTGTGTGTATGCGTGTCTGTGTGCATATATGTGAGTGTCTGTGGGTGTGTGTGCATATATGTGAGTGTCTGTGGGTGTGTGTGCATATATGTGAGTGTCTGTGGGTGTGTGTATGCGTGTCTGTGTGCATATGTCTACATGTATGCATACGTATGTGTCTACGTGAATGCATATGTGTGTGAGCGTGTGTCTGTGTGCATGTGTCTACGGGTATGCATGTGTGTGTGTGTAGATGTGTGTGTCTGTGTGCATATGTATCTATGTCTATGTGTGTCTGTGTGACACAGGCACAGCGCCCTCTATGTTGGGGTTGTTGTATTGAATTGTGTTTATGCTTTTAGCGCTACTCTTGGCTGCAAAGACCATTTCTCTCCCGGATGAAGAGGCGGGGCTCAATGTTAGTGCACCAGTCCCTTTAAATACAGTCCAGTTTAATTTCTCTCCCGGATGAAGAGGCGGGGCTCAATGTTAGTGCACCAGTCCCTTTAAATACAGTCCAGTTTAATTTCTCTCCCGGATGAAGAGGCGGGGCTCAATGTTAGTGCACCAGTCCCTTTAAATACAGTCCAGTTTAATTTCTCTCCCGGATGAAGAGGCGGGGCTCAATGTTAGTGCACCAGTCCCTTTAAATACAGTCCAGTTTAATTTCTCTCCCGGATGAAGAGGCGGGGCTCAATGTTAGTGCACCAGTCCCTTTAAATACAGTCCAGTTTAATTTCTCTCCCGGATGAAGAGGCGGGGCTCAATGTTAGTGCACCAGTCCCTTTAAATACAGTCCAGTTTAATTTCTCTCCCGGATGAAGAGGCGGGGCTCAATGTTAGTGCACCAGTCCCTTTAAATACAGTCCAGTTTAATTTCTCTCCCGGATGAAGAGGCGGGGCTCAATGTTAGTGCACCAGTCCCTTTAAATACAGTCCAGTTTAATTTCTCTCCCGGATGAAGAGGCGGGGCTCAATGTTAGTGCACCAGTCCCTTTAAATACAGTCCAGTTTAATTTCTCTCCCGGATGAAGAGGCGGGGCTCAATGTTAGTGCACCAGTCCCTTTAAATACAGTCCAGTTTAATTTCTCTCCCGGATGAAGAGGCGGGGCTCAATGTTAGTGCACCAGTCCCTTTAAATACAGTCCAGTTTAATTTCTCTCCCGGATGAAGAGGCGGGGCTCAATGTTAGTGCACCAGTCCCTTTAAATACAGTCCAGTTTAATTTCTCTCCCGGATGAAGAGGCGGGGCTCAATGTTAGTGCACCAGTCCCTTTAAATACAGTCCAGTTTAATTTCTCTCCCGGATGAAGAGGCGGGGCTCAATGTTAGTGCACCAGTCCCTTTAAATACAGTCCAGTTTAATTTCTCTCCCGGATGAAATAACACTAAACTGTTGTGATAGGTAAGAAGTAGAAAGCTTAGCTTAAAATGTACCGTACATGGCAATCACTTGGCAGAAGTTCTTATACAGAGCGACGGACAGTAGTGTAATAGCCTAGTCACTAAGTGAAATGGTAACCTAATCTAATCAAATTAATTAAAGGCTAAAGACAGAATTTCTTGTGGGCTATAATTCTGTCCCCACATTTCCATTTCTGCACCTTTACCAACTTTAAGCCCAGAGGCCTGTTCTCTCCTCGGGTGCTACTGGCTAAATTGCTTGGGTTCGAGCGTCGGGCTACATGTTAACTAATGTAATACCAATGAACTGTATAAATTGTATGAGAGACGGTGCCATGGGTGCTGTATTGGCCGTGTGAGACAGAGAACATTCCAGAAAGCTTGTGCTTCTTATCAAACGGAACAGAGAGAGAAACGCTTTCAGCCAGAGCACAGCCCGCTAAAACGACCCCTAATGATGTCAATTTGCTCTTGAGGGCGCTTCGCGCAATCGCGGGAACTGGCCTCGCGCCCGCTGTACGCTGGCCAGACTCTCAAAGAGCGCGAGGCGAGCACCTGCACAAGCCTGCGCGTTCAAAAAGCGTTTTAGCAGGTTGTTCTGTGAGTTCCACGTGTCTCATAAAAGCTTTAAATCGCCCAAATTATCTTCTCCTTTTCTCGTCATCATTTGTCTTTTTTTATTTTTTTTTACAAAAGCCATTTTTTGTGAGTCATCTAAAATGATTTTAAATTGTGTAGTGGATTTTTTTTATTTTCGAGCCCGGTAAAGCCTCCGCTACATAATTGATAAAAACGGGGGGAAATGAGCTCTCTCTGGCTGAAGAAGCTCGCCTCGGCTCTCCTGTTCAGTTCGCCTCTCATCTTTGAGTAAAAAAATTAAACTAAATATGGCCTTCATCTTTCTTCAGAAATGGAAAAGCCTTTATGTTCCACTTTGTAAGTTCCTCTGGATGCAATCAGCAATGTCATGTAAAAAAAGACAACCCACTTCATAAAAAGGTTTTGAATGTTGGTCGCTTTATGGACCACGTCATTCTCATTAGGCTACTCTGAAATTAATTTTTAATGTTCGACTGAAATTCGTTCAGGGTTTTGAGTCTCTTGCACATGGAGATTTGTCAATGCGTGGGAAGAGCTTCTCAGGACATGTAGTAGAGGCAGAGACTCGGTCGTCCCGTAGGCACAGGTTCTGTTCCGATTGGCTGAATTTCAGAAAGTATTCTTATGTTCTTAAAGATAATCAAAGTACCAAGAACAGACCACGTTCCCTCAACCTGACCCAGGATTGACTGGCCTCTAAATAGCCTGAACGTGGTCTTAACCATAGGCGCCGATTTATGTTTCTGCCGGTGGGTGCTCAAAACAGTTGAATGCCCCAACCCTATACAGTAGGCATATCAAGTGCATTTTTCCCATGGGTGCTCAGCCTTCTCCGTGGGTGCTCGGGCCCCGAAGCACCCACGGAATCGGCGCCTATGGTCTTAACGCCTGTTGCTCATGGAGGCCTCCAATCGTGTGCTCTCGCTAGGCTAAATAATGGCGCATGCGGTCTATGGCAGTGGCTCTCCACCTCGGTCCTGGGGGGCCCCTGTGTATGCTGGTTTTCCTTCCAAACAATAATTGCAATTGCAGAATTGAAGCTGTTAATTTTTCTTAATTCAACATTTTTCATGTTTTCAGAAATTATTTATTTAATTAGAAATAGTAGTGCATGCCAAGAAGTCCTATATTCACATTGTGCTTATTGTGCCATGTTGCAAATGATTACAGAAAAAGAGGTACAGATTGGGGGGGGGGTTGTGTAGCATTGCAGGCCAGTACTAGGGGGGGCAGGACCACCATGGATGCAACACCTGCATTTTTATTTCCTTTTTAGCCCCCTTAGTCTGCCCTTGTCACCTGTTCAATTTTTCAGAATATAATATGAATAGAAGTTCTGTAACAGTGCTGGCCCCTACAGGCACAGCTCGTGTACTGCAGCCCCCTACAGGCACAGCTCGTGTACTGGAGCCCCCTACAGGCACAGCTCGTGTACTGCAGCCCCTACAGGCAGCGCTCGTGTACTGCAGGCCCCTACAGGCACAGCTCGTGTACTGGAGGATGTATTTTTAGAACGTAACTACGGTATTCAGACTTCTGCTGTGGGTTCAGAAGAGCAGTAATGGCCAACCAGGAGTTTATTTCATGGCTGAGAAGAACATTCCTTTGATTACCCAGAAAGGGTGGAATCAGTTGTTCTTTTGGGCAAGCCTGGTGGACAAAATTATACATATTTAATGTGCACTACATGAATAATTACATAGAATCTGAATGCCTTTGTGTACATCTTTGATAAATAGTTGCATCTGACAATCTAATGTTTTCCTTTCTGAAGTTGCAATTAAAATGTCCATAAAACAAAATAATAATAATAATAATAATAATAATAATAATAACAATAATAATAATAATAATAATAATAAAACAGAAGAGGTTGTCCATATTCAGTCGCTGCAGATGGCGAGCAGTACGATAGGAAAGATAATAATTCTACAGAACCGCTGGCATCCAAGCATTGCTCACTTCCTGTTAGAATTATCAGATAGCGAGTGGGCGAGGCTCACTTCCTGTGGGAACGATGAGATGGTGTTTTGGCTTTAGAAGATGTGGCTTTCTGCTTTGCAAGTTTTTCCATTTTCATCTGAAACACAAAACAATTATAATTATTCCTAATTACAACATAACAGCGAGTGAACATCAGGCTGTAGCACAGCTAAAATAAGCACAAACCAGTGATTATCTTTAACTTCAACAACCTGCGATCAGGCTAATGTGCAGCAGAGCCTAGCATAGCCTAGCAGAGCCTATCAGAGCCTAGCATAGTCTAGCAGAGCTTTGCATAGCCTAGCATAGCCTAGCGAGCATTGCATAGCCTAGCAGATCCCAGCATAGCCTAGCAGAACCCAGCAGAGTTTAGCAGAGCTTAGCATAGCCTAGCATAGCCCAACAGAGTTTAGCAGAGCTTAGCATAGCCTAGCAGAGCCAGCAGAATTCAGCAGAGCCTTGCATTGCACAACTGTACTGGACTCACAGTGTGAGAATCATCTGTAAATTATGATTATATGATCTTAAACATATTCTTTTTGGTCATTACACACATTTGACACATTTTGCTTTAAAAGATTTTACTTTAAAATGGGCTGAGTTTGTATCGAGTTTGTTCCAGCCCAAGTGAGTCCCTGGGTTGTGTGTGGAAGTTTCCGGAGCGTTGCTCTCACCCGTTCCTGGTAGCGCCTCTCAAAGTACGCCATGTCCTGCTCATCCCTCGTCCTCAGATCTGTTACACACTCCGCAGACGAGCTCCTGTCTGCACCTGCACAGCACACAGCACTCACACACTAACCTGCACAGCACACAGCACTCACACGCTAACCTGCACAGCACACAGCACTCACACGCTAACCTGCGCAGCGCACAGCACTCACACGCTAACCTGCGCAGCACACAGCACTCACACGCTAACCTGCGCAGCACACAGCACTCACACGCTAACCTGCGCAGCACACAGCACTCACACGCTAACCTGCGCAGCACACAGCACCCACACGCTAACCTGCGCAGCACACAGCACTCACACGCTAACCTGCGCAGCCCACAGCACTCACACGCTAACCTGCGCAGCTCACAGCACTCACACGCTAACATGGCACTTTTAATCTGCCAAGATTTACTCAGTAATCTCTGTAACAGATTTATACAACACACACACACACGCATGCACGCACACACACTTTCTCTCTCTCTTTCATACACACACACACACACACACACTCTCTCTCTCTTTCATACACACACACACGCACTCACTCTCTCTTTCACATGCACACTCTTTCTCACACACGCACAAGCTCACACTCACACAAGCATGCATGCACACACACACTCTCTCTTTCTCCCTTTCATACACACACACACACGCACACTCTGTCTCTTTCTCACACGCGCACAAGCTCACTCACACACATGCATGCACGCACACACTCTCTATCTCTCTCCCTTTCATACACACACACGCACACGCACACTGTCTCTTTCTCACACACGCACAAGCTCACACTCACACACACACACACTCACTCTCTCTCTCTCTTTCCCTTTCATACACGTACACGCACACTCTGTCTCTTTCTCACACACTCACACACACACGCGCGCATGCACGCACACACACACACACTCTCTCTCTCTCTTTCCCTTTCATACATGTACACGCACACTCTGTCTCTTTCTCACACACACACATACACACACACACACACACATACACATACACACACACACACACATACACACACACACACTATTTCGCAGTTTTCGTCCTGATAACAGCTGCTGTGGACTAAAGCATTGCTGAGCTGAAGTTCTGACCTGAAGTTCGAGTCCGCAGACTGCAAGCCTCCTCAAACCTGGAATCCAGCTCTGCGGGCATGTGGGCACCTATATCAGCACAGGGTCATAAAGCGCCTGTTAAAGGGATATTTCACCTTAGTGTGACATAAGTCATTTTGTGGAGCTTACCCCATTATATTTACAAAGTGTGAATACTAGCAACATCAGCGATCCCTGCTGACCATTAACGGTATCACCGTTAGGCGATTGCCAGGGTCCCCATTGACTCCCATTCATTTTCGGGACCTCACCAAAATGTATCGTTTTAAAGTACACACTAACTACGGCAGATAATACATCAATAAAAGAGAACACGACGGTGAAAAGGTACGTGTTTTTTTTTAGCTTATAAGATGTTGTCATGTTTAAATTAGCTATAATAGTGGAACTATTTTCTGATATGCTATTGCGTAGAAATACAACAAGCCGTAGTTTGATTTATTATTTTATTATGACGTAAACCTACAACTAACGGCAGCCTACTACAGTTGGTGAATTGACGTCAACTTTATCTTACGCAAAAATTCTTCACTGAGTTAAAGGTTTTTGCCGGATCTTCTTTTTCTTTTAAAAGGTAATAAAACGTTGAAACTACAGTAAATATCAAAACAAACACGTACCTTTTCAGCCATTCTAGCGTACCTGTGGCTGATATATCTATGGTACAAACTGTTATAGGGTATCTATTGTTAATATATCTACGGTAAGGATATATAGTATCTATGGTGTGTTCTAGTGTATCTGTGGCTGTGACACGTCTATGTTCTGACCGATCCCGCTGGGGTCCAGTCTCAGGTATCCGTCCGCCAGAGAGCTGAACCCGGTAACTCCTCCCATAGCGGCGTACGGGACGTCCCGTCCCACCGGTCTGCCCCGCGCCTGACGCTCCTCTCGCGTTTCCACCAGGGTCTCGTGGGCATAGCTGGGCTGGCCACACCCACAGGTGTACGGGCTGCGGAACCCAGTGCAGGTGGAGCCTGCAGGTGGAGCATGGAAATATGCACAAAGCCATACCAGGAAGCACCGTACAGGTGTATGAGTGTGGAATTACAGGTGTATGAGTGTGGAATTTTGTACAGGTGTGTGAGTGTGAAAGTGTGTACAGGTGTATAAGATATGTTGTTCCATACAGGTATACATGTGACCTGTACATACATCTGAATAATATACCTGATTATAGCTCTCTGTAAAAAGCGCTATTAATATATTTAATTATCTAACGTAACGTAATGTAATGTAATGTAAGGTAATGTAATGTAACGTAATGTAATGTAATGTAACGTAACGTAACGTAAGGTAATGTAATGTAATGTAATGTAAGGTAAGGTAATGTAAGGTAACGTAATGGAATGTAACGTAACGTAACGTAATGTAAGGTAATGTAATGTAAGGTAATGTAATGTAAGGTAATGTAATGGAATGTAAGGTAATGTAATGTAACGTAACGTAACGTAATGTAACGTAACGTAATGTAAGGTAATGTAATGTAATGTAAGGTAATGTAAGGTAACGTAATGGAATGTAACGTAACGGAATGTAACGTAACGTAACATAATGTAAGGTAACGTAATGGAATGTAACGTAACGTAACGTAATGTAATGTAAGGTAATGTAAGGTAACGTAATGGAATGTAACGTAACGGAATGTAACGTAACGGAATGTAACGTAACGGAATGTAACGTAACGTAACATAATGTAAGGTAACGTAATGGAATGTAACGTAACGTAACGTAATGTAAGGTAATGTAAGGTAACGTAATGGAATGTAACGTAACGTAATGTAAGGTAATGTAATGTAATGTAAGGTAACGTAATGGAATGGAATGTAATGTAAGGTAATGTAATGTAATGGAGGCCTGCAGCCGATTTTTCTCTTGGTGCCATGACTAATGGTGATGTTGTCTGACTGAACTGCTGTACAGTCTCTAACAGAAAACAGGAGGTAGGGAGAGGTGTTTGACACTCACACTTCCTGCACAGGTGTCCTGGTGCCTCGCTGTGGTCCTGGGAGGGGTGTTTGCACCTGCAGCGCACAGGTTGTGACCCGCTCAGGTGTACGTACAGGTAGGAGGCACATCTGCACCCTCGAACCCGGCAGGGCAATGCCAGAGGCCTCTCCACAGGGATCTCCTCAAAGTCTGTCTTGTGCTGTTTGTACCTGAAGAGAAGCACAATCAGGGTCATTTCATTCCTCCAACAGGCAGATGGCGCCACTCTCTATGAAGCCCATTGCTAATTAATCTCTGGGGAAAAGTCTTGATTAGTTTGTTTTTTCAATTGCTTTGTACAGTTCCTTTTGGTATGTAATATATCACTGTCATTTAGACTTTCATTGTAAAAAAAAAGGTAATATCCTCAACAGATTTCTTCAATTGAGACACATTATACACGCAAATAATCATTCCTAATCTACTCTGAGAATTTCACCTTCCAATAATTACAACATGACGTTCTGCACATGGAAGTCTACATAGAGGGGAGTTTAGGCAAAGATTTTAGATATATGACAAGTTACGCAAATGGCGCTTTTCCCCATTGGATGTTTTGTCCGCATAAGAGGAAGTGATCAGGCATGCGCAGTAGTGTTTTCAGTTAGCTTAGCAACTAAAGTTACATAACGTATGCTTAGAGTGACGCGCATCTGCCCGGCGCTAGCCGGATTTAAAGTTGGTTTTCGTTGGATAGTCAAAATCATAACGGGTTGTAAGTAGTAGTACTGGGTCCTGACAACCTAGGCATATATAATCTAAAAGAGACCTTTAATTTCGTCTGTCTGATAATGACCCGTTTAGCGAACTGTTTTGTAAAAACTCCATTGACTTCCATTAATTCAATGAGCGCCTGTTGTCTGTCTAATAGATTCCAACTGCAGACATTCCAGCGCCGAAGTTGGACCTCTTGCTCCGCCTACACTCTTTGGTTTAGGTGATACTGATATTTGAGTTTAGGTTCTGACCAATGGGATATTATGATGGTGAGAGTTCTGACCTATGGGAGCAGAAGCAGGGTGTCTCTGGTCCAATCAGCTTACAGTCTATTCCACCGGGAACTCCACAGCTGACGTACAACCTGTTCCTCTGTCGTGTTGGCAGTACCTTCCTCTTGTAGTCCTCATACTCCACTGGGGTGAAGAGTCTGCCTCCATCATCATCCCCAACAATCCTGCAGGGCGCGACATAATACTGCGCCAATCCCGCTAAAACCCCGGGAACGCGCCCCCCCCCCCCATTTAAACCAGCACTCTGTTTATCTGCTCAAAGGTTCTGACCACCAACTCCACATTATTTCAGATACACTGAAGGGCGCGACATAATAAACCAGCCCCCCCCCCCTTTAAACCAGCACTCTGTTTATCTGCTCAAAGGTTCTGACCACCAACTCCACATTATTTCAGATACACTGAAGGGCACGACATAATAAACCAGCCCCCCCCCCCTTTAAACCAGCACTCTGTTTATCTGCTCAAAGGTTCTGACCACCAACTCCACATTATTTCAGATACACTTAGCATACAGTATATGCCCTTATACAGAGATATCCACTAGGGTTGGGATTTGGAATCCATTCCGTTTATATTCAGGAGATTGATTTTAATTCAATTTGTCAATTCAAAGTCCCCAAAATGCTATATCCTCTTTTAATTAAACCTGAAACATTTAGTTTAAAGACCCTACGGATTAACCACACTCCAGCACGTCACAGTGTAATGCCAACAGCTCACATTTCCAGGGAACATAAATTAAAATGTATGTTTGCCCCCAGCCTGGGTACATTTGCGGAAATTGACGCACAGAAGCTGCGTCTCTGGCAGTCTGCTTGCGTAACGTTACGTTCCTGGCCACTCAATGGGGCCAAAGACTGTCCCCTTTCAATTCCCACAAAGCTCCCCGTTCATGGCTGTCCAAATTACTGCAGTTCACTGGAGCTTGGGGGCAAATTAGTCTTTACATGTTGTCACATCATTTGTAGCCTAGTTAAGTATTTATATGAAATTAGTGTTTGCTTAGTACTTGATGCCCTTGCCCGTGGCAGCATGTGACTCATATGCAGCTATAACTTCATTAATTCATACAACTAAGTAGGCTAATTCTATAAATAAATTATGCGAAGAGAGGGTAGCCTGTATAAGTCACTGTCTTACTGTTATCTAGTTAAATGCGCAATACAGTAATGCTAACAGGCTACGAGTGCTATCATGTGCAATTTAACAGAATGTGATATGCAGCTATAAACGAACACCAGCAGGTAGGTAAATTAAAGATAGAAAACCATGTCCATCATAGGATGGCACAAAACACTGTGCATCAGTAACATTCCTGCTGGCCGTGTTTGGTAAAGCGAGTGAGTGCGAGGCTTAATCCCGTGTAGATTAACTTCGTTGGCCAAATTCGCAAAAACGAATTTTCAAAGAGAAGTAACTAACGTTAACGTTAGGCTAGCTAACGTTAGCTACAAACCTGCGGTACTCCAGGTATTCGTCAATTGCTACCGACCCGTCTCTGTCGATGCGTATTCTTTCCATCTTTAAACAACGAATACTGTCTAGTAGCTACAGTGTCTTCTTATTGCGGGGGTTCTAGGTTGCCAACGCTGGCGCACAACACTTTGGAGTTGCTGAGCAACACATAGATGCCCTGCAGTGAACTGCGAAAGTGGAACAACACCTGATACAAACAAAACTCGGGTGTGTGTGTGTTCCAGCTATCTAACGTTATCTAATTTAAGAAGTAATTCGCCATAATTTTACAGCATCATGTTATTATTGTAGCTACCAAACCGTGTAGTTTTAATTACTGAACAGCTCTCGAAATCAATGCATTGACTTGTGGAAGACTTAAGATAGCAGATCATTTTGAATGAGTTCCTCTCTTCTTCACTAGCAATACGGTCACGAACCACAACGATACAGCCTAAATTACTGTATTTAAAATTACAAAAAATACGACTTGTAACGGCAACTTGTAAAAATACATTTCCCATCAAACCCCACGCACTGGAGCGCTGAATGGTGACGCAATGACGCAATACGTAGCAGCAGACGCAGGGACCGGATTGGGTGAAACGGGTGCGTCACTGGCTACACTGAAGCGTTTTCATGGGCGATCGGGTCTGATTAATGTACTCATTTGGTAAAGTACATAATTTACAGCTGATTGATTAATATAAGCTCTTTTTTCAGTAGCGGTAAATAGGTAGCTAACTAACTTGTGCTTCTTTTAGCCCATGCAGATTCCAGATATCTAGCCAGCCATACTGTTAGCTTGCCAAGTGAAAACACTTTTCGGTCTCTTAATAGCTAACTTAGCTAGCGTTAGCCAGCCAGCTTCCCCTGTGTTTCTGCAGATAGCTTAGCTAGCGTTAGCCAGCCAGCTTCCCCTGTGTTTCTGCAGATAGCTTAGCTAGCGTTAGCCAGCCAGCTTCCCCTGTGTTTCTGCAGATAGCTTAGCTAGCGTTAGCCAGCCAGCTTCCCCTGTGTTTCTGCAGATAGCTTAGCTAGCGTTAGGGTTAGGGTTAGCTTCCCCTGTGTTTCTGCAGATAGCTTAGCTAGCGTTAGGGTTAGGGTTAGGGTTAGTTTCCCCTGTGTTTCTGGCAGAGTTGAAGTCGTGGATCAAGCTGTCATCATGACATAAAAGGTAAGCAAGACAGTATCCTGCCTGGAACGACTCGAGATTGATTGCTTTTTTTCAGGGCCGAACTTACTGGACAAATGTTTCTGTTTTGTATGTTTTTTTGGAGCAATTAGACCAGATCGCTCGCATTCCCTCGCTAGTTGTGTGTGTGTCGTTCCTCGTTAACAGCTGTCTTGCTATATAACGCACATAGCCAGTTAACTTGGGTCTTTAGCCAGCAAGTAAAATAACATTAAATCAACACTGCTCACATCGCTCGGATTTACTACTAAATGTTAATTTCAGGAAAAAATATTGCCAAGATGTAGTAGCCTACTATTGTGGAATGGTAATGGCTAAGCAGAAATTGCTTGCTAATACTCGCCAGGTCTCTCGAAAGATCACTGGACGATTTCGTAACGTTAGCTATATATATATATATATATATATATATATTTATTTCCAAATACGATGTGTCATGCTGCTGACGAAGCACAGAGCCTAGATTGTAGTCGCATTCGATTAGACTGTCTTGTAACCTTGTGGGAAAACATACTGATCAGGGAACGTTAACGTTTGCGCTTTCACCTCGCTATCCGGTAGTTGCAACTAAAGCCACTTTAAAAAAAAAAAACCTATTTAGCTGATGCCAAATATGACCTTGACGTATTCAGACGTCCGGATCATTAACGGTATGAAAACGTAATGTTTTCCCGTCATAGGGATATTCGGAAATAACTGCACACTGTGTCTTCGAGATAGGGCGGGTTTGTTTATCGCAGATGGTTGTGTAACAGGGGCAAACTGGGAGTGGAGCTTGTTCTAAAGTCCGATTTGGCATTGGAACGTCTCATTGGGGCTTTTTATCACTTTGGGATTTATAGCCGCCTCCGAGGTAAATTGCTGACCTTAATGATCTTGGACAGAGATTCCTAGCGGAACGGATTTTCTCTCATCACACACACACACATCGTGATAGTGATAGAGCCGTAAAAGTGCGCAGTTAACCTTTGTCCTTCGGTCGTGCAGCCCTGCGGTTTTTGGCCTTCTAAAGAGTCTCTATTATCGGCCATCATCAGGGTGGATGGTGGCGATACGTCCTGCTAACTGATACTCATAACAGTTCCACGGGGACCGCAAAGAGGATCACAGTAGAATCGTATCGCATTACCGGGGCCCCTCCGGTTACCTGCGTGTGCCATTGTGTAGGGGACGCCTCCTGGTTCTCCCGTTCGGGAGGCTGAATTCTTTACCCTACAGAGGTTAAGCGGCCTTGCCCTGAAGCTGCCTCTACAGCACCCTGCTAACAGTGGTGCGATGGTACGACTGAGCTGCTGTGTGTTTCTGACGTGCGCTGTCAGCAGGACCTCGAAGGGTTTTTATTTTTAGGCGCCACAGTGCGCAATTTATTTTTACTCTTCTACTCCTCGTACCATGGGAGTCCTGACTTTCCAGCTTCTCTAGGTGTTCATGTGAAGTGTATCAGTGTGAACAGAGAATAAGACCCACTGTGTGTGTGTTTGTGCAGTCTGTGTCTATGAGAAATCTTCAGTCCCAGACCACCTGGTGAAGTGCGGGTCCGTGATTGCGCTTCAGTCAGATGACCGTGATTGCGTTCGCATGCGATAAGACCGCAGTGTGCATGAGATGCAGGAGGAATGCATGGTTCTATGCGGCTGTAATGTTGCGGCAGTTGGGTGTTGAAATGTTGTGATAAGGCTGTTTGTGCATCTGCCCTGCAGGACACGCCTCCTAACCCCCGGCCCCTCCCATCTGCACCAGAGCTCCCACCTCTCGTCACCCAGCCGCTCTGTTCCGTCACCGAGCCGCTCTGTTCCGTCACCCAGCCGCTCTGTTCCGTCACCCAGCCGTTTTGTTCCGCACACAGGCACGCACGCACACACATACACTGCCTGGTCAAAAAAAAAATCTCACACTCTAATATTTCGTTGGACCACCTTTAGCTTTGATTACAACGCGCATTCGTCATGACATGACATAGCCCTAACCATGTTTCTGCTAAAAAGGTACAATCCAGATTTCTGCCACAAATAAGGTAATTCATTATAAAATATTTATTTGTAAGTGATCTTACATTCCAAAATGCCATATTAAGCTTAATTTGTGAGTTGGAATTTCTATGTGATGAAATTGCGTAAGACATGGTCGATTGCAGGGGTGCAGCTTATTCTCTTTAACACAGCCTGTGTGTAGAGTGGGCGTCTCTTTAACACAGCCTGTGTGTAGAGTGGGCGTCTCTTTTCAGGAACCATGCTGTCTGTTCTGTGTCCTACACGCTCAGTAGTCTCTATTGTACCTGGACACGCTCAGTAGTCTCTATTGTACCTGGACACTTAGCGGCTCTTATAATCAGGGCTGTAGTTTGAATCCTTACGGGATTGGCTGTGATGCTGTTCCATTGAATCCGATTGGGTGCAGTAACAATGTTTAATTGGCTGAGTTCGGGGGAGTGGGGTGTGTAGGCACAGCACCCCCTCCAGGACTGGAGCCATACAGAGATATCCAGGGCGTGGCTAACTGACCTCACCTGTGTGTGGCTCCTCCCTCTTGCAGGTGGCTGTCCCAGGGCGTCCGACGGAGAGTGCGCACATGGGCGTGGTCTCGTGATCGGGGGCGGGCCGCGGGGCAGGGGGCGGAGCCATGCTGGGCTCTCTCCTGCGTAAGAACATGTCTCAGAAGCTGAGCGGTCTGCTGCTGCTCTCTGGGTTGATCTGGGGGCTGCTCCTCCTGAGGTACACCTTTCAGCCCAGCCGCCAGACCAGCGCGCAGCTACGCCAGCAGATCCTCGACCTCAGCCACCGCTACGTCAAAGTACTAACAGAGGAGCACCGCCAAGCCGCCGGGCCCCAGGGCCCCGCCATGGCTGGCCAAGGTACGCACTACCACCCAATACACACATCCAACCGCCATCCAATACCGCCACCCCAATACCACCACCCCAATACCGCCATCCAATACCACCACCCCAATACCGCCATCCAATACCACCACCCCAATACCACCACCCCAATACCGCCACAGCACACAACCGCCACCTCATACCGCCATCCAATACCGCCACCCCAATTACCACCACCCCAATACCGCCACAGCACACAACCGCTACCCAATACCACCATCCAATACCACCACCCCAATTACCACCACCCCAATACCGCCATCCAATACCACCACCCCAATACCGCCATCCAATACCACCACCCCAATACCACCACCCCAATACCGCCACAGCACACAACCGCCACCTCATACCGCCATCCAATACCGCCATCCCAATTACCACCACCCCAATACCGCCACAGCACACAACCGCTACCCAATACCACCATCCAATACCACCACCCCAATACCGCCACCCCAATACCGCTACCGCAATACCGCTACCGCCACCCCAATACCGCCACCCTAATACCGCCACCCCAATACCGCCATCCAATACCACCACCCCAATACCGCCACAGCACACAACCGCCACCTCATACCGCCATCCAATACCGCCACCCCAATTACCACCACCCCAATACCGCCATCCAATACCACCACCCCAATACCGCCATCCAATACCACCACCCCAATACCGCCATCCAATACCACCACCCCAATACCGCCACCCCAATACCGCCATCCAATACCACCACCCCAATACCGCCATCCAATACCACCACCCCAATACCGCCATCCAATACCACCACCCCAATACCACCACCCCAATACCGCCAAAACACACAACCGCCACCTCATACCGCCATCCAATACCGCCACCCCAATACCAACACAGCACACAACCGCCACCTCATACCGCCATCCAATACCGCCACCCCAATACCACCACCCGAATACCACCACCCGAATACCACCACCCCAATACCACCACCCCAATACCACCACCCCAATACCACCACCCCAATACCGCCATCCAATACCACCACCCCAATGCCACCATCCAATACCACCATCCAATACCGCCAAAACACACAACCGCCACCTCATACCGCCATCCAATACCACCACCCCGATACCACCACCCCAATACTACCACAGCACACAACCGCCACCTCATACCACCACCCCAATACCGCCATCCAATACCGCCACCCCAATACCGCCACCCCAATACCGCCACCCCAATACCACCACCCCAATACCGCCATCCAATACCGCCAAAACACACAACCGCCACCTCATACCGCCATCCAATACCACCACCCCAATACCACCACAGCACACAACCGCCACCTCATACCGCTACCCAATACCGCCATCCAATACCACCACCCCAATACCGCCAAAACACACAACCGCCACCTCATACCGCCATCCAATACCGCCACCCCAATACCGCCACAGCACACAACCGTCACCCAATACCACCACCCCAATACCACCACCCCAATACCGCCACCCCAATACCACCACCCCAATACCACCACCCCAATACCGCCATCCAATACCGCCAAAACACACAACCGCCACCTCATACCGCCACCTCATACCGCCATCCAATACCGCCACACAATACCGCCACAGCACACAACCGCTACCCAATACCGCCACCCCAATACCGCCACCCCAATACCACCACCCCAATACCACCACCCCAATACCGCCATCCAATACCACCACCCCAATACCACCACCCCAATACCACCACCCCAATACCACCACCCCAATACCGCCACCCCAATACCACCACAGCACACAACCGCCACCTCATACCACCACCCCAATACCGCCATCCAATACCACCACCCCAATACCACCACCCCAATACCGCCACCCCAATACCGCCACCCCAATACCGCCACCCCAATACCACCACCCCAATACCACCACCCCAATACCACCACCCCAATATCACCACCCCAATACCACCACCCCAATACCACCACCCCAATACCGCCATCCAATACCACCACCCCAATACTGCCATCCAATACCGCCAAAACACACAACCGCCACCTCATACCGCCATCCAATACCACCACAGCACACAACCGCCACCTCATACCGCTACCCAATACCGCCATCCAATACCACCACCCCAATACCGCCACCCCAATACCACCACAGCACACAACCGCCACCTTATACCACCATCCAATACCTCCACCCCAATACCACCACCCCAATACCGCCACCCCAACAAAGATGTGTAAAATTAGCTCTGCTTAGAGTACATGCTGCCTTCATTAAACTCATGTAAACGCTGCTAGAGTTGCTTTAAGGAGCTTTGCTGTGTGCAGTAAAAATATAGTGACAGGATGGCTAAACGCAGGAGCGCTCAAAGAAGGAAAATGTATCCAAACCTTAAATATTACTCCGTTGTCTGTAAACATAATCGTTAAACCATCTGTGGGCTACTGCCTGATGATGGTGTCCAAGTACACAGGCGTAGATCTTTCTGTTCTGGGTTTCATGGTTCTTTTGCGGATACTTCATGTTAATAAAAGCTTTTTATTTTGCCAAATATAGTGAAGAGTGGCCCTGACAAACAGCTTTGGTGAAACGCTTCAGCATCCTTTGGTTCAAATAGACAGTTTTGAACCCCGGGGGGTCGCAGGCTTGGTTGGATTCATGTGGGCATTGAAGTAAAATCTTAATTATATGATTTTTTCCTTCAGAAATTCAAACTCTTGGCTAAATTTAGGCTTGAAGAGAAGTTTGAACAGTGTGTTAATTACTGACATTAGCAGGACCTGTAAACACATTCTCTGGATCAGCTCGTCCTGAATCTGGAATACATTTGCGTCTGTGTGTTCCTGTTTTATGCTGGAAACTGGATATATGCTAGCTATGCTCGTTAAAATGTCGTTTCACCTAGTGCCGCGTATATGCTTGCTAAACTAGTCTCTCCTAGTGAAACTAGCTTTAGTCGCATTCGTGAATATAAAATCTACCATTCACCTAAATTTTTTAATTCAAATTGTTGTGTGAATATGTGAAATTTTGTTACATATAGGGACCAGTTAGATTTCCATAGCCCGCCACACATAAGAAATAACTTTGGCTCGCCATAAAAGAGAGAGTTCCAAACAAAACTTTTGCATGTTCAAACATGTCCGTCATTGATATGGTTTTAAAGATAGAGATCATACTCAGAGCAGCTAGGCTATTTGTAAAACACCCTTTTAACTAATCACTCTTAATCGCTTATGCCTACAGGACCTGTTTATACAATATATTTCCACCATGCTGATTGGGAGGCTAATAATACTCATTTTGTCACATCTTTCTTTGTGCATCAAGCGAACCTGCCAACCTGCTTTACTCAGTGTGAACCTGCTTTACTCAGTGTGAACCTGCTTTACTCAGTGTGAACCTGCTTTACTCAGTGTGAACCTGCTTTACTCAGTGTGAACCTGCTTTACTCAGTGTGAACCTGCTTTACTCAGTGTGAACCTGCTTTACTCAGTGTGAACCTGCTTTACTCAGTGTGAACCTGCTTTACTCAGTGTGAACCTGCTTTACTCAGTGTGAACCTGCTTTACTCAGTGTGAACCTGCTTTACTCAGTGTGAACCTGCTTTACTCAGTGTGAACCTGCTTTACTCAGTGCGAACCTGCTTTACTCAGTGCGAACCTGCTTTACTCAGTGCGAACCTGCTTTACTCAGTGCGAACCTGCTTTACTCAGTGCGAACCTGCTTTACTCAGTGCGAACCTGCTTTACTCAGTGCGAACCTGCTTTACTCAGTGCGAACCGTCTTTACTCAGTGCGAACCGTCTTTACTCAGTGCGAACCGTCTTTACTCAGTGCGAACCGTCTTTACTCAGTGCGAACCTGCTTTACTCAGTGCGAACCTGCTTTACTCAGTGCGAACCTGCTTTACTCAGTGCGAACCTGCTTTACTCAGTGCGAACCTGCTTTACTCAGTGCGAACCTGCTTTACTCAGTGCGAACCTGCTTTACTCAGTGCGAACCTGCTTTACTCAGTGCGAACCTGCTTTACTCAGTCTGAACCTGCTTTACTCAGTGCGAACCTGCTTTACTCAGTGCGAACCTGCTTTACTCAGTGCGAACCTGCTTTACTCAGTGCGAACCTGCTTTACTCAGTGCGAACCTGCTTTACTCAGTGCGAACCTGCTTTGCTCAGTGCGAACCTGCTTTGCTCAGTGTGAACCTGCTTTACTCAGTGCGAACCTGCTTTACTCAGTGCGAACCTGCTTTACTCAGTGCGATCCTGCTTTACTCAGTGCGAACCGGCTTTACTCAGTGCGAACCTGCTATACTCAGTGCGAACCTGCTTTACTCAGTGTGAACCTGCTTTACTCAGTGCAAACCTGCTTTACTCAGTGTGAACCTGCTTTATTCAGTGAGTTGTTGACGTCTGCACTACATGTTCTAGTATGACACTGATCTGACTTCTCACAATGCCTTAGGGTGGTTTAACCATAATGTTTGTGAATAAAGCTCTTTTTCCTTATTCAAGACACAAATTTTGAAGTATTATTGCTATATTTCAAGAGGGAGAGCAGTTATCAATGTTTTGAAGTTACATGATAATGGAGTAATCATGCTAAAATCAGAGGTTAAACCTTATGTATGTATTTTTTCATGAATTTATGGTTTAAACACTATTATAATCTTATTCAAAATCATAGCAAGCACTGGGTTACGGACCACACAAATATAACAATTTCACAATAGTTCCTGGTTTGAGGGTGTATTTTATGGTGAGAAAGGGCAGAATTCACAACAAAATCTTTAAAGCCAGTTTTCTCAAAACTGTTTTACATAATCACATATGCTCATTGTCAGACAAATGCTCGCTAAACTTTAGTTTCTCTTAGAGCCGGACATGTGCTCGCTAAACTTTAATTTATCTTAGAGCCGGACATGTGCTGGCTAAACTAGATTCTCCTAGTGTCGGACATGTGCTCGCTAAACTAGATTCTCCTAGTGTCGGACATGTGCTCGCTAAACTTTAGTTTCTCTTAGAGCCGGACATGTGCTGGCTAAACTAGATTCTCCTAGTGTCGGACATGTGCTCGCTAAACTAGATTCTCCTAGTGTCGGACATGTGCTCGCTAAACTAGATTCTCCTAGTGTCGGACATGTGCTCGCTAAACTAGATTCTCCTAGTGTCGGACATGTGCTCGCTAAACTAGATTCTCCTAGTGTCGGACATGTGCTCGCTAAACTAGATTCTCCTAGTGTCGGACATGTGCTCGCTAAACTAGATTCTCCTAGTGTCGGACATGTGCTCGCTAAACTAGATTCTCCTAGTGTCGGACATGTGCTCGCTAAACTAGATTCTCCTAGTGTCGGACATGTGCTCGCTAAACTAGATTCTCCTAGTGTCGGACATGTGCTCACTAAACTAGATTCTCCTAGTGTCGGACATGTGCTCGCTAAACTAGATTCTCCTAGTGTCGGACATGTGCTCACTAAACTTTAGTTTTCTCTAGCAGTGCAGCCTCTGATAGGAAGCAACTCAATAAAGTCATCTTGGCTTTTCGGGCATATTGGGACTTTGAATTTTCTCTGTTTGTTTTTCTAGCGGACCTTAAGAGGACAATCGCCATCCTGCTGGATGATATTCTGCAGCGGCTTGTCAAACTGGAGGGTAAAGTGGATGCTGTGGTTAACGGCTCACTAACGAACGTCACGCACTCGTTGGGCAGTGTGCCTGCCCCTGTCCCCGCCCCTGGCCCCGCCCTTCTCGCACTCCACCGACACCATGGGCAGGACACGCCCCCCCGCCACTCAGACACCCGGCAACCAGCCACGGCAACGCTGCACCGACGTATGCAAATGGCGAACCGCCAGCGGCTGATGGCGGGAAACAGATAGCGTGCGGGCGGCTAAAGCCCCGCCTCCCCCCCCACCCCCCTCCCCTCCATTCTGCACCACCAGCTTTCTTAATATATTTTTTACATTTTTGTTTCACATTTAGCTCTTTTGTGTGTGTTTGTTTTTTTGTTTGGGGGGGCACATAAGTGATTATGTGTCACTTTTGTTCCCGTTTTGAACTGTGGAAACCTGCAGAACACAGAAGGAACCTGCAGAACACAGAAGGAACCTGCAGAACACAGATGGAACCTGCAGAACACAGAAGGAACCTGCAGATAATCAGCACCAGGAATGTAGTGTAGCAGTGCAGTAAATTACAAAACAAAAATCCAAAGAACCTGATTTTCACTGTGTGCTTAGATGGAGTAAATGTATTTTTCTTAAACAATAGTAAAACAGGTTTGAGTAGAATGTATATTTATAAGGCGGTGGGGCAGTGACCTGACTGGGCATACATGGTGGGGGGGGGGGGGGGGATTCAGCCGCTTACTGTACTATGAACTCTTACAAACTTGGGCATAATCAATGTTGTACCAGTTTGTGTGTGGAATTACAAACCTGTTTACAATGAAGCCTTACAGTCACGTTTTGTTCCTGAAAGATGGTTGTCATTCGTAACCCTCATTATGAGTTTGTTTTCTCATTATAAGTTAAGTATTCTCAGTAACCTACGCCAATGCTTTTCACAAGAGTTCACATCAGCTTGAGTTGAAGTGTACACGCACACGCACACGCACATACATGTCTTATGCAAGCATGCTGTCTCTGCAGCGTTTTGATGATAGACAGTCGTTGGGTTAGGTTTAGGGTTATTTGAACTTTATCTGTGCAAACACACCTCTGTGAGAAAATCTAACTGAGCAGAAGTACCCCGGGTTTGTCTGCCCACAGAGCTGCTTGTGTGTCAGCGTTTCCGGTAAAAGGAGATATTGACTAACAGCAGTTATGTGCTAATGAGCAGAATGGGGATGGAGATGAGTGTGTTTGTTTCTCTCTACCAGCTTTTCCCAAACTTACTTTTCCCTCGACATGGTAGAGGTTTGTCACGAATAACCTATAACTCCTCATTTGCTCCGGGTTATTCGGCTTTCCCTGTTTTCTCCCTGTGTGCTATAAGTAGTATACATACAACTCTTGTTCTTGCACCAAAGAATGAGGAGGTTCCAGTCACTCTGGACATTTTTTTTGCCCTTAACAGATCTAGGGTCAGTGTTCCTGTCCCTGACCCCAAAACCCAGACATCTGCTTCACAATAATCACCAATGTTCTAGAATCAGCTGCAAACTGCACATTCCATTCCTTAGATAGTCGAAGTCTTCAGAGTCATCCCAGGACAGCGGGAACAGCGGGAGCACATCCAAGCTTGTTATTAAAGGACACATACGCTTCCATGTTATGTGGTGGCTTTTGGGTGCTTTTTTTGGGGGTGTGTGAATACTGTGTGCATTTGCTCTGCATCAGAAGGAACTGCAGTTTGTCCCTCGTCCACGGTTTGTTTCACAGGGGTTCCTTATCTTAAACAGGACATTCAGTGTATTCAGTCTCTGACATAGTTTAGCTCAAATTGTGAGTGTTTTTTTTTTGTTTGTTTTAAATTTAGGAGGCTATGCTTTGTACTCTATTGTATGGAGGATAGGATTGCACAAAATGTGTTAGCAGATATTTTGATCCTGTTTCCAAATGTAAGGCAGTTTTTGTGTTTTTAATTTCAGTAGAAAGGTTTTCCGTTATGTTTTGTAGAAACAGGCCTCTGTGTATTGATTGACTGTCATTAAACATGGAGCTCATGTTTGGTCAATAAAGCAATTTTGAAGATCCCAATTTGTGTGTAATTATAAAATATTTGGTTCAGTTTGCCACAGGTTAATATTGTCTTACCTTGTAAGATCAGTGCCTGTACCCATGATGGTATACATAGTATTGGGAATGTCAAGTTAACTAAATAAACAATAAAATGAATTGTGTGAGACCAGTAAATGTAATATTTGAATAAAATTCAACAATTCTCAGTTGAATGCAACATATCAGGACTTTTCCATAACAAAGAACAGTGCAAAGCTCCCAAGGCAGCTATATCAGAAATAGATAAATATACTTATTTATATTACTATTTATAGCTCTATCTTTAGTTGCGTTTTTGTTTTGTTTTTTGTCTTTGAGCTGAGGATTCTGGGAAGAAGAAAGTGGGCGTGTTTAATTGGCTTCGCTGACGTCGACTCGTCTCTGCCCCGCCCCCTTGCAGGCATCGCCGCGCGGCCACCATCTTTGAGAACCTTCACGGGAGGTTAGCTGCAGAAAACGCGCAAACTTCCTCTTAATACGTCTATATTTACAGAGATAACGGGTCGCTAAATACTTAACGGTAATCTTCTCTGAAAATGAGTGATATTGAGGACGGCACGTTTGGAGGACGCGTAAGTATTCTCATTGCGTAAACCTTTCTCTTTCAGGTTCTCTGTCTTTTTTCTTTCACTGTTCTTGAGTCTTGACTCTCCCGGCTAAACAGCACTAGCCGGCTAGCAGCTAAACATGTATACGCCGGTTATAATCTATTTACGGCCTATGGTTATAATCTATTTACGGTCTATGGTTATAATCTATTTACGGTCTATGGTTATAATCTATTTACGGTCTATGGTTATAATACGGCGGGGCTACTTGGACTGCAAATAGATGCTAATGCGACAGAAAACTTGGTTCATAGCTAACGTTAGGCGGCTACCTTTGTTTGCCATGCATAAATGCGTAACGTTATAACGTTGCATAATACGAGGCCACCGTGCGGGTGAGTTAATTCCGCTTCCCAGCCACGCTGAGTTAAATGAGCTAAACATGGTAAACGCGGTGCAATCGCTACTAGTGACGTTAGCAGCTGTGACAAAACTGCGTTATTATTACCGCGTTATTATTACTGCGTAATTAGCGTTGCTGTTTGGATGCAGGTAGCTAGGCAACGTTGACGTGTTCGGCTCGTGGGACCGTGTTATTGTGTTATTGTTCGCTAACGTGACTGCAGTTATGTAAACGGATTTTAGACGCATTTAAAGTTACTTCCCAAAAAGCCCACTGAAAGGTAGCCGATATCAGTCAGATGCAGACGTTGCCAGACAGTTACCAGCTCTGTGTAATAATTGCAATATTAAGTCTGCGTCGGTATATATAGTGAGCCTAAAACCCGGAGGTTGGATGATCAGTAGCTCAGGCTATATTTCCAACATAGTTAAGTTACACCTGTAAAGTACGGTTAGGTTGGACAAAGATCCAGTCTACTGCCTTCAGTACGCCATAACTATAAAATACAAAGGATGCATTCTGTATTTGCATCCTGTTTATGAAATACTAACCTTATATTAACATTGTGTTATGATAATATAATGGCTAGGCCTTCTTCGGAGGGGACTTAATCGTTAATGCAGAGCTAGGCTGGCGTTTGCTAGGCAGAGATGTTCGTTAACGTAACAATTTCATCTGGAGAAGCAAATCCTAGGATTTCACATTCCCTGCGATGGGAGATCTTTGTCTCAAACTTTGCAAATTTCGATTTATTTTCTTGCTTTTTTGCTTTTTCAACCTTTAGTCATTCTGTTTCACAGATTGCTCTATTTTTGTGTAATTTCATATAAAGACAACCAACATTTATTTAAAATAAATAGAAATAACGTTTTCTACTGTTTACTTAATTGGGGGATTAGTTTGTCGTGCTGCCTTAATGTAAGGATAAATGCGAAATCTGTTGTCCTGCTGAACAGTAGTTAACTTTTTTTTGTAACGTTTAGAACTACACAACAGTTTTCCTTTCATTTCTCCAAATTCCATGTCCTTAATTGTACTGAATGTTCTTTTTTCATTAAGGTTATTGGTCGTGAAGGAATTGAAGAGTTTTATCCAAGAATGTGGAAGAATGTTCAAGATAAAAGAAGGCTTATGAACAGAGGTTTACAGATCAGAAAATAAAATATGGAGGGGAAAAAAGAACGGAAGAATGTTGAGATAGAAGCACGCGCGTTGTTGTCTAAAACCGAACAGAACCGAACACAAAAACATGAGCTGGTGTATCAATGGGGGGAAGAATGCCTGGAATAAGAAAAATGAAAAAACGAACAGAAGAAAAGAAACGGAAGAACAATAGAAAGCGTTAAAAGACTCTGTCCTAGGCTAAGTAAATGTATGGTTTATGTTCCAAGTGTCTAATTCTCTATGTAGTCTAAACATGCATGTAACAGTAGCTGTGGCCAGGTGGAATTGGGTCATGTTTTATTACAGGGGATTGTTTCATTATTTTGTTGTTTTTTTGTTATTATTAATATCCATTTTAAGCAGTAGAGGGGTAATTCTGAGGTAAATGTCTAACCCTTTTCTCTGCAGCATACACACGCGTGTGGCGTGTTTGTGGTTAGTTGAGGTGTGTTTTATTTTTCTTGTGGGTTGGGTTGTTTTTCACACACTCCTGTAACACTAGGAGTCACGTTCTCCGTCAAAATCGGACGGCGATAGCCCCGCCCACGCCAAGTCAGAGAGCCGGTCTCCCTCGCTCAGCCAATCCCGAGCCTCCAAGCACTCAGCGTCCCCATCTAGATCCCGCTCCAAGTCCCGGTGAGACGGCCGCGCGTGTGTGTGTGCGTGTGCGTGTGTGAGACAGGTATCGTAGGGTACACGTTTTACTGAAGAGTGAGTGTATGATTTACTGTAGATTACAGGTCTGTGCGTGTGCAAATGCTGGCATGTAGACGACAGACAATTTAGGCGTTGTGATGCAGGTGTGTTTCTCACCAATTCCTCCCCCTCTCTCTCTTCCTCCTCCCCCCCTCTCTCTCTCTCTCTCTCTCTCTCTCTCTTCCTCCTCTCTCCCTCTCCCTCTCTCTCTCTCTCTCTCCAGGTCCCACTCACACAAGCGTTCCCATCGGCGCTACAGTCGCTCGCGCTCCCACTCGCACCGGAAGAAGTCTCACTCACGCTCCTACAGCCCAGAATACCGCCGCAAGAAGAGCCAGAGCACCTCCCCCATTTCCAGCCGCCGCCATGGCAACAGGGTCAGTAGCCATGCCCCCAAGCCCCGCCTCCCCATAGCCCCACCCAAATGTCCAACCGCCACGATGGTTGTGTTGTGCTGGTGTCATGGTGATGGTGATGATGCATTTTATGGTTTTCCTGTCGAGGGAACGCCGTGGCTCTGAACTTTTTAATGTTTGTGCCAACAGAACAGCCATGAATTCAAAAAAGAAACATCCAGTCAAGGTGATGCCAGGGTATGTGATCATCTCTCAACCTTTTAGTGACGCAGCACTGAGAACACACGCATGCACGTACACACACACACACTCACACACACACTCACGCACATACACACACACATATACACACACACTCGTGGAATATGATAGGCAGGGATGTCAACAAATCAGTCAGGTTTCAACATTCATGATTGACTGAGTGCCTGGGGCAAGTAAAGCCTATCAGTGACCTGCCCGAGTGGGCAAGTGACAATTCGAAGCAAATTCATAATTTCAATTTGCGAAATCTCCCATTTCAGTTTGGTTCTATGTGCCCCGCCCGCCTGCATGCAAGCACAGCATCAGTGCGTGTTTGTGAGACGTGTTTCTGTAACAAAGGAACAAGACTAATCATAGCATTCAAAGAGTAAGATTCTTGACCAATAGCTAGCTACTGATCACCGAGGTGTGCAGGCAGAGAGAAAGAGGCGGATTAAATATCTTTGGCTCAGTGGCGGCAGGAAGGGCAAACCGCAGCTTTAGAACGTAGACGCCAGTGAATGCACGTGAGCTCAACAATACATTTCTGACAGAAAACGTAGTTTATTGACTTTTTTTAGTCAACGAAACTTAGAAGAAGTAAATGCTAATGTGTTGTTAGCCTTTATCGGTCACCGTATGAGGCTGGAATGATGAAGCGAGCAGAAACCAACGGCACTAATCCATTCACTTATAACATGTTCAATCGAATGGGGAAAAGTGAAAGCGCTCGATTGCGGTCAGTGACACCGAAGATTTGTGCCACACCCTCGATAAACGCAAAAGTCCCAGTAGAAGATGGAATTAAATCTTTAAAAGTTCTACATTTTCTGAATGGTGATCGAGTTCCCTTGGCCACTGTCGATGAAGTACTGTGAGCTGGGCATACAGTTGCTATGTAAATGAGGTCAGAAGTATTCAGCATTTGCTACCCAAACGTTACAGCAGCCTGACTAGCCTACGCTCAACTCTATTAACATGATTGAAGCCTGAAATGTTCAGAATCCATTTAAAGCTTTAACCAATAAGCTGAGACTTTTTAGTTATAAGGCGGGATATACACAGTGTCCAGCGAAAATACTGACCTGTCAACTGACAGAATGACCGCGAGACAACTGCATGGAACAGTGGTGATCTGTGAGACCTGCTCTTATCATTGATGGGATGTTGGGAAAATGTGAGTTATTGGACAGTTATTGTCCATACGTTTATTTAAAGGAACATGCCAACATTTTGGGAAATTTGCCATCTTCCCCAGAGTCAGACAAGATGGATACCCTTCTCTTCTGTGTGCAGTAAGAAGCATAGAGACCCGCACCGTTAGCCTAGCTTAGCCGCAATCACTGGAAGTGGGTTAGACCAGTTAGCCTGGCTTAGCCGCAATCACTGGAAGTGGGTTAGACCAGTTAGCCTGCCTTAGCCGCAATCACTGGAAGTGGGTTAGACCAGTTAGCCTGGCTTAGCCGCAATCACTGGAAGTGGGTTAGACCAGTTAGCCTGGCTTAGCCGCAATCACTGGAAGTGGGTTAGACCAGTTAGCCTAGCTCCCTCAAAAGTGACGAAATACACTTTCCAACAACTCCAAAACTTCCCACAGCAGCATGCTGATTGGTTGTCGCTAGCGCTGAGCAGTCATAGCCTGTTGATTAGTGAGTGGTAGCCTAGACTAGTGCTTTAATTGGTCAGTGTTATCGCAGCAGTTTGTTGATTGGTCAGCCCTATCCCTGTGCAGCGTGTTGATTGGTTAGTGCTGGCCCTGAGCTGTGTGTTGATTAGTCAGTCCAGGCCTTGGTGTAGATTGAGGGTTTGTTTTCAGGTCTCGAGCTCTGCCCCCACTCAGGCGAATCCGGACCCCAACACCTGTCTGGGCGTGTTTGGGTTGAGCCTCTACACCACTGAGCGGGACCTGCGTGACGTCTTCGCCCGCCACGGTCCGCTGGCCGGCGTCAACGTGGTGTACGACCAGCGCACCGGACGCTCCCGCGGCTTTGCCTTCGTCTACTTCCAGAGGATCGACGACGCCAAAGAGGTACTTTTTCGCATCGTCCTTTCGTTTAACTGGGTGCTCCACCCGAGGACCCGCGTCTCATTGGCTGTGAGGACCTGGGACGTTCTAGTGGCCGGGGACTGGGGATTGTGCAGGCAGCGGATGGCGGTAGGGTGTGTAAATGTGTCTGTGATGTCATGCAGGGTAAAGGGGAGTCAGTGAGTGCAGCCTGCCGCTGGTTTACTGATTATTTACTTCCTGTTGGCCTGTGTACTTCCTGTTGGCCGGTGTTCCCAGGCTGGGAGTTCCAGCTCCTGACCGATACCTCAAAAATAAATGAGAAATTTAGCTTTTTGTTTTGTGAGTTTTGAGTCTTGCACAAAAACATTTAAAAAAATAAATGAATAAATAAAAAATTACTCTAAATAGAAGTGCTGCATGTGTATTTCATTTACAGGCAATGCTGGTGGTTTCCTCTGTAAATAGTCATCCCCCAGTGCAGTTGAAAAGGAAGTGTGTGTTATTCCTCTGGTGTTGTGTTCCCTAACGGCCACCAGATGGCAGTATGGTGCATGTCGAGTCATGCCCGGCCGTGGAGTTGTAGGCTCTGCTTTTTACTCCAATCAAACCCCTCCTTACAAATGATTATATTTACACACAAAGCAGATTAAAAAGAGAACATTTATTTTTGTTGCAAAGTGTGTGAAATGCTCAGAGCCTCTTGTTTGGCCATGATGCAGTCTTTGCTGCAATCCAAAGATTTTGGGGAAGATGTATTGGAGGGTCGTATGAGTTATTAAGCGTACAGCTGTGTGCTGGAGGGAGGCAGCGTTTCAACATTCAGAGTCTCTGTCTCTGGAAACCGCTGCTGCTCTGTGGCGTGAAGTGCATTGTGGGATTGAGCGCTGATGTCGCACCCGTTTCCCAGGCGATGGAGCGAGCCAATGGGATGGAGCTGGACGGGAGGCGTATCCGTGTGGATTACTCCATCACAAAACGGCCGCACACCCCCACGCCCGGAATCTACATGGGCCGTCCCACACAGTGAGTATGCCCAGAGTAGGTTGGAATAGGCTGACCCATCAGCTGTGTGTGTGTGTGTGTGTGTGTGTGTAATGCTCCTCTCTCTCCTGCAGTAACGGTGGAGGAGGAGGTGGAGGAGGAGGAGGTGGTGGTGGTGGTGGCGGCAGCAGCAGCAGCGGTGGTGGAGGGCGAAGGCGGGACTCGTACTACGACCGAGGCCACGACCGGTATGACCGCTATGATGAGTACGACTACAGGTACAGGTGAGTTGTACAGCAGAACCGAGCCCTGACACACACCTGAGCCCCTCCCCCCGTACCCGAGTCCCTCCCACTGTACCTGAGCATTTTTAACGCTCTTTCTCTCCACAGTCGGAGGCGTTCGCCATCCCCCTACTACAGCCGATACAGATCCCGCTCCCGATCACGCTCCTACAGCCCCCGTGAGTACCGCTACTACACCCTTATTACACCCTGAATACTGTTAACACCATTACTGCCCTTATTACTGCCCTGATTACACCACTACTACACCCTGAATACTGTTAACACCATTACTGCCCTGAGTACTGTTAACACCATTACTGCCCTGAGTACTGTTAACACCATTACTGCCCTGATTACACCACTACTACACCCTGAATACTATTAACACCATTATTGCCCTGATTACACCCTGAATACTATTAACACCATTACTGCCCTGATTACACCACTACTACACCCTGAATACTATTAACACCATTACTGCCCTGATTACACCCTGAATACTATTAACACCATTACTGCCCTGATTACACCACTACTACACCCTGAATACTATTAACACCATTATTGCCCTGATTACACCCTGAATACTATTAACACCATTACTGCCCTGATTACACCACTACTACACCCTGAATACTATTAACACCATTACTGCCCTGATTACACCCTGAATACTATTAACACCATTACTGCCCTGATTACACCACTACTACACCCTGAATACTATTAACACCATTATTGCCCTGATTACACCCTGAATACTATTAACACCATTACTGCCCTGATTACACCACTACTACACCCTGAATACTATTAACACCATTACTGCCCTGATTACACCACTACTACACCCTGTGTAGATGTGTGAGCTCCAGAGGCTGGGGTAGTTAGCCTGGGGCAGATGTATGAGCTCCAGAGGCTGGGGTAGTTAGCCTGGGGTAGATGTGTGAGCTCCAGAGGCTGGGGTAGTTGGCCTGGGGCAGATGTATGAGCTCCAGAGGCTGGGGTAGATGTGTGAGCTCCAGAGGCTGGGGTAGTTAGCCTGGGGTAGATGTGTGAGCTCCAGAGGCTGGGGTAGTTAGCCTGGGGTAGATGTGAGAGCTCCAGAGGCTGGGGTAGTTGGCCTGGGGCAGATGTATGAGGTAGCCTGGGGTAGATGTGTGAGCTCCAGAGGCTGGGGTAGTTGGCCTGGGGCAGATGTATGAGCTCCAGAGGCTGGGGTAGTTAGCCTGGGGTAGATGTGTGAGCTCCAGAGGCTGGGGTAGTTGGCCTGGGGCAGATGTGAGAGCTCCAGAGGCTGGGGTAGTTGGCCTGGGGCAGATGTGAGAGCTCCAGAGGCTGGGGTAGTTAGCCTGGGGTAGATGTGTGAGCTCCAGAGGCTGGGGTAGTTGGCCTGGGGTAGATGTATGAGCTCCAGAGGCTGGGGTAGTTAGCCTGGGGCAGATGTGAGAGCTCCAGAGGCTGGGGTAGTTAGCAGCTGAGCACCGTTTGGCCAGTGGAAGTGGTGAATAAAAAAAAACTTGTTTTTGAAATCCGGTTCTATCTCATCCTCTGCAGGACGATACTGAGCCCCTCGCCATCGCATCATCATCATCATCATCTTTAAACTGAGCACAGATACACAAGCTTGCCTACAGGTGGCACTGTTTCAAACTGCAGGCGGAAGATTCGATGGAGAAAGTTTGTTTGCTGTCGAGGTCTCTTGTGTAAAGCCGTGGGATTCTCATAATGAAATTCAAATGGGTTGTTTTTAGTTTTTTTTAAGTGTTTGGTGTGTGGGTGATGTGCAGATGGGGTGGTTTTAACCTTTAACCTTGTTGAATCATCAGTTTAGATAAACTCAAGACGGAGGAAGTTGCGGACACTCTGCGTGTTCAAACAGGTTGCTTTCTAACTAAATAAATATATATATATACACATGTTGTCATTTGGATACCTCTGAAATTATTTTTATTTTCATAGAATGTTGGTTTCTTTTTAAGTAAAATTAAAAAACAAATGCAACAAATATGAATGTGTTGGGTGTTCATTTGATGAGGAATGCTCAGTGATTTGTGGATATTCTCAGTCAGACGTGAGCAGAGTATATTTCAGCCCATAGCTGTGTCCAAATCAGCACCCTTCCATACTATTGAGTAGATGGGGTGAGAAATGAGTTTAAAAATGTTCTCTAAATATAGTATACTTTAAACCCCCGTATGACACACATACTTCCGGGGATTCGCTGAGTATATTCGGGAGCATACTTTACAAGAAGTACACAAACGCTTTGGTCGCATAAATGTGACCCGCTCTACAAAACATTTTCTCAGAGAAATATTTTGATTTATTTTTTCCCCACATCAGACTCATTTTTGTAGAGCGGGTCACATTTATGACTCATAGCTTCGCTGACGTTTTCCTTCCATAACGAAAACAGCACATAAGGGCGGGGCACTTCCACGGTACGGGTGAAAATAGTATTTTTTTTTTTGCATACTAAACGCTACACTTCTGCCAAGTACGCAGCAGACAGGACACAGTAGACGGTGCTCTGATTCGGACACAGCCCATGATTCGGATCCCATAACTCTGCTTCCCCCTGTCTGAACACAGTGAAATAACACACATGGTGGTCGGATACAGTGAAATAATACACATGGTGGTCGGATTCCCCTCACTGGCAGTGTAAGTTCAGTCTTGATGTCCCGGGCTGTGTCCGAATCAGAGCCCCGTCTACTGTGTCCGAATCAGAGCCCCGTCTACTGCGTTCGATTCAGAGCCCCGTCTACTGTGTCCGAATCAGCACCCTTCCATACATATATACACTCCTCAAAAAAAGTTCGGAAACGTTATTTCGGTCGATTATTCCTCCCCTTTAATAATACCAATTGGTATTGTATTTTATATCGTTGGAAAGCCTGATTAGTCACCTTTACAACGAGGTACAACTTGTAAGGATCGTGCATTCGTGGAATGAGCAACACAGCTAACCGTGTGGGTAGCGGCCCAAAAAAATGTGCCAAAATCCCCTGCAATATTCTTCTGTTGGTATTCACTCTCGTTTTGAGTTGCTTGGTGGACTGGATGATTGCACTCTCCCACAGTAATAAGGAAAAAACAACACATATTGGCCATTTTTACACTTTATTCATTTTACACTGTCAGGGACCTCAGTAGCGTGTGGAAGATCCATACGCAGCCACAACAGCTTGGCACCTCCTCCTCATGCTGGTCACCAGCCTGGTCACACACTGCTGTGGGATGGCATCCCATTCCTCGGTGCCAATCAGGTGCCAGTCACACACCTGTGACTGGCATACACCTGCCAGCACTTGAAGCTCAAAACGAGAGTGAATACCAACAGAAGAATATTGCAGGGGATTTTGGCACATTTTTTTGGGCCGCTACCCACACGGTTAGCTGTGTTGCTCATTCCACGAATGCATGATCCTTACAAGTTGTACCTCGTTGTAAAGGTGACTAATCAGGCTTTCCAACGATATAAAATACAATACCAATTGTATTATTATAGGGGAGGAATAATCGACCGAAATAACGTTTCCAAACTTTTTTTGAGGAGTATATATACACTTTTCCCGGGTCTGACGACTGGACAGTTTTCCCTGTCGGAACGTTCCGGCAGTATCGGACACCTCACAGGGCCGTAGGGAATTCACATTGATCAGTCGCGTGTGCATCCACTTCTTAAATTACTTTAATCCCGTGATGAAAATACGGGGGATTGTTCCTACGGTCAAGTCATGTGACCAGGTCACGACCTGGTTTTTTAACCCCAAACAAACTAACACAGTCAACCCAACCCACAGCGCTGACTCCCAGAACTGTTCCCCCAACACCCCGCACACATACCTTTCCCCCAACGCCCCGCACACATACCTTTCCCCCAACGCCCCGCACACATACCTTTCCCCCAACGCCCCGCACACATACCTTTCCCCCAACGCCCCGCACACATACCTTTCCCCCAACGCCCCGCACACATACCGTTCCCCCAACGCCCCGCACACATAGCGTGGGGTGCAGGAGAAAGGCGCTTCTCACAGAATGGAATGTGCCCGTACAAAGCAGCAAACACAAAGCATGCCCAAGCTCCATAAACCTTGATCCTTGAACCTTGACCCCGCAGGCGTAAGCAGTTAGATTATCTGACAGTAGCAGTCAGGGATCCAGCATGCAGCTCAAAGTTTAAACTATCAAGGATTACGCCACGGGGAGCTTTACAGGAGAGTGGGCAAAAGTGCACTGCGCGTACATTCACATACACAAATGTGCACTGCGCGTACACACACACGCATACACACGTATGCAAACACACACACACGGGCACAGTCATTCTGCTTTCAGTAATTTGGCTGCCCTGAGCACTGTGGGTCTGTTCCACTGCAGGTTTTATATTTACCCTAACCCTAACCCATAAACATAGACACCTGCACTTCCCTCAACTGTGTGCAAAACTCTCTCTCTCTCTCTCCCTCTCTCTCTCTCTCACTCCCTCCCTCTATTTCTGACTAATGACTCACTGCAGAGAGATGTGCACTCTCTGTTTCAGAAAAACTAATGAATTATCAGTTTTCCATTTTAGGTTGTCCTGTATATCGATTAGAAAACAAATATCTATCATTTATTTATTTTAGCTAATTAACAAGCACTGAACCACTGCTCCATGCAATTGACTGGTGATGTCACTGTGGAATGTATTAGTCGTCTAAGCATTTGATTTAGAGTGAGAATGTGGCACTGGATAGTCCTCTATAGTAACATACACACCCAGCTATTAGCTAGCTGAGGATGTCCAATCTTACCCGAATACCATCGTGTCTGTGTTATATTAGCTTGCTGAGGGTGTCCAATCTTACCCGAATACCATCGTGTCTGTGTTATATTAGCTTGCTGAGGGTGTCCAATCTTACCCGAATACCATCGTGTCTGTGTTATATTAGCTTGCTGAGGGTGTCCAATCTTACCCGAATACCATCGTGTCTGTGTTATATTAGCTTGCTGAGGGTGTCCAATCTTACCCGAATACCATCGTGTCTGTGTTATATTAGCTGAGGGTGTCCAATCTTACCCGAATACCATCGTGTCTGTGTTATATTAGCTGAGGGTGTCCAATCTTACCCGAATACCATCGTGTCTGTGTTATATTAGCTGAGGGTGTCCAATCTTACCCGAATACCATCGTGTCTGTGTTATATTAGCTGAGGGTGTCCAATCTTACCCGAATACCATCGTGTCTGTGTTATATTAGCTGAGGGTGTCCAATCTTACCCGAATACCATCGTGTCTGTGTTATATTAGCTGAGGGTGTCCAATCTTACCCGAATACCATCGTGTCTGTGTTATATTAGCTGAGGGTGTCCAATCTTACCCGAATACCATCGTGTCTGTGTTATATTAGCTAGCTGAGGGTGTCCAATCTTACCCGAATACCATCGTGTCTGTGTTATATTAGCTAGCTGAGGGTGTCCAATCTTACCCGAATACCATCGTGTCTGTGTTATATTAGCTAGCTGAGGGTGTCCAATCTTACCCGAATACCATCGTGTCTGTGTTATATTAGCTAGCTGAGGGTGTCCAATCTTACCCGAATACCATCGTGTCTGTGTTATATTAGCTAGCTGAGGGTGTCCAATCTTACCCGAATACCATCGTGTCTGTGTTATATTAGCTAGCTGAGGGTGTCCAATCTTACCCGAATACCATCGTGTCTGTGTTATATTAGCTAGCTGAGGGTGTCCAATCTTACCCGAATACCATCGTGTCTGTGTTATATTAGCTAGCTGAGGGTGTCCAATCTTACCCGAATACCATCGTGTCTGTGTTATATTAGCTTGCTGAGGGTGTCCAATCTTACCCGAATACCATCGTGTCTGTGTTATATTAGCTTGCTGAGGGTGTCCAATCTTACCCGAATACCATCGTGTCTGTGTTATATTAGCTTGCTGAGGGTGTCCAATCTTACCCGAATACCATCGTGTCTGTGTTATATTAGCTTGCTGAGGGTGTCCAATCTTACCCGAATACCATCGTGTCTGTGTTATATTAGCTAGCTGAGGGTGTCCAATCTTACCCGAATACCATCGTGTCTGTGTTATATTAGCTAGCTGAGGGTGTCCAATCTTACCCGAATACCATCGTGTCTGTGTTATATTAGCTAGCTGAGGGTGTCCAATCTTACCCGAATACCATCGTGTCTGTGTTATATTAGCTAGCTGAGGGTGTCCAATCTTACCCGAATACCATCGTGTCTGTGTTATATTAGCTAGCTGAGGGTGTCCAATCTTACCCGAATACCATCGTGTCTGTGTTATATTAGCTAGCTGAGGGTGTCCAATCTTACCCGAATACCATCGTGTCTGTGTTATATTAGCTAGCTGAGGGTGTCCAATCTTACCCGAATACCATCGTGTCTGTGTTATATTAGCTTGCTGAGGGTGTCCAATCTTACCCGAATACCATCGTGTCTGTGTTATATTAGCTAGCTGAGGGTGTCCAATCTTACCCGAATACCATCGTGTCTGTGTTATATTAGCTAGCTGAGGGTGTCCAATCTTACCCGAATACCATCGTGTCTGTGTTATATTAGCTAGCTGAGGGTGTCCAATCTTACCCGAATACCATCGTGTCTGTGTTATATTAGCTAGCTGAGGGTGTCCAATCTTACCCGAATACCATCGTGTCTGTGTTATATTAGCTGAGGGTGTCCAATCTTACCCGAATACCATCGTGTCTGTGTTATATTAGCTGAGGGTGTCCAATCTTACCCGAATACCATCGTGTCTGTGTTATATTAGCTAGCTGAGGGTGTCCAATCTTACCCGAATACCATCGTGTCTGTGTTATATTAGCTGAGGGTGTCCAATCTTACCCGAATACCATCGTGTCTGTGTTATATTAGCTGAGGGTGTCCAATCTTACCCGAATACCATCGTGTCTGTGTTATATTAGCTGAGGGTGTCCAATCTTACCCGAATACCATCGTGTCTGTGTTATATTAGCTGAGGGTGTCCAATCTTACCCGAATACCATCGTGTCTGTGTTATATTAGCTAGCTGAGGGTGTCCAATCTTACCCGAATACCATCGTGTCTGTGTTATATTAGCTGAGGGTGTCCAATCTTACCCGAATACCATCGTGTCTGTGTTATATTAGCTGAGGGTGTCCAATCTTACCCGAATACCATCGTGTCTGTGTTATATTAGCTGAGGGTGTCCAATCTTACCCGAATACCATCGTGTCTGTGTTATATTAGCTGAGGGTGTCCAATCTTACCCGAATACCATCGTGTCTGTGTTATATTAGCTGAGGGTGTCCAATCTTACCCGAATACCATCGTGTCTGTGTTATATTAGCTGAGGGTGTCCAATCTTACCCGAATACCATCGTGTCTGTGTTATATTAGCTGAGGGTGTCCAATCTTACCCGAATACCATCGTGTCTGTGTTATATTAGCTGAGGGTGTCCAATCTTACCCGAATACCATCGTGTCTGTGTTATATTAGCTGAGGGTGTCCAATCTTACCCGAATACCATCGTGTCTGTGTTATATTAGCTGAGGGTGTCCAATCTTACCCGAATACCATCGTGTCTGTGTTATATTAGCTGAGGGTGTCCAATCTTACCCGAATACCATCGTGTCTGTGTTATATTAGCTGAGGGTGTCCAATCTTACCCGAATACCATCGTGTCTGTGTTATATTAGCTGAGGGTGTCCAATCTTACCCGAATACCATCGTGTCTGTGTTATATTAGCTGAGGGTGTCCAATCTTACCCGAATACCATCGTGTCTGTGTTATATTAGCTGAGGGTGTCCAATCTTACCCGAATACCATCGTGTCTGTGTTATATTAGCTTGCTGAGGGTGTCCAATCTTACCCGAATACCATCGTGTCTGTGTTATATTAGCTAGCTGAGGGTGTCCAATCTTACCCGAATACCATCGTGTCTGTGTTATATTAGCTAACTGAGGGTGTCCAATCTTACCCGAATACCATCGTGTCTGTGTTATATTAGCTAACTGAGGGTGTCCAATCTTACCCGAATACCATCGTGTCTGTGTTATATTAGCTAGCTGAGGGTGTCCAATCTTACCCGAATACCATCGTGTCTGTGTTATATTAGCTTGCTGAGGGTGTCCAATCTTACCCGAATACCATCGTGTCTGTGTTATATTAGCTAGCTGAGGGTGTCCAATCTTACCCGAATACCATCGTGTCTGTGTTATATTAGCTAACTGAGGGTGTCCAATCTTACCCGAATACCATCGTGTCTGTGTTATATTAGCTAACTGAGGGTGTCCAATCTTACCCGAATACCATCGTGTCTGTGTTATATTAGCTAACTGAGGATGTCCAATCTTACCCGAATACCATCGTGTCTGTGTTATATTAGCTAGCTGAGGGTGTCCAATCTTACCCGAATACCATCGTGTCTGTGTTATATTAGCTTGCTGAGGGTGTCCAATCTTACCCGAATACCATCGTGTCTGTGTTATATTAGCTAGCTGAGGGTGTCCAATCTTACCCGAAAACCATCGTGTCTGTGTTATATTAGCTTGCTGAGGGTGTCCAATCTTACCCGAATACCATCGTGTCTGTGTTATATTAGCTGAGGGTGTCCAATCTTACCCGAATACCATCGTGTCTGTGTTATATTAGCTTGCTGAGGGTGTCCAATCTTACCCGAATACCATCGTGTCTGTGTTATATTAGCTAACTGAGGGTGTCCAATCTTACCCGAATACCATCGTGTCTGTGTTATATTAGCTACCTGAGGATGTCCAATCTTACCCGAATACCATCGTGTCTGTGTTATATTAGCTAGCTGAGGGTGTCCAATCTTACCCGAATACCATCGTGTCTGTGTTATATTAGCTAACTGAGGATGTCCAATCTTACCCGAATACCATCGTGTCTGTGTTATATTAGCTAGCTGAGGGTGTCCAATCTTACCCGAATACCATCGTGTCTGTGTTATATTAGCTTGCTGAGGATGTCCAATCTTACCCGAATACCATCGTGTCTGTGTTATATTAGCTAACTGAGGGTGTCCAATCTTACCCGAATACCATCGTGTCTGTGTTATATTAGCTAGCTGAGGGTGTCCAATCTTACCCGAATACCATCGTGTCTGTGTTATATTAGCTAGCTGAGGGTGTCCAATCTTACCCGAATACCATCGTGTCTGTGTTATATTAGCTAGCTGAGGGTGTCCAATCTTACCCGAATACCATCGTGTCTGTGTTATATTAGCTAGCTGAGGGTGTCCAATCTTACCCGAATACCATCGTGTCTGTGTTATATTAGCTAGCTGAGGGTGTCCAATCTTACCCGAATACCATCGTGTCTGTGTTATATTAGCTAACTGAGGGTGTCCAATCTTACCCGAATACCATCGTGTCTGTGTTATATTAGCTAGCTGAGGGTGTCCAATCTTACCCGAATACCATCGTGTCTGTGTTATATTAGCTAACTGAGGATGGCCAATCTTACCCGAATACCATCGTGTCTGTGTTATATTAGCTAGCTGAGGGTGTCCAATCTTACCCGAATACCATCGTGTCTGTGTTATATTAGCTAACTGAGGATGTCCAATCTTACCCGAATACCATCGTGTCTGTGTTATATTAGCTAACTGAGGATGTCCAATCTTACCCGAATACCATCGTGTCTGTGTTATATTAGCTAGCTGAGGGTGTCCAATCTTACCCGAATACCATCATGTCTGTGTTATATTAGCTTGCTGAGGGTGTCCAATCTTACCCGAATACCATCGTGTCTGTGTTATATTAGCTGAGGGTGTCCACTCTTACCCGAATACCATCGTGTCTGTGTTATATTAGCTAGCTGAGGATGTCCAATCTTACCCGAATACCATCGTGTCTGTGTTATATTAGCTAGCTGAGGGTGTCCAATCTTACCCGAATACCATCGTGTCTGTGTTATATTAGCTAGCTGAGGGTGTCCAATCTTACCCGAATACCATCGTGTCTGTGTTATATTAGCTGAGGGTGTCCAATCTTACCCGAATACCATCGTGTCTGTGTTATATTAGCTTGCTGAGGGTGTCCAATCTTACCCGAATACCATCGTGTCTGTGTTATATTAGCTAGCTGAGGGTGTCCAATCTTACCCGAATACCATCGTGTCTGTGTTATATTAGCTAGCTGAGGGTGTCCAATCTTACCCGAATACCATCGTGTCTGTGTTATATTAGCTTGCTGAGGGTGTCCAATCTTACCCGAATACCATCGTGTCTGTGTTATATTAGCTAGCTGAGGGTGTCCAATCTTACCCGAATACCATCGTGTCTGTGTTATATTAGCTGAGGGTGTCCAATCTTACCCGAATACCATCGTGTCTGTGTTATATTAGCTTGCTGAGGGTGTCCAATCTTACCCGAATACCATCGTGTCTGTGTTATATTAGCTAGCTGAGGGTGTCCAATCTTACCCGAATACCATCGTGTCTGTGTTATATGAGCTTGCTGAGGATGTCCAATCTTACCCGAATACCATCGTGTCTGTGTTATATTAGCTGAGGGTGTCCAATCTTACCCGAATACCATCGTGTCTGTGTTATATTAGCTTGCTGAGGGTGTCCAATCTTACCCGAATACCATCGTGTCTGTGTTATATTAGCTGAGGGTGTCCAATCTTACCCGAATACCATCGTGTCTGTGTTATATTAGCTAGCTGAGGGTGTCCAATCTTACCCGAATACCATCGTGTCTGTGTTATATTAGCTAGCTGAGGGTGTCCAATCTTACCCGAAAAAGGCCGGTGCAGCTGCAGGTTTTTGTTTTCACCTGATTCATCTAATTAACTAATCAAGGTCTTCAATCAATTGATCAATTGATCTGTTGAATCAGGTATCTTACTGCTGGGCTGGAACAAAACCCTGCTTCCACACCAGCCCTTTTAAGATAAAACCCTGCTCCCACACCAGCCCTTTTCAGATAAAACCCTGCTCCCACACCAGCCCTTTTCAGATAAAACCCTGCTTCACACCAGCCCTTTTCAGATAAAACCCTGCTTCCACACCAGCCCTTTTCAGATAAAACCCTGCTTCCACACCAGCCCTTTTCAGATAAAACCCAGCACACACACCAGCCCTTTTCAGATAAAACCCTGCTCCCACACCAGCCCTTTTCAGATAAAACCCTGCTTCAACACCAGCCCTTTTCAGATAAAACCCTGCTTCCACACCAGCCCTTTTCAGATAAAACCCTGCTTCCACACCAGCCCTTTTCAGATAAAACCCTGCTCCCACACCAGCCCTTTTCAGATAAAACCCTGCTTCAACACCAGCCCTTTTAAGATAAAACCCTGCTTCCACACCAGCCCTTTTCAGATAAAACCCTGCTTCAACACCAGCCCTTTTCAGATAAAACCCAGCACACACACCAGCCCTTTTCAGATAAAACCCTGCTTCCACACCAGCCCTTTTCAGATAAAACCCTGCTTCCACACCAGCCCTTTTCAGATAAAACCCAGCACACACACCAGCCCTTTTCAGATAAAACCCTGCTTCAACACCAGCCCTTTTAAGATAAAACCCTGCTTCAACACCAGCCCTTTTCAGATAAAACCCTGCTTCCACACCAGCCCTTTTCAGATAAAACCCAGCACACACACCAGCCCTTTTCAGATAAAACCCTGCTTCAACACCAGCCCTTTTCAGATAAAACCCTGCTTCCACACCAGTCCTTTTGGATAAGATTAGACGCCCCTGTTCTATCCCATCTGCCCCTTGTCTTGTGCTGTAGTTGTGCAGCTCGCAGTGTGTGAGCTGTTTTCTGCACTGAATCCCTCCTGTCTGCTTGCAGTGTTTGGGGCATAAATGTGGTGTAAATGGTGTTTAATTATTGTGCAAATGTGGTGTAAAAGTGGTGTACATACAGTGTAAATATGGTATAAATGTGGTGTAAATCTGATGTAAATGTGCTGTAAATATTGTGTAAATATTATGTAAATACAGTGTAAATGTGGTGTAAATATTGTGTAAATGTGGTGTAAATATGCTGTAAAGGTGGTGTAAATGTGGTGTAAAGGTGCTGTAAAGATGGTGTAAATGTGCTGTAAAGGTGGTGCCCCGCCACTTGTCCCACCACGTTCCCGCTGTTCAGCTCCATCAGTTTTTAAGGGCTCTGAGAATTTAAAAAAATATACTCTGTAAAACGTTGCTGTGTGGGGACCTGTGTGCAAATGTTGGCATATAAAAATGATGGATTTGCACACTCACCTCTGCACAATGATTCACTAACATGTTATTTTCAACAAAAAAATCGCGGCATTCTCACTGGCTCCCACATCTGCAGTTCTAATGATTCCTTATTGAAACAACTTCAGCCGAAAGACTCACAGACAAGACAACCTGACACCCAGCACATTTATAGTGCCTTAAAGAGAATACAGGGAGATATTCTTTAAAAGAAAAAACAAAAAAACAAAGCAATAAAACCCACTAGATTAACTGTTGACCTTACAATTACAGCCTTAAAACAGGAGCGGACTTCCTGTTGACCTTACAATTACAGCCTTAAAACAGGAGCGGACTTCCTGTTGACCTTACAATTACAGCCGTAAAACAGGAGCGGACTTCCTGTTGACCTTACAATTACAGCCTTAAAACAGGAGCGGACTTCCTGTTGACCTTACAATTACAGCCTTAAAACAGGAGCGGACTTCCTGTTGACCTTACAATTACAGCCGTAAAACAGGAGCGGACTTCCTGTTGACCTTACAATTACAGCCGTAAAACAGGAGCGGACTTCCTGTTGACCTTACAATTACAGCCGTAAAACAGGAGCGGACTTCCTGGATGAAGAATGTTAGAGAGAGCAGAGGGAGAGTTTAGGGCAGATCTGCCTTACAGTGATTCGCGTGTGTTTTACACATGACCAGTCAAACCCTGGGTTTATTAACTATTAAAGTCATTGGTTGGCATGAATGCTTTTGTTTTTAAATGCTAAATACATATGCCCTTACAGTTGTCAAGTACTTTAAACTGTCAAACTAAAGTAAGCACCAGAAACACTATCACTCAGAAAGTCACTTATCAGAAACAGCAAATAACTGTATCATTGTAAAGCCTGACTCATTGTACATCTAAACTGTTTTTGTGCAACATTTCATTATTTCATGTATGTTTAGTTGACTTAGAGCCATTTTCTTCAGTCAAAAAGGAAAATACAAACATCCACTGGAGAGATTGTACAAAGTTTAAATGCAAGTTCCTTCATCAATACAAAAGTGTAAATGTGTAACTATAGCAATGCACAGAAAAGAAATATAAAAATGTAAATGTCACAACATATCAACAGCATATTCACACATATAAATATATAAACACATATAAATGCATTAAATGAAGTGGCTGATCATGATTAAAACACACTTCAAATCAGTGAGAATGAAGTGCTCATGGCTATATTTCAGCCTACAGTGCATGTGTAAGGTGTGTGGGGAAAATGTAGAAATGATGTGGTTTAAAAATCAAGGCAAGCTGTTGTGTCTATGAGAGGTATACGGTCTAGTGTCTGTTTGCCTGTCAATACAAAATGTCCTGTTCTAATTAAACAAAACAGTGATATACTTTAGATTCACACTTTTACAGGTATTTTCAGTGCATAAGTAGCACCAAGATTAAACAAATCACAGCGCATAATAAAACACAACTACCAGGTTTTCTTTTGTAAAGAAAGTGTAATTATACAATAAACAAAACCTTTATTTCGGTTATTTTACAATTTACTCACAAACTCCACAAACAAGTATAAAAGCACCACATTTCTTTTTAAAGGCTACATAAATCATACAATGATTTATTTTATGAGCATGCGTTCAAGTTTTTGAAATGTTCTTTGTCATAAACTTTTCAATTTTTACAAATACTGGGTGAAACGTTGCAACACAATTGCTCCTTTACGATTAATTATTTGACACAGTGAATTGTTTTCTGCCTCTAAGAACCATCATTGAATTATGGTAAAAATATATATATAATTTTTTAACTTTTTACGTACATTTGAAAAAAAAAAATGCACCGAATTTTTTTCTTTAAAACTGAAACGTTAAACGATTAACATTTTCAAATCACATTGTAATTTACAGCAGGAAATCCCCCAAATTGTGTTATTTAACACATACATTATACATGTCAGTGAACCGCCATTTTATGTCGAAAAAGAATTCATGCTGTCCTGGCGGCTACATGTCCTGCAATTTAGTTTTTTTTTCCAGTGGAATTTTTAAAGGAGAGAATAAATTATGGGGTTATAATAATATATAGAGTACGGACAGCGTCACAGAAATGTTTATTTTTAAAAATCTGTTTGTAAAGTTCCCTTACACTACCCCACAACTACTCGGAAACGAAAATAGCCAGAGAATAAATTGCACTATATACAGTTTTTCAGTATCTCGTTATCCTCAACATGGCGCACACAACTCTTTTTCCATACATTCAGACATACATTGTCTCGAAAGACCTGAATTTGATCGTTCTACGCGAAAAATAAACATTGATTTTCAATTCGTAGCTACCTACATTACACCACATAAATGTACCCTACATCAATAAGCATTCGTTAGGATATACAAACAACGCGGTAGGCAATACATTTAGCCAACTCGCGTTTCTTTAAATAAGTTTCGATGATGCTGTTTTTCCTTACAAAACTTTTGGAAAAATATTTTACCCATTTTCTTATCGATGCGCACATTCTGTTAAACGCAGATTTTTACTTACTCGATTGAAATACACGGGAGGTGAGCGGTAAATCCAGGCCAGGCCTGTACAAACTATGTAAATCTGCATGGTTGTTGCGCTATAGGCTGCCGCGGTGCTATGCAGGCAAGCTATAGGAAAGATGACACCCCCTCTCTACACAAACACACACAGAACGGGGGTGGGGGGCCCGTTGCTACATTCCACCCAAGTACATCTATCGCCTGACTTCCGTTCATAATTCACAAGGAGTCGTTGAAACGCAATAAATTAAGGACACGACAAAACATTTGCGTGGATAGTGAACACATATTTACAACGCTGCTGTTTTTTTTAGGGAAACCGAACAAAATCAAAGACTATTATTCATGTAATAACTTTATATTTTTTGAGAAAGACCACTAGAATACGGAAATATTTGACGAATAGACATATAAATATATCGAAATATCATATGATCATCCATTAATCGGTATATATATCAAGCATATCTGATTAGGCTAATCAGACAAAGCTAATATACCCTTCCCTTCTGTTAGGATAAATACAAGAAACAAAAAATGTATGTAAATAGACGTCGCAGTTTGTAGAACAAAAACTGTAGAATTACATTTTTTTTCTCTCCAAAACACATTAATTATCTAATAATGTCGACGCATATAATTCATAACTAAGAAACAATACGTTGTTGTTAATTCTGAGTAGTAATGCCATAGCCTACTGTTGAGTGTTTATCTAATGTGAATACTCTAAAATGGTTTATCATATTTGTTCGGATAGAAGAAGAAAGCTGTTTTTCGCGCTCTGATTCGTACAGAACGCCGTTGAAGATCAGCCAATGAATGGCTGGCCGGGATCGAACCTGCGGAGGGAGTGCCAGTGGAGAACCGCTCTCTGATTGGACAATAGTTTCAACCAATAGAACAGCTCATTGAGCCAAGACGGAGTACTCCAGCGACCATGATCGTCGTCGTAGTGAAAGCTGTTTCTAAGTCACTAAAAACTAATGGAAAAATATGCTAAATGTGAACTTTCATATGCACACGGGTTTGAGCACATTACAGGTGTGTGTGTGTGTGTGTGTGTGTGGCTGGCAGTGTGGATCTTTCCGATAAGGCACAATATAACACGTATAGCGTCTTTGTCTGAATTAAATAGCATCATAGGCCAGGCATTCTCATGTTGATATTCATGACATGCATGTTTCATCGTGTTGTTTTTACACCCCTGGAATCACAATATACGCCTTCTGTACACAATACCACCCTATTCAGCTACATGGCAATGTGTCGGAATAATATAGGCTACTTAATGTAAAATAAATAAAGTATGTATAATAGCTGATCTGGTAATTATATTGCAAAAAATTATACACTGGTGAGGGCAGCTAAAATAATGTGACCTCTGACCTGAGGCGGTGCTGGCTGCTGGGAAGCAGAGTGTAGCGTGCAGCACTCTAAAGTGACGTAGGGGCGCCGTTTGTAACATTCTACATGAAATGTAACCTTTCCCTGGGAGCCGCTGCTGAGCTTGAAACACGAGACCACACACGAACATGGTTCAAATTTTTTTTAAATCGTATTTAAACTGATCAAAAGTGTTGCCAGTTGTAGGCGTACATTTACTGCATCATATCCACAAATGTCGAACATTTTTGTCACGTATAGATCCAAATGAAATTAAATACACTGTATTAAATCCTACTTATTCGTTTCCGTATTTCCCCTGCCTGCATCTTATTAACAACTAATACGAAAAATACTTTCATTTTCAATGTTCAGCCTAGAAGGCCACGCACTTAAGTTTCCAATGTAATGCGACGTTTGTGAAAGAATGTCCCATTGGTTGCTTAGGCCTACACAAAAGAGGGGTTTCATGTTTTGTAGATACATTATATTATATAGTATCTTCGTAACCAATCCATTATAATGCATTTGCTGTGCATTGTTTTTATTTCAAGGGCGTAAACCCCGATTGGAGCCGTACATTTAAAAATTAAAAGTTCGATTCGATTAAATACAGCTTCCAATGCATTTTATTTGATAGGCCGACAGATTTTAAAATATGGACAGATGATTTGTGTGTGAACGTGGTTAGTTACCTTTCCACACTGGTTTGAGGCGGTTGATAGTCCCCCCTCCCCCTTACCTCCCTTCCCCTCAAAGACACACCCTCCTCCCCCATTCAACGAGGCCTTCTCGCCACATGCAGGAAACGTAGCTCGAGTTCGCCATGTTCCAGGGGGGGAGCGACTTACAACAGTGTCTAACAACGCACATGTTCATGAATCAAGAGAGAGGGGGTCGAATTGGCACGATGTAGCTGATCAATAGCACGGGGGCAAGATGACCCCGAAGGTGATGCATTTGGTGTGTCGCGGCCCAGATTCTGCAACCAACGGAGAAAGATGGACGCCGAGGACGATTCAGAGATTTTGTTTTAATGCAGGCATGGCGTTTCCAGCCCACGCGCCAGCCTTCTTTCACATGTGCTGGGTGTACCCGCGACTGCATGTGTAATGTACGTAGGGGGCGCGCGCACACACACACCATTTTAAATTGGTAACGCAAGTGAATATGCCCCTTCCCCCAGCGCTTCCCCCCGCAGTATCTTTTTCCAGCGGCGAGCGTGCGTGCGTGCGTGCAGTGGCGTTTTACTATTTCGACTGGGCAGCCAATGAGAAGCAAGATTCTCAAAGAAAGGCACTATAATGGAGAAGGGGGTCGTGCTTACTATAATATGATTCTGGGTAGCGATTGTGCGACCGCACACACGAAATCCCCTAATGTACGTAGGTCCTCCCCCCCCACCCCCACACGCTAATCCTCTCCCCCCACCCCCACACGCTAATCCTCTCCCCTCCTCCATCGCCCCCCCCCCGCTTCCCCAATCCAACACTTAATTGAGGAACCGGGATTCCTCACGTGCGAAGTTGATTTGTAGTTTGAACACGTGGCTCATTCAAAAAAGCCGGAATATTCAAGAGATTTTTTCTTCTCGGTTTTATTTGGAGGCGGCGCCAGTATTAACGTGTGTGACATTTTCAGTCTTTCTGCCAAAGGGGGTTTTAAGACAAAAAGTAGTTTTCGCCTCCTATTTAGCCGACCCGCCATCCTAAGAAGAGACTGAATACATAATTACAAATTTATTTATTTTTTGTGCTATATACAGGGAGATATTCATCGGCTTTTCTCATTAAATACATCGATAACAACCTAAATAGGTAGCAACGCACCCTCTTTGGTGATATTGCGTTTGACTCTCAAGACTACATCTGTGAAGATAAATCCGCTTTTTCGTCAAGAAGGTTTGCGTTTCCCGTGCTTAACACCATGAATAAGCTCTACATCGGCAACTTGAGTGAAGAAGCGAGCCCGTTGGAGTTGGAAAGTATCTTCGAGGAGTGGAAGATTCCTGTCAGTGGTCCGTTTCTTGTTAAAACGGGTTATGCGTTTGTGGATTGCCCCGACGAGAAGATTGCTATGAAGGCCATAGACATTCTTTCAGGTAAGCGAAAGCCAATACGCCGACATATGTTTCTTTAAAAAAATAATGTAGTTTAGACCGTGACTGCATTTTGTTCATAGCCATTAACTCAACGCCACAGTTTACACTGGTGAATATGCAGCAGTAATGTAGGGTGGGGTGTATGTAAAGAGATTTTTTCCCCCACTCTCCCCCTTTGAGGTTTGCGCTCGTTTGGGGTCTGACAGACACTGTGGACGTCATGTCACCACTTTTTAAAAATAGTTATTTCATAAATAAATTTTAAAAAAATGTATTTGTATCGGGTCTAAATCTATCCGTATAACGGGCAGAGTGGCTATCGCCCATTTTAGTGGCGCGAGGGGGCGGACTCCTGTTCCACTGCTACTCCGTAGCGCGAGGCTGCGGCCGGGCCAGGGGCGTGGGGTCACCCCAACACTGGCTACATATTGCTTTTTGATTGTAACAACCGCCAGCTGTATACACAGATTACGTGTTGGTGTTCAAGGTGTAAGATTTACCCACGCATTAAAGCACAGAACGTAATTCCCACAAAGATTTACGTCGCGTTTTTTTAATTGCTTATTTTAGTGATCAGTTAAAACTATAATTCCAGGTGGTTTCGCTCTGTCTTTGTGGCATGAGAGTAAGCTCAGTTGTGTACTTGCTGTCTAATTTTAAAAAGGGGAGATCTGAATTGTTAGTCATGACAACGTGTAGCAGAGAAGGCATTAAATGAAGTAAGTGTACATTACGAGAAATGCCATCTAAGGTTAGCTGTGGCGTGGGTCAGGTTGTCGACCATATCTTGATGGGTACGTTGTGCTTTGTCTTGTAGACTCCTGTTGCCAATATTAAATGTAATTGTAGTTCTATATTTAAAGTGTTTCCTATAGTTGTTTCGTAACATTTAATTAAATGTATTTTCTAAATCGTGAGTTTCAGTGATTGTTGGTTAGATCCTCTCGCGCCCACACACCAGTTTAAATTAATTGTTTGTGCCCCTCCTCAGGTAAGATAGAACTTCATGGAAAGCTTCTAGAAGTGGAACATTCGGTCCCAAAAAGACAAAGGTAAAGTTCTATTATCATATTAATTCACTGCAGTTAAATGTGTCCCCTTGCGTGTACACAATTCAGTAGTTGCTAAACTTGCTATATGTGCTTAAATGCACCATATTGTTCTTTTAGAACGAGGTCTACTTGCGTGAATTGCATGTTTCAAGCAGAGATGTTAATGATTTATGCACACAGCTAGCAGATTGTATTTGCTAGCAGGAAATAGTTTTGGAATCGGGAGGAAACGACCGCTGGATGTCTATGTATGAATTTAGAAAAAATGTGGATAGGTGCATGCCCTATCGTTTTTAAAAATCAGAATGTACATCTAACACAACTAAATCTGGAAGGTTTTGAGTGTTGAACTTGCCTGCTCATTAATATTTCTGCATTAATTGTGTGGTCGCCCAAAACCAGAAATAGTAGCCTGTTTTATTTTTTATTTTGAACACTCGAACTGGACACGTTTGTTTTTGTGTATACATGCGGGGCAATGTATCCTTTTAAATGTCTATGGATACAGGGTTTTTAAAAATATGGTGTCGCCCATACAGGGGGGCAGGGAGGCGTCTGTTGCACATTCCTTCCCTCCCCACACTTTGCTCTTCATATTGTGGTGCAGTGAGTTGGACGGACTGGCAGGACTGGGGCCTAGTCGTGCTGGCCCTGCCTGTAGTCTCGTGCAACGGTCCGGCTTGGATAAACTATTATCGCTCTGTTTAAGATTACGCCTTCGTCTTGTGAAATGTGCGAACCAGTTTTGTGCAACCCCCAAAATGTATGTGTTCGTTGCCTGAAACGTTATAGATTTCTGTAAAGCTGACTGGCCAAAAAAACAGTTCTACGGATCTAGCTGCTATATGTAATTCTGAGGATTTTGTGCGTAACTTGTGTGTCGGTCACGTTCGAAAGTGCAGTAAATGTAAGATCACTTTTTAACACGCTATATAATTCTGTACATTTTATATAATAATGATTATACAGGTGAGAATCCAAAGACGTATTTTAATATGGAGGGCGCGTAGGTCAGCTCTAAAAATGACTAATCAAACGACCACCTTCTAACACATTTCAATAAGACATTTTGTTTTGAACCCTAAATAAATCGATAAAGTAAAAATTTTTCCTTAAAACGTGGCTGTCTACTTGCGTGAATTGGATATTTCTAAAGCCTGGAAGAAATAATTTATTCTTGACTCAGTTTCCATTTTTTTTTTTAGAATGCGTCTTATTTACATTTTACGCAGTAACTTTTAAAAAATTTTTTTCCAATGAATGTCGGTGTATGTAGAATTTCGCACCAGCTCTAAACATTGCACAGGCATTTCATATGTAACCCAAAAGTATTTTACACGAATGCTGTGGAATGAGCCAGTTTTAAACTGACTTCATAAAATCAATCCACCCCCCAATCAAAAGTCTGAAATGAGACGTCATGACGTAGGTGGTAGTGGAGGAAAGGAGGATGCATTTTTTGATTGTTGGGACACCCCCCCAGTGACTCAGTGGTGTGACCTTTGAACCCTGGTGGAGGCGGGCCTTTCTACTGTGCCCTGGAAACGGATCTTTGTGTTTTAATCTAATGTCGCTGATTACATCTTAATTACGTATTAATGGTTACATATTAATTAACGTCTCGACGCAAACCGCAATGTCAGGTACATTGTATACTGTACATGCAAATACTTGTACTCGAAACGTTCACAGTTTTGCATACTTCCGGGTAGGAGAGGAGTGGTAGTGGGGGAGTGGAGGAAAGGAGGTGGGGAGTGAAGAATTTTGGGACGCACCCGCTGTTAAAGGAGTTCTGGTGCTGGGTGGCCATAGTGTGTATGAGCAGGGGGGGTAGGGTGATCCTTTCCTGCTGACTGAACTGCTTGGAGGTTACTAACCTGGGCTGCGTCCCAATATTCTTCACTCCCCACATCCCTTCCTCCACTCCCCCACTACCACTCCTCTCCTACCCGGAAGAATGCAAAACTGTCTGAACGTTTCGAGTACAAGTATTTGCATGTACAGTATAAAATGTACCTGACATTGCGGTTTGTGTCGAGACATTAATTAATTTGTGACCATTAATATGTAATTAAGATGTAATCGGCGACATGAGATTAAAACTCAAAGATCCGTTTCCGGGGCATGGAGTAGAGGAGTGGTGGTGGTGGAGGAAGGAAGGGTGCATTTTTCGACTATTGGGACCAGGCTTGGAATTTTGTCATTTTAGGGGCATGGCCATTTGGCCTTCGGTGTCACACAATGTTTTAAGGCACACAGGCCACTGAGTGAAATAAAAGGATTCGGAGCCTACGAATAAATAACTTTACTTTTCGATTAGAAAAGAACACAAATTACATGAAAAACATAAATTATTCACTTTTTTAATATCAATTAAAAACACAAACTTTTGAAGATCCAATGTGACCAATTCAAGCTGCAAGAACTGCTGCAGTTCTACGAGATCACTGACTGATGAGATTTTGACAGTAGATCACTGACTGATGAGATTTTGACAGTAGATCACTGACTGAGGAGACTTTGACAGTAGATCACTGACTGAGGAGATTTTGACAGTAGATCACTGACTGAGGAGATTTTGACAGTAGCAGGGCACAAATGCCATGTTGGCCGTATGATTTTCAAAGTGAGGGGCAACAACGGCCATGGCCGCCGTGAAATTCTTACCCTGCTTGGGACACCCCTGGTTTAGTGACGTAGCTGTCCTCCTGGGTTTTAAAGGGTTAAAGGTCAGGGTGACTGGTCTCTTCTGTCCGTGCTGTCGCCCCTAAAGTACAGGGGGTGTACGTCTGCTCTAATGGTCACATCGGCTCTCCAGAGTTTTTAAATAAATTATTTTCAACATAAGGAACAGTGTGCGTGCACATGCAGTGATTAAAGCAGTTCTGTTGGTCCCATCGACCGTAGTTTGCAGAGACCGTTTTGGTCACAGCTCACTGTGTAGGCATGATATAGAGCGGTAAACTGCAGGAACTTAAATGCATCTTCCATGGCGTTCTGAAATGGAAAATACCGCCACGTGAGAAAGCGTCTGCCAAATGATTGTAATTTAACTTAAAGGATTTTAATGGAAATTTACTGTTAAATATCAGTGAACTTTAATATATTTGTGTGCAGAGGTTTTTTCCCTCCAGTTTCACAGTATGCATGGTGCTCGTTACTAAATTTATTATTGTGATTATGTATTTTACTTTTTATTATTGTTGGTTTCAGGTTTTGTGAGTGGGTGGGCGTGGTCTGATAAATGGGTCACACTATAGTTTAGCACGCACGCACGCACGCACATACTACCTGCAGAGAGGTGTATCTGGCTTTAGTATTGCATTTTACTTCTATGTACAGATTTTGTAAGGGTTGCACCATAAATCTCACTTCACAAAAGATCCTGTATGTGAATATTTCCAGTGAAGATGTCAGTCATTACGTTAATGTGTGGGTTCATCAGAACCACAGTAAGATGCTTTGTACAGCCTTAGGGGTGCGTGGATTTTGGGGTGGGTAAACGTGTTCTCATTGCATTTGTTCATCACCCCTTATACCATGTGGCACTGTGATACCTACCCTGCTTGGTCTGGTCATGTTTCTAACGGTTCTGCTTCTCTCTGTACAGCAGGCCCGTCTCTCTCTGTACAGCAGGGCCATCTCTCTCTGTGCAGCAGGGCCGTCTCTCTCTGTACAGCAGGGCCGTCTCTCTGTACCGTGCTGTCTGTGGTCTGTTTAACACACTGCCTCTAAAATGCAGCCGAGTAAAATGGCCTTTAAAATTTTTGGTTATTCGGCCAAATCAAGTTGATCACGAAAATGTGGGTTGGGAGTCTTACTCGGCTGACGTGTGTGTGGTTGGTAGGGAGTCTTACTCTGCTCAAGTGTGTGTGGTTGGTAGGGAGTCTTACTCTGCTGAAGTGTGTGTGGTTGGTAGGGAGTCTTACTCTGCTGAAGTGTGTGTGGTTGGTAGGGAGTCTTACTCTGCTGAAGTGTGTGTGGTTGGTAGGGAGTCTTACTCTGCTGAAGTGTGTGTGGTTGGTAGGGAGTCTGACTCTGCTGAAGTATGTGTGGTTGGTAGGGAGTCTTACTCTACTGACGTGTGTGTGGTTGGTAGGGAGTCTTACTCTGCTGCCGTGTGTGTGGTTGGTAGGGAGTCTTACTCTGCTGAAGTGTGTGTGGTTGGTAGGGAGTCTTACTCTGCTGAAGTATGTGTGGTTGGTAGGGAGTCTTACTCTGCTGAAGTGTGTGTGGTTGGTAGGGAGTCTTACTCTGCTGAAGTATGTGTGGTTGGTAGGGAGTCTTACTTTGCTGAAGTGTGTGTGGTTGGTAGGGAGTCTTACTCTGCTGACGTGTGTGTGTGGTTGGTAGGGAGTCTTACTCTGCTGAAGTGTGTGTGTGGTTGGTAGGGAGTCTTACTCTGCTGAAGTATGTGTGGTTGGTAGGGAGTCTTACTCTGCTGAAGTGTGTGTGGTTGGTAGGGAGTCTTACTCTGCTGAAGTGTGTGTGGTTGGTAGGGAGTCTTACTCTGCTGAAGTATGTGTGGTTGGTAGGGAGTCTTACTCTGCTGACGTGTGTGTGGTTGGTAGGGAGTCTTACGCTGCTGACGTGTGTGTGGTTGGTAGGGAGTCTTACTCTGCTGAAGTGTGTGTGTGGTTGGTAGGGAGTCTTACTCTGCTGAAGTGTGTGTGGTTGGTAGGGAGTCTTACTCTGCTGAAGTGTGTGTGGTTGGTAGGGAGTCTTACTCTGCTGAAGTATGTGTGGTTGGTAGGGAGTCTTACTCTGCTGACGTGTGTGTGGTTGGTAGGGAGTCTTACTCTGCTGACGTGTGTGTGGTTGGTAGGGAGTCTTACTCTGCTGACGTGTGTGTGGTTGGTAGGGAGTCTTACTCTGCTGACGTGTGTGTGGTTGGTAGGGAGTCTTACTCTGCTGACGTGTGTGTGGTTGGTAGGGAGTCTTACTCTGCTGAAGTATGTGTGGTTGGTAGGGAGTCTTACTCTGCTGACGTGTGTGTGGTTGGTAGGGATTCTTACTCTGCTGACGTGTGTGTGGTTGGTAGGGAGTCTTACTCTGCTGACGTGTGTGTGGTTGGTAGGGAGTCTTACTCTGCTGACGTGTGTGTGGTTGGTAGGGAGTCTTACTCTGCTGACGTGTGTGTGGTTGGTAGGGAGTCTTACTCTGCTGAAGTATGTGTGGTTGGTAGGGAGTCTTACTCTGCTGACGTGTGTGGTTGGTAGGGAGTCTTACTCTGCTGAAGTGTGTGTGGTTGGTAGGGAGTCTTACTCTGCTGAAGTATGTGTGGTTGGTAGGGAGTCTTACTCTGCTGACGTGTGTGTGGTTGGTAGGGAGTCTTACTCTGCTGACGTGTGTGTGGTTGGTAGGGAGTCTTACTCTGCTGACGTGTGTGTGGTTGGTAGGGAGTCTTACTCTGCTGACGTGTGTGTGGTTGGTAGGGAGTCTTACTCTGCTGACGTGTGTGTGGTTGGTAGGGAGTCTTACTCTGCTGACGTGTGTGTGGTTGGTAGGGAGTCTTACTCTGCTGACGTGTGTGTGGTTGGTAGGGAGTCTTACTCTGCTGAAGTGTGTGTGGTTGGTAGGGAGTCTTACTCTGCTGACGTGTGTGTGGTTGGTAGGGAGTCTTACTCTGCTGACGTGTGTGTGGTTGGTAGGGAGTCTTACTCTGCTGACGTGTGTGTGGTTGGTAGGGAGTCTTACTCTGCTGACGTGTGTGTGGTTGGTAGGGAGTCTTACTCTGCTGACGTGTGTGTGGTTGGTAGGGAGTCTTACTCTGCTGACGTGTGTGTGGTTGGTAGGGAGCCTTACTCTGCTGACGTGTGTGTGGTTGGTAGGGAGCCTTACTCTGCTGACGTGTGTGTGGTTGGTAGGGAGTCTTACTCTGCTGACGTGTGTGTGGTTGGTAGGGAGTCTTACTCTGCTGACGTGTGTGTGGTTGGTAGGGAGTCTTACTCTGCTGAAGTATGTGTGGTTGGTAGGGAGTCTGACTCTGCTGACGTGTGTGTGGTTGGTAGGGAGTCTGACTCTGCTGACGTGTGTGTGGTTGGTAGGGAGTCTTACTCTGCTGACGTGTGTGTGGTTGGTAGGGAGTCTTACTCTGCTGACGTGTGTGTGGTTGGTAGGGAGTCTTACTCTGCTGACGTGTGTGTGGTTGGTAGGGAGTCTTACTCTGCTGAAGTGTGTGTGGTTGGTAGGGAGTCTTACTCTGCTGAAGTGTGTGTGGTTGGTAGGGAGTCTTACTCTGCTGACGTGTGTGTGGTTGGTAGGGAGTCTTACTCTGCTGAAGTATGTGTGGTTGGTAGGGAGTCTTACTCTGCTGAAGTATGTGTGGTTGGTAGGGAGTCTTACACTGCTGACGTGTGTGTGGTTGGTAGGGAGTCTTACTCTGCTGAAGTATGTGTGGTTGGTAGGGAGTCTTACTCTGCTCAAGTGTGTGTGGTTGGTAGGGAGTCTTACTCTGCTGAAGTGTGTGTGGTTGGTAGGGAGTCTTACTCTGCTGAAGTGTGTGTGGTTGGTAGGGAGTCTTACTCTGCTGAAGTGTGTGTGGTTGGTAGGGAGTCTTACTCTGCTGAAGTATGTGTGGTTGGTAGGGAGTCTTACTCTGCTGACGTGTGTGTGGTTGGTAGGGAGTCTTACTCTGCTGAAGTGTGTGTGGTTGGTAGGGAGTCTTACTCTGCTGACGTGTGTGTGGTTGGTAGGGAGTCTTACTCTGCTGAAGTGTGTGTGGTTGATAGGGAGTCTTACTCGGCTGAAGTGTGTGTGGTTGGTAGGGAGTCTTACTCTGCTGACGTGTGTGTGGTTGGTAGGGAGTCTTACTCTGCTGAAGTGTGTGTGGTTGGTAGGGAGCCTTACTCTGCTGAAGTGTGTGTGGTTGGTAGGGAGTCTTACTCTGCTGAAGTGTGTGTGGTTGGTAGGGAGCCTTACTCTGCTGACGTGTGTGTGGTTGGTAGGGAGTCTTACTCTGCTGAAGTGTGTGTGGTTGGTAGGGAGTCTTACTCTGCTGACGTGTGTGTGGTTGGTAGGGAGTCTTACTCTGCTGAAGTGTGTGTGGTTGGTAGGGAGTCTGACTCTGCTGACGTGTGTGTGGTTGGTAGGGAGTCTTACTCTGCTGACGTGTGTGTGGTTGGTAGGGAGTCTTACTCTGCTGAAGTGTGTGTGGTTGGTAGGGAGTCTTACTCTGCTGAAGTGTGTGTGGTTGGTAGGGAGTCTTACTCTGCTGACGTGTGTGTGGTTGGTAGGGAGTCTTACTCTGCTGAAGTGTGTGTGGTTGGTAGGGAGTCTTACTCTGCTGACGTGTGTGTGGTTGGTAGGGAGTCTTACTCTGCTGACGTGTGTGTGGTTGGTAGGGAGTCTTACTCTGCTGAAGTGTGTGTGGTTGGTAGGGAGCCTTACTCTGCTGAAGTGTGTGTGGTTGGTAGGGAGCCTTACTCTGCTGAAGTGTGTGTGGTTGGTAGGGAGCCTTACTCTGCTGACGTGTGTGTGGTTGGTAGGGAGTCTTACTCTGCTGAAGTGTGTGTGGTTGGTAGGGAGTCTTACTCTGCTGAAGTGTGTGTGGTTGGTAGGGAGTCTGACTCTGCTGAAGTGTGTGTGGTTGGTAGGGAGTCTTACTCGGCTGACGTGTGTGTGGTTGGTAGGGAGTCTTACTCGGCTGACGTGTGTGTGGTTGGTAGGGAGTCTTACTCGGCTGACGTGTGTGTGGTTGGTAGGGAGCCTTACTCTGCTGACGTATGTGTGGTTGGTAGGGAGCCTTACTCGGCTGACGTGTGTGTGTGTGGTTGGTAGGGAGTCTTACTCTGCTGACGTGTGTGTGGTTGGTAGGGAGCCTTACTCTGCTGAAGTGTGTGTGGTTGGTAGGGAGCCTTACTCTGCTGACGTGTGTGTGGTTGGTAGGGAGTCTTACTCTGCTGAAGTGTGTGTGGTTGGTAGGGAGTCTTACTCTGCTGACGTGTGTGTGGTTGGTAGGGAGTCTTACTCTGCTGACGTGTGTGTGGTTGGTAGGGAGTCTTACTCTGCTGAAGTGTGTGTGGTTGGTAGGGAGTCTTACTCTGCTGACGTGTGTGTGTGGTTGGTAGGGAGTCTTACTCTGCTGAAGTGTGTGTGGTTGGTAGGGAGTCTTACTCTGCTGACGTGTGTGTGGTTGGTAGGGAGTCTTACTCTGCTGACGTGTGTGTGTGGTTGGTAGGGAGTCTTACTCTGCTGACGTGTGTGTGGTTGGTAGGGAGTCTTACTCTGCTGACGTGTGTGTGTGGTTGGTAGGGAGTCTTACTCGGCTGACGTGTGTGTGGTTGGTAGGGAGTCTTACTCTGCTGACGTGTGTGTGGTTGGTAGGGAGCCTTACTCTGCTGAAGTGTGTGTGGTTGGTAGGGAGTCTTACTCTGCTGACGTGTGTGTTTGTGATTTTGACGCATTTATGGTTGTCCTGTTAAAATCTGCAGTTTAAGCTTCCAAAAGGTGTGTTTATGGTAATCAAAGGCCCACTGAATTATGAAATGGGTGCTGTTGTAGGGGAGTGTTGGGCTGTAGGTCCCTGCTGGATTTGGGTCAGGTGCCGGTCATGAAATTAACTTTTTCACCCACAGGCCAGTGGATTATAAAAATCACCGGCCACATTACCTTCCTCACATGAACACAACCTGGTTGGTTACCTGCCAAAGTAGAACATCTTACCAGCCACAACCAAAATGTTACCAAAATGTCTGATTGGTGGTTAATTTCACACCCTGGTCAGGTGTGTGTGGTTCTGAATCACAGTGTGTGTGTGTGTGGTTCTGAATCACAGTGTGTGTGTGTGTGGTTCTGAATCTGTGTGTGTGTGGTTCTGAATCACAGTGTGTGTGTGTGGTTCTGAATCACAGTGTGTGTGTGTGGTTCTGAATCACAGTGTGTGTGTGTGGTTCTGAATCACTGTGTGTGTGTGTGTGTGGTTCTGAATCAGTGTGTGTGTGTGGTTCTGAATCACAGTGTCTGTGTGGTTCTGAATCACAGTGTCTGTGTGGTTCTGAATCACAGTATGTGTGTGTGTGGTTCTGAATCTGTGTGTGTGTGTGGTTCTGAATCTGTGTGTGTGTGTGGTTCTGAATCTGTGTGTGTGTGGTTCTGAATCACTGTGTGTGTGTGTGTGTGGTTCTGAATCACAGTGTGTGTGGTTCTGAATCACAGTGTGTGTGTGTGGTTCTGAATCACAGTGTGTGTGTGTGGTTCTGAATCACACAGCAGGCTCCCTGGAGTGGAGCTGTTCTCCTCCTGCTCTTACATATTTAGCTCTCAGTGTGCTAACTGTTCTTGTTGTTAAATTGTTGGTTCTTCTGAGAGCCAGAGTTTCTGGCCTTTAAGTGTGTGTGTGTGTTGCTTGAACATTGTGTACCTGTAGGTTGAAGCCTTGTGTAAACACACCCTGGACTTTGGAGTCTGGTGATGCCATAAGTCAGGCTGTAGTGTTGTAACTGTGCCGTTAGCAGTGCTGCCATTGGCTGTAATTGTGTTCCAGGATGGAGCCGCTGATTGGCTTATTGTAGCTGAAATGAGAGCGGCTCTGGTCACCATTTTATTTCCAGTTGTTTAAATGTTTATGTTCAGGAGCCTCTCTGACAAGTGCAGCTTATTCTAAATCCGAGCCCAACGTGTCTCGAACTCCAGTCCTGGAGGGGGCGCTGTGTCTGCAGGTTTAACTCCAGTCCTGGAGGGGGCACTGTGTCTGCAGGTTTAACTCCAGTCCTGGAGGGGGCACTGCGTCTGCAGGTTTAATTCCAGTCCTGGAGGGGGCACTGCGTCTGCAGGTTTAATTCCAGTCCTGGAGGGGGCACTGTGTCTGCAGGTTTAAGTCCAGTCCTGGAGGGGGCACTGTCTGCAGGTTTAACTGTCCAGTTTCTTCAGGAGCTGCATAGTCTCAATGGGTTCATTCGAATCGCTTATTGTCCTCGGGTGTGTCCCAATACTCAAAATACATCCTCCTTCCTCCGTGCCCCAGAAACCGATCTTTGTGTCCTAGTCTAATGTTGCTGATTTACATATTAATGCATATTCATTTCTCGACACAAACTGCAATGTCTGCTATATTGTCTCCTTACTTCAAGCATTCAGGCAGATTTGCATAGTTCTCTGGAGGAGACGAGTGGAGGAAAGGAGGTGAGGAGTGAAGAATATTGGGATATTCTTCCTCGTATATATCCCTCGTCTCCTCATTCCTTACCTGACCAATCGAGCTGCATGGTGCTGGGCTGTGAGCACAGGTCCCACTACAGGACGTCGGGCCCTCATGCCACCCTCATGGAGTCTGTTTCTGACAGTTTGGTCAGAAACATGCACACGAGTAGCCCTCTGGAGGTCATTTTGTAGAGCTCTGGCAGTGCTCCTCCTGTTCCTCCTCGCACAAAGGAGCAGATACCGGTCCTGCTGCTGGGTTGTTGCCCTTCTACGGCCCTGTCCAGCTCTCCTCGTGTAATGGCCCGTCTCCCGGTATCTCCTCCTACCAGTAGTGACAAGGGCACTAGCAAAATGCAAAGCTAGAGAAAAATCATTTACTTTTTGGGGGTTGTCTTGCTGTTGCCTCTCCTGTCCATCTGTTGTCACTTTCATTTGCACCAAAGCAGGTGAAATTGATTCACAATCGTTTATGCTTCCTAACTGGACAGATCGATATCCCAGAAGTGTAATTGACTTGGTGTTATACCGTGTTGATTAAGTGCTGAAGCTTGCCTGCTACCTCGTATCTCATCCTTGCCTCCTTTCCTCCATCGGGTGCTGCTAAGGAGTGAGGAAAGGAGGCGAGGAATGAAGACCCAGATCATTCTCGGAGCATTTAGCGGTTTGGAACATGGCGAACCTCCATCGATGTCTGGGTCAGGCTGTTCCGTCTAATCTCTGCCTCTCAGTTTTGTTCTCCTGTTAAATGTTTAAATCCCGGCCCCCCCCCCCCCCCCCCACTGTTTCACGAGGGCTTAGATTGAGATGTTGTTGCTTTTCAACACATTTTTTTCCACCCTATGAAATGTAATGCCAGATTTACGCATGGAGCGGAGCGGGCGGGCACTGTGGCATCTGCTTCCTTTCAGCGCCCCCTGCTGGTGGTTTAGAGCTGTTACACCAGCCAGCAGCCGCTCTCCCGCGCAGCACGCCGACCCCACTCTGCCCCCTGCTGGAAATCAGGCACAAGTCCACAGTGAACATGCGTATGTGTGTGTCCGTACGCGTCCGTGCACGCGGTGTGTGTGTAGCTCTACAGGGGTTGTACGTGTGTAGCTCTACAGGGGTTGTACGTGTGTAGCTCTACAGCGGTTGTACGTGTGTAGCTCTACAGCGGTTGTACGTGTGTAGCTCTACAGCGGTTGTACGTGTGTAGCTCTACAGCAGTTGTACGTGTGTAGCTCTACAGCGGTTGTACGTGTGTAGCTCTACAGCAGTTGTACGTGTGTAGCTCTACAGCGGTTGTACGTGTGTAGCTCTACAGGGGTTGTACGTGTGTAACTACAGCGGTTGTACGTGTGTAGCTCTACAGGGGTTGTACGTGTGTAGCTCTACAGGGGTTGTACGTGTGTAGCTCTACAGGGGTTGTACGTGTGTAGCTCTACAGGGGTTGTACTTTCTCAGGTACTGTACTGATGTGCACAAACTCTTTTTTGTTGGGGTGACTAAAATCACAGAAAGGATTTAACGGGCTGCTGCTTCTGATGAACCCTGAAACCCTTTTCTGTGGAAACGGATCGGCACCACAGGTCTTCTAGTTCTGTCTGCCTCCTCACACACACACACACACACACACCCTGTGCGTAACCATGACAGACCAGCAGTCCTCAAATGAGAAGATGTTCCACTGGTATACGAGTGTTTTATCAGTAATGCTTACGGCGGCGCTGTTTTTACAGACCATGTTGCAGACCGTCGCTGCTCTTGTGGTGTTGGTTCGGTTAGGGTTAGAATGTTTATGAAGCAGAACTAAGCCTTTAGCGCATCGTATTTAACCACCGGGCGTCACCCCGACGCAGCCACCGGGCGTCACCCCGACGCAGCCACCGGGCGTCACCGCTCTGCCCGCTAGAAACTATAGGCCAAGTTGGTGAAGCGCTTGTGACGAGTGGTTCCAAATGAGCCATGGCAGTTTTTGGATCTTTTGATTTGCTGATGATGCACGCTGCGGATTAGGGCGCTCCGAGTCCACCCACTGATTCCCCGCATCACGTCTAAGCGGTTTGCACTCTGATTGGGCGGAGCTCTCTGACCTGCGCTCTGATTGGGCGGTGCAGTGTTCAGCCCCAGCATGTCTTCCTCTGGAGCCAAAGCGGGAATCACTGGGACTGGACTGTGGTTCTGTAGTCCGTCATGGGAATGGATTGTTGGCGCTGTAGTGTTGCCATGGCGCTGGATTGTGGCGCTGTAGTCTTGCCATGGCGCTGGATTGTGGTTCTGTAGTGTTCTCATGGTGCTGGGTTCTAGTGTGGTTCTGCTGGTCTCTAATCTCTAATCTCTGTTTCACAGGAGCTGCAAGCTGCAGATCCGCAACATTCCGCCACACATGCAGTGGGAGGTGAGTCCAAACTGGGGCCCACCTGTCTGGGGCCCAACAACAGCATGCCCCCACGCCCTCCCTCCCCACCTGTCAATCAGACCTCGGTTCCATAACTATCAAATCGACCTTTATTTATACAAGCTGACTTGATTATTGTGTGTGCGTGTGTGTGTGTGTGTGTTACGGCTTTTCTTTTTATCAGCGGAGGGTACAAGGACTCTGCTGCTGATGGACCTAGTAGTTTATCTACCTGATAAACCCGCTGGGACCCACCAACACCAGTCAAGCCCCGCCCACTGCCCCCAGACAGGGAATAAAGAACTCTTTCTGCGCTCACTCTGTTCTGACCTGACTGTACAAGCGCCCGGAGCGTGTCTGACTGTACAAGCGCCCGGAGCGTGTGACTGTACAAGCGCCCGGAACGTCTGACTGTACAAGCGCCCGGAGTGTGTCTGACTATACAAGCGCCCGGAGCGTGTGACTGTACAAGCGCCCGGAGCGTCTGACTGTACAAGCGCCCGGAGCGTGTCTGACTGTACAAGCGCCCGGAGCGTGTCTGACTGTACAAGCGCCCGGAGCGTGTCTGACTGTACAAGCGCCCGGAGCGTGTCTGACTGTACAAGCGCCCGGAGCGTGTCTGACTGTACAAGCGCCCGGAGCGTGTCTGACTGTACAAGCGCCCGGAGCGTGTCTGACTGTACAAGCGCCCGGCGCGTGTCTGACTGTACAAGCGCCCGGCGCGTGTCTGACTGTACAAGCGCCCGGAGCGTGTCAGACTGTACAAGCGCCCGCGCGTGTCTGACTTTACAAGCGCCCGGAGCGTGTCTGACTGTACAAGCGCCCGGCGCGTGTCTGACTGTACAAGCGCCCGGAGCGTGTCTGACTGTACAAGCGCCCGGAGCGTGTCTGACTGTACAAGCGCCCGGCGCGTGTCTGACTGTACAAGCGCCCGGAGCGTGTCTGACTGTACAAGCGCCCGGAGCGTGTCTGACTGTACAAGCGCCCGGAGCGTGTCTGACTGTACAAGCGCCCGGCGCGTGTCTGACTGTACAAGCGCCCGGAGCGTGTCTGACTGTACAAGCGCCCGGCGCGTGTCTGACTGTACAAGCGCCCGGAGCGTGTCTGACTGTACAAGCGCCCGGCGCGTGTCTGACTGTACAAGCGCCCGGAGCGTGTCTGACTGTACAAGCGCCCGGAGCGTGTTCTTTGTTGAGCAGCGATGTTTAACTGGAGGGCTGCAGTTTCTGAAGGTTTATGTTGTTTCAGCTCTTGGGTGCTTAATTAAGCCCCTGATTGGCTAATGCCTGTGCACACTGGGCTTGATTTATGAAGATCTTTAGCATGTGCAATGATCGGTCATGGTATTTGTTTTGCAGCAGTTATTAGTTTTGCATGTGCTAAAATGTTTTGCACACGCTAAAGGTATTAGTAAATCAGGCCCTCTTTCTGCAGCCTGAATTGGCTGGCGATTGGCTAAAGGCTGGTGATTTACGTGTGTGTGAGTGTGAGTGTGAGTGTGAGTGTGAGTGTGAGTGTGAGTGTGAGTGTGAGTGTGAGTGTGAGTGTGAGTGTGAGAGTGAGAGTTGCAGCAGATGAACTGTCCAGGGGCAGGATTTGGGGGCATTGTGGGAAATGTAGTAAAGGCATTGTCTCCACAGGTGCTGGATGGCTTGTTGGCTCAGTATGGGTCCGTGGAGAGCTGTGAGCAAGGTAAACGCCTCAGTCAATGGGTGTGTTTATAAAAAATAAAAAACTGGGATTAGTCTGTGGGCGTGCTTTATTTATTTATTTATTCTCTCATAGTGAACACGGAGACAGAGACTGCCGTGGTGAACGTGAAATATGCCGCCAAGGACCAAGCCCGGCAGTGAGTCGCACACACGCTCGCACAAACTGGAGTAGGCAACTTTCTCAACGGTCTTCTGTTGTGAAAACATTTATAAACTCAAAACACCTGTTGGCCCTGCCCGCAGAGAAAGAGACGCACACGCCCCCTGCTTCTGCACAATGTCAGTGTCCAGCTACGTCCAGGAGATGGGCATAGCTACACTGAAAATGTCAGCTCCATGAGTCCAAGTAAAACAACGGAATCTTTTTCGTTGTTAGAGTTTAACAATGACTCGATAAAACATTTTCCATTTAGTCACCGAGTTCGGTAGCTGATGAAGTGATTGTTTTAAATTGCTTTTGCTAAGTTCACTGGTCTAAAGTTGACCATCTACCTCGGGGATGGGCAACTCCAGGCCTCTTGGTCCGGTGTGTTTGCAGGTTTTTACTGCCACCAGTTACCCTGGCTCAATCAGCTCAATATTCACATACGCCCACACCGATTCACTCATAATTTAACCACAATAACGGCATCCAGGCACAAGAACATTGATCAGCTGCTGTTAGGGATGGGAATCGTTAGATTTATTTATCGATTCTGCTTATCGATCCGATTCTTTATCGATTCCTTAAATATTATTTTCTCCCTGGCTATTAAAGGACCAACTATTACTATCGGGTGGTCATCTAAAATTGAATCAATGACATAATATTTATAAAGCATTTGTTTTTTATTCATATTTCTTATTCATATCATGGAAAATATTTATCTGCTATATTTATGCCTGCACAAGTGGCAGAGCATCCAATAAAACAGTCAGAATTGTATAATTCTGTAAATGATAAATGTAATTGGCTTGATCAATACGAGTGCTTAAAAATATCAGACATGAAAAAAAATAAGACACCGGAAAATAATGAAAAAGGAGAAGAGAGGATAAATTATCAGTTTAACGTTATGCCGGAAAAGATGGCTAAAATATTGTTTAACCGCTGCTCTGTGATTGGGATATTTAGGAGTTTCATTCTGTAACGAAGATCGCAAACTTTATTTATGGGTTAGTTACGCTCCTAGGCGTGTCTCATAAAGCTGCACCGTAACGTTTGCGTTGGTTTCTGTATTATCAGAGCAGCTTCCACTGTCACCATTCTCCTATCTAATTTAGCCTATACGTTTACATGGAAGAAAGGCGAGATCTTTAACGTTAACTGACCATTTTTAGGAGGCAAGCTGGCTCCTCTTATTAGTTGAAGATGACAAAGATTGAAGATTATCATTTAGCTAATTTAGGTTAGTTATTCGCTTTCCAAATCTAGGATACTTCTGTGTGTGACCAAGCAGGCAATCGTTGTCAGATTAGTCTACCGCCAATCAAAACACTGCAGTTTTACGGTTGGTTATAGCCTTATAGGCTCCCACACACTCCGCAAATCTGTTGAATAGTTGATCATTTCCGAAGACGGATAACAAAATGGAGAGCTTACGCGAACACATTTTCTATTGATTTTGAAATGATATTAGTTTTTTTTTTTTAAATTACGTTTATATTTTTAGACTGCCTGCCAGCATGCGTTGACTGAATGAAAAACAACAGCACGCATTTTTTTTTGTTGCTATGCGTAGCTGTCGGGAATACATGCTGGAATCGATAAGAGAATTGATAAGCTCGAAGACAAACGATTCCGAGGAATCGGACAAGTTGGAACAGGTTCTCGATTCCCACCCCGAGCTGCTGTTCATGTCGCTGAAAATATGCCTGAAATATCAGATCATGTAAATGATTGGGCAAATGAATTAAGAGCAGAAGTTAGTCTGAAATCCAGAAACGGATATATATATAAATATATTTTATAACAATGTGTGAAACATTTGCTTCCCTTCTTCCGTAATAAAGGACAATTTTTTGACACCTGTTTTTTCACAGAAAACACCACACTGCTATTATTTTGAACACGCCCCTTTCAATGAATGAGTCAATTACTCAGAACAAGCAGCGCATGTCATGACAGTTGGGTCTGTTGTTTTTCTATTACACTACTACATCTACAAGTAAATTATTTGCCGTGCAGAAATATCACTACTACTAATACCAGTGGTTCATCAGGTTACTGATGTTGTACTGCTATTTTTTTGAGCACCACTGTATGTACAGGTATACATGACGTGCGTGAGTACGTTTACATTTAGTAACGCTTTAAGGGTATGTATCTATAGCTAGCTAGCTGTTTGCTAGGTAGCTAGTTCATACGCTTGCATTAATGATATGTGGGGTAGCACGAATGCCATTTATACACCACGGATGGGTTCAAAAAGCTAGCTTGTCTTTAGATAAACGTGCCCAACCAAAATGTTGTCTGATTGGACATTGCTGAACTTCCAGCTTGTAGTTGACCAGGGATTGGTTATTTGTCATGTTTGAATGACAGACCTGGAAGTGGCCGGGAAGAATTGTACCCTACAGCAGGGTAGTATATACTCTATATATAGTATATATAGTGGCGTACCGTGGGAGTAGAACTAGGCCTTCTGTAAACTTACCTTTAACGGATGATCACTCTCAATCTGTTTCCGTTTACTTTGCCTGATTGGCAATCAAATAATTGATTCACTCAATAACCAAGAACAATAAGTAAATTATTAGGCTACCAAGTTATTTTGAGATAGCATTATTGTTTTGTGTATCAAACTTGTGTTGCATTTGTCTATATCCACATTTATGATGACGTGTTATTATGCAAAGATTCGACTTTTAAAGGCTCTGTTCAATGTTTCGTAGATTTAAATGAGTTTTTCTAGCCTGAATAATGCGTTGCTCTGAATGGTTCGATACACTTAAGAGGCTAAATTTGAATTTATGCTTTCTAATGTTTAAATCGCTTTGACTAATTTGAGTGTCGTGAATTACATTCTTTAACGCGTTCAGATTATTGCCTGATCCTTGTTAAACAATCTCAAGTTGTCTTTTTTTCATTATCATTTCTAAATCATTATAGGCTACAAATTGGTCTTGATTATTCAGATAATTGGTTTAGATTTTTGTTTGATTGTTAGGCTACTCAAGCTAAATAAACGGAAACAAGTAATCCCCACTTTTTCCAACGCACCGGCCATCGCTACATAGCCTACGTATATTTAAGTGCTACCCATTTTATGATACAAAAAAAAATACTAGCACTGCAATACTGCAAAAACTTGATATATTCATCAATGTTTGTTATTCAGTTAATAAATTGCTTGATTGATAATTAAGAACTATGTGGAAACAGATTGAGAGTAATATCCGTATAAAGGTAAGGTTACCGAAGGCCCTATTTTACTGCCGACGTTACGCCACTGTATATACTATATAACTATCCTGTACTATATACTATATAACGCTCTTGAGCCTTTTGCCACAGATGTTGAAGTTATGATTTCTGTGGTTTCCAGGGCAATGGAGAAATTGAACGGGTTTTTGATGGAGAACTACGCACTGAAAGTGAGCTACATCCCGGACGAGACGGCGGCCCAAGATCCCCCCCCGCTGGCGGGACGGCGAGGCTTCGTCCCCCGAGGGCCCCCCCGGCAGGGATCCCCCGGGGCGGGGCCAGGGGCGAGGCCCAAGCTACAGTCGGACGTCCCCCTGCGCATGCTTGTGCCCACGCAGTTTGTGGGCGCCATCATCGGCAAAGAGGGGGCGACCATTCGCAACATCACCAAGCAGACTCAGTCAAAGTATGCCCCTGACATCGACCGCGCACACGCGCACGCACACACGCACACACACACACACGCACGCGCGCGCCGGTTTCTCAGAGTATGTACCACCCTCTGCCCTGTGCAGGATTGATATCCATCGGAAGGAGAATGCGGGCGCAGCGGAGAAGCCCATCACTGTGCACTCCACCCCCGAGGGCTGCTCCTCCGCCTGCCGCACCATCCTGGAGATCATGCAGAAGGAGGCGCTTGACACCAAGTTGTGAGTGCTGCCCCTCCTGGTGCATTATGGGAATTTTTCTGTTTGAACTGGGCCCCCATGTTTGGGGATTAGTAGGGGTTGAGTGGCCGGGGTTAGTAAATGTAGCTGGGTTGAGTGGCTGGGTTGGTACGTGTTTGGGGATTAGTAGGAGTTGGTGCATGTTTTGGGATTAGTAGGGGAGTTGGTGCATGTTTGGGGATTAGTATGGTAGTTGTTGCATGTTTAGGGATTAGTAGGGGAGTTGTTGTATGTTTGGGGATTAGTAGGAGTTGCTGCATATTTGGGGATTAGTAGGGGAGTTGCTGCGTGTTTGGGGATTAGTAGGGGAGCTGCTGCGTGTTTGGGGATTAGTACGGGAGTGGTACTTGTTTAGCGGATTAGTAGGGGAGTTGGTACGTGTAGGGGGGTTGAGTAGCTGGTGTACATATTGGTCTCATCTGTACTTGTCTCAGCACTGAAGAAATTCCCCTGAAGATCCTGGCGCACAACAACTTCATCGGCCGTCTGATCGGCAAAGAGGGGAGAAACCTGAAGAAGATCGAACAAGACACTGAGACCAAGATCACAATCTCTCCGTGAGTGTGTGTGTGTCTGAACTGTCTGAACTGTCTGTGTGTGTGTGTGTGTGTGTGTGTGTGTGTGTGTGTGTGTGTGTGTGTGTGTGTGTGTGTGTGTGTGTGTGTAATGGTGAGCGTGTGTGCTGTGGCACCTCTAGACTGCAGGACCTGACTCTGTACAACCCTGAGAGGACCATCACAGTGAAGGGCTCGATGGAGGCGTGTGGCCGCGCTGAAGAGGAGGTGATGAAGAAAATTAGAGAATCCTACGAGAATGACGTGGCCGCCATGAACGTACGTTACGGCCATTATTTATGCATTACGTTCCTTATTATTTATTTATTGATTGCATTTGTATAACGGTATTGAAAGTCTATGGAACACGCAATGCATTATGGGTAGATGCGATTAGTGTGGGAAGCTCAGCTGCCCCAGGGTTAGGGTTAGGTTTCATAAAAGTTACCCTGAAACACTCCTCTTCCTCTCCACAGCTGCAGTCGAACCTCATTCCTGGCCTGAACCTGAACGCCCTGGGGCTGTTCCCCTCGTCTGCCCCCGGCATGCTTCCCTCTATGATGGGGGGGCCCCCTCCCGGGGCGCAGGCCTCGTACCCCTCCTTTGGGGTGAGTTTTGCTGTTCTTATGCTGCTGTCATTTTGTCCTCCCACCAGCAGGGGTCGCTGGGTAATGTAAATTCTGAGAAGATTCTGAAAAACTATGCTCTGAACTTGTCCAGAGAATACAGCACTGATGCCTCAGGTGCACGTCACTCCCCTGGAACCCCAGGTGTTGCTGCCCCCTGCTGGGTGCAGAGGGGATATTCATTAGCAGTGTGGCTAATGTCTCCAAGCGCAGTGTGGCTTTTGCTGTATAATTAAATTTGCATGAATGCAAAGGCAGTAATACCAATGTTCCTGTGCTTCCCTTTAATCAAACTGCATTTGGTGTCTGTTAACATAACTTAATTATGACAATGGGCCATTCAGCCCAACAATGCTTTCCATTTTCCAAACCAGTAAAGGGCACCTAGTGCTCACTGTTTACCTGTGCAAAGATGGTATCCAGCACCGTATCAAGCCTGGTCTTGAAAACCCCCCAGAGTTTCTGCCTCTACATGACCTCACCTGGCAAGCTATTACACACAATGACTATTCTGTTTGAAGAAATACTTTCTGACGTGTCTGCAGAATTTACCTGTGTGTGTGTTGTGTCAGTAGCGTAACTAGTGGGGGGGCAGGGAGCGCACTCGCCCCCGCTGGAGGCACAATGCCAACACATCCATTTTAAATAAAATAAAAATCAAAAATGAATTATTATCAAGAGTGTGGGCATAACTGAACACAATATAGGCTATAGCTTATACACTGCTCAAAGAAATTAAGGGAACACTTAATCAACCCGGTATAACACCAAGTCAATTAAACTTCTGGGATATCGATCTGTCTAGTTAGGAAGCGTAAACAATTGTGAATCAATTTCACCTGCTTTGGTGCAAATGAAAGTGACAACAGATGGACAGGAGAGGCAACAGCAAGACAACCCCCAAAAAGTAAATGGTTTTGCAGGTGGTGGCCACAGACCATTTCTCTCCTTATCCTTCCTGACTGACTCGTGTGCATGTTTCTGACCGAACTGTCAGAAACAGACTCCATGAGGGTGGCATGAGGGCTCGACGTCCTGTAGTGGGACCTGTGCTCACAGCCCAGCACCATGCAGATCGATTGGCATTTGCAAGAGAACACTAGAATTCGCCATTGGCGCCCCGTTCTCTTCACAGACGAGAGCAGGTTCCCACTGAGCACATGTGACAGACGTGAAAGAGTCTGGAGACGCCGTGGCGAATGTTATGCTGCCTGCAACATCATCCAGCATGACCGGTTTGCTTTAATTGACTTGGTGTTATACTGTGATGATTAAGTGTTCCCTTAATTTTTTTGAGCAGTGCATTTAAAACGTGGGTGAATATTTTAATATAATTCCTAACGTTGTTTGCCTTCCACAAATGCACGTTGACATTGCACGCACGTTCGTTTCACAAATGCACGTTGACATTGCACGCACGTTCGTTTCACAAATGCACATTGACATTGCACGCACGTTCGTTTCCGACGTCAGTTGGCAGCACAGTTAAAAATGGAGAAACCAAAATCGGGTTACGAAACGTAAACAAAAAGAACAGTGGGAGAAAACAAAAGCTCCGTTAACATGTGTGCCACTAACTACCACCTTTTTGAAGCATAATCAACCCAAGGAGGGCTCAAGTTGAGTCAATTTGGAGAACGTAATCAACAAGTTTGCCAGGGCAAAAGAACAAACAATTGACCTGTAAGAATGACCGCAACCAGGTAGACAACGAAACTCAATGAATGAACTTCAGGTTTTGATGTAGGCTATGGCATTTTAAATGTATTAAATAAATGAATATTCAATTTCTCACATATACCTAACATTTCAAAATGAATAATTCTGTTTTGTTTGGACAGAAACATTATCCAGGCCTACACTTTGTATTTTCAAAACCATGGATTTGTTTTTGTTAGAATATTTATTTGCAGATATGAATTACTATTGCTACTGTGAGTGTATTACTTGCCTGATGTGATTAATGTTATATCAGCATTTTAGAGAGATGAGTTGGGCTATTTCTGTAGGCTATTGCTGCCTTCAAGTGCTCTTCGGAAGCTTGGAATGATCCAACGTCGGAATTACCAGCAAAGCTGGATGTCTAGAAAGTAAATGTTTCTTTTGATCCTTTACAAATAAAATAAAAAATACATGCGAGAGCTGCTATCACTTTCTGCATTAGAAAGAAGAGGAAAGTAAACGTATGATGAGCCATTTATGATATATTAAAGTATATTTTACTAAATGGTTGTGCTTTGTGTGCGTCACCATCGATACGATAATCTTCTGCTCTGCCATTTCCACTGGGCAGCTGGGAAATATGAGCTCAGAGGAGCACTTGAAGGACGGAGAGGTGAAAGGTCAGTGGTGAAACGTCACAACTCGGGTAGCAAAATTATCTGACTTTCCCACTTGTAATTACGATTTAGAGGTTTGTTCAAGTGCAACTTCCGTGTCGGAAACTTGTTTTTCCGATAATTCCGACAGCACTTGAAGGCAGCATATGTCTCTGGTTCGCCGACATGGGGTCATAAACTTGTAAAGCTTTTGATTGACTAGCGCTATAAACATATATTTACCCCCCCACGTTGTGTGTGTATTTGGTGTGTGTGTATGTGTATGTAGTGTGTATGTAGTGTGTGTGGGTGTATTTGGTGTCTCTGACTGTTCCCCTCTCCCAGCAGCAGCCTGAATCAGAGACCGTGCATCTCTTCATCCCGGCGTTGGCGGTGGGAGCGATCATCGGCAAACAGGGCCAACACATCAAGCAGCTGTCACGCTTCGCTGGGGCGTCGATCAAGGTCAGGGCAACGCCCATCTGCGTCGATCACGTGTCTTTACTATGAAAATCTGACATTTGCATATCTGGTACTTACTAGTCTTTGCTAATTTAAGTGTTGTTAAAGGAACTCACCAAGTCTTCCCTGTTTGGGTGACTGACTAAATGCTGGCCTGTGATTGGTTCCAGATTGCTCCAGCTGATGGACCCGATGCCAAGCAGAGAATGGTGATTATCGCGGGGCCCCCGGAGGCCCAGTTCAAGGTACGACTCGCTCTCACTCATTCAGCGCCGAGGTCTGGCAGTGATGGCTAAACGTTCAGGAACGGATCACAAATAATATGATCCATGTTCCGGATTGTGGCGTTTGCTGCTTAATCAACTCTTCTCCTTAAGTTTCTTAAATCATCTGATATAATGTTTAGTATATGATTGATTCTCGGGGTGGTGTAGTCTTTATTAACATTGGACTGGCTTGTTTTACTGCTGCCTGAAGCTTTCTGCCAGGGTCCAGTTCTGACGGTACTGCTCAAACAGCTGATTTGCTGAATGTCACCCCCCCTCCCCCCCACCACAGGCTCAGGGAAGGATATTTGGGAAGTTAAAAGAGGAAAACTTCTTTGGTCCCAAAGAGGAAGTGAAACTGGAAGCTCACATCAAAGTCCCATCTTACGCCGCTGGCCGCGTGATCGGCAAGGGCGGGAAAACGGTAAGGTGGAGTCCTCTTTGGATTCTTTCTCCCATCTGGCTGCCATCTTGTGTTACTAAAGAATATCAAGCAGAGGAGTGCTGCTGTAATTTAGGTGTTCCATAATCTGTGTAGTTATCCAGTCAAAAACTGATCCTAGATCAGCACTCCTGCCTTGACACACTATGAGAATCACACCTTTTATCACACGGCCCCGCGTCCCCAACAGGTAAATGAACTGCAGAACCTCACCAGCGCAGAGGTGGTGGTGCCCAGAGACCAGACGCCCGACGAGAATGATCAAGTCATCGTCAAAATTACTGGACACTTCTATGCAAGTCAGGTAGAAGCTGTTCTTCAAGTGAAAGTGTGTGTGTTTTCACCCCAGCTTGTGTGTGTGTGTGTGTGAATCAGCTGGTGTGTGTGTGTGTTAATTAGCTGTAATGTGTGTGTGTGGTGTGTGTGTTAATCGGCTGTAATGTGTGTTAACTCCAGCTGGCCCAGCGGAAGATCCAGGAGATTCTCTCTCAGGTGAAGCGGCAGCAGAAGCCGGTTCCTGGGGCACAGCCGGTGCTCAGGCGAAAGTAGAGGGGGCATCTTGGGGTCCCCCCACACAGCCCCCACGCAGAGACGGACACCAGGTCGGGACGAGGAGGCTGCAGAAGAGCTTCCCCGCTCAGTTTTGTGGAGTAGCAACATCTCCATGGAAACTGACACCCAATAGCATCTCTGCTGTACCGAGGGACTTTTCTGGGTTTAATTTTTAATTTTTTCCTTCCCTTTTTCTTTAAAAAACAAAAAAAAACAAACAAAAAAACACCCAAAGTTTTGGGACAGAAATGTACCCTCTTCACTTGTTGGGGTGATGCACACCCAGCACCTCACGTGTCAACAGTTTATTATTTGTGTTCTTTACTCCTAAGTGGTGTTGGACACGTTATTGATGCTCCCTATATTTAAACAGTGATGAAGGTGCTCTTCCCACGCGTGGGACGGGCAGACCGGGCGGGCATCGTTTGTTGGGAGTTGGGTAAAGGGAAACTCTTGTCCCAGTATTGATCGTGGCATTTTATAAATTCGGATGCGTTTTATAGAGTGAGACACTGCCAGAGTGACACAGGGAAGTGTTAAATGCAATTGGCCAGATAATGGATTTAATCTGCATTTTTTACCAAACTACCTCAAGCTTTAGTACCTCAGAAAAGAAAATGATATATGAAAAAAATGTTCCTTTCTTTTTATTTTGCTTTGTGGTATTTTGTATACTTTATAAAGCTAATAGTTCTTGAACATTTTATTTTTTTAAGAAAATTAAAAAAAGAAAAAAATTTGGTCAGCTGCCAACAGTGTGTCTTCAACTCTTTATTTTACAAAAGGTATATGTACGTGTATAGTGAGTGTGTGTATAAGAGTATATGTGTACATGTATATGTACGTGTATAGTGAGTGTGTATATAAGAGTATATGTGTACATATAAGAGTATTAACTCAGATTGAAGAGTTGTTGGGCCCTCTGCTGGTGGCTACTGGGAGTGTTAAATAGCCTCAGTTTTCCTGGGGTTCTCAGCGCCATCTTCTGGACAGGACATGTACAGCGACTAGCAATGCCGAATAATGCCAACATTACATACTGCAGCAATGAAGTTTTTTTTGAGGGGGGGGGTCGGGAGGGTGGGGTCGAGGGTGGTGTGAAGTTTGGGGTTCAAAAGAGTTTGTTTTCCTGGGACGGCGTTTCAGTTGAAATTTGTTTTGTTTTTTTGCATGGGGTAGGGAGGCATGTAATCCCTTTGGGGGTCTTGGAGACGCCCCCTCCAGCTCTCCGGATGGAAACGCCTCCTTTTGCAACGTTAACAGCAGAGTAGGTTTATAAATGGTTTCATAACCCTTTTATAAATGCTTTATAACTGCTTTATAAGACCGTATTTCCACAACGCAAATCTGCGGTGGGACTTGATGGCAGGCGCGAAGCTTAGTGCTAATTTCTGCCACTGCATTGGCGGGGTGGGTGTCGATTGCATACAAGATGTCAGTAATTGGATATGTTTACACAATCCGGTCGTTTTATTGCGGCGTCAAAAAAATAAAAAATTGCGCAAAAAGGCGGGGGGGGAGGGGGTATTAATGAACCTTTTCAGAGAAAATTACGACAAAAATATGAGTTTTTTTTTTTTTTTTTGGGTTTGGTGCAGAATGTAAATACGGTTTTTGATTGTGGTAAAGAACTGTCTACCTCAGATTTTGGGGGCAAGGCAGAATGGGGTCAACTGCACCCCCCCAACCCGACCCCAGAAAGGCTTCTGAGCACGAGTGCCCAGGCCTGCATTCTCCTGCATCACTGTTAATGATCTACCTCCTACACAGTTAAACAGGGGCATATTTCTATTTTAGCTTTAGAATGATTTCCTGCAGAATTAACCATGATGTACAGATTGGAGTTTAAAAGGAATGATGATCTGGAATGTTCTTTAAGGTGTAGCTTTCTTTAATTTGGTGTTTTGTGGCTTTACTGTTGGAGTTCCATGAGTTTTATGCAACAGTTTGGGAAAGAAAAGGTCTCCATGTTGATTATCCATTTAAAAAAGTATTTTTTTTTTTCTTCATAAATTCTGTAAATTTGAGCAGTCAAAAGGCCAGCCTTGGTTTAGTCTTTCTTCCTCTTCTCTTTCTGTTTCTCTTCTCTTTCTCCGTTGTTTTTGTATTGTTTGCGTTTCATGGCTGTGGTAAATCATGTTTCTATTAAAATGACTGAATTTTGGGAGAAGCTGCTCTCCTCCTGCGCCCCTGACATGGCTCCACTTCAATGCCTCTGAATAAAATAATAAATTTGCTCCTCACTTTGCTTCTGAGTTTTCCCTTCATACTCTGAACTACATTACCCAGAAGCTTCATAACAAACTAAAGCTGTACCTTTTGGTTCTTGATTTCTATGCAAATGCACATATTTGTGTTGCATTCTAGTATTTGAAGAGATTTGTCTGAATTGTGTTCTTTAAATCCCCTGAGTGTTCTCTCTCTCTCTCTCTCACACGCACACACGCACACACACACACACACACACACACACACAGCTTATGCTGTCACTCATGAACAGGTCTGTTTCTCAGGAGTTAACAGGCTGCTGTTAGGGGCCATGTTGCAGCAGAGGGAAGGCCACAGTCAGTTTAATCTTTATTAAAACAACCCCCCCCCCCCCCCTGTGCTCATTACAATATTCCATCAATACTCTGTAAGCAAAGCCTTGCTAAGGTTAGTCTTTAATTCTGTAAGGAATCCTGGGGGCTTTCCCAGGAGCTACATGTGTTTATATATAGAAAAGGTATAAAACATATATATTATATATAAAACACTTCTCATTTAGACGGTTTGGAAGCAGCTTTAGTGGTTTTAGATCGTTACAAATCTGAGGCGCTGGGAGCAGAAGGGCTAGCCATCTGTCACCCCTTTAATTCTGATCACCCACACTTTCCTCCGCACATCGAAAAGCAAACGAACAAAGTGAAAAGTAACTAAATTGTTTTGGATAAGATGGCGTGCCACTTTTGTGGTTCTTCAGGCCTCAATCCTCAAGCAGGCCTTATGAATAGCTCCAGATATGCTTAGCAGGCTGAGCACAGATATACTTTAGCAGTGCTAAGCCCCTGCTGCTACACGCAAACAGGATGGGGTTTGAGCTGAAGCTTGTTTGGTGGGTGGGGCCAAGATGGGTGTGGTCTACAGGTGGCTCCTGATTGGTTGACTGGGTTGGGTGTGGTCTGCAGGTGGCTCCTGATTGGTTGGCTGGGTTGGGTGTGGTCTACAGCGGGTGTCTGTTGTCGAGCAGCTGGCTCCTCTCTTCATTGGCAGGAAACAGTGAGCTCCTCAGCGTTCCGAAACGCGCCCAGACCCCGCCCACGTCCATCTCAGCCGGCGTCCGTCTGACCGGCCGGTACACATTGTAGCGCCTGTGGAGGTAGACGAATCACCTGAGTCTCAACTTCAACCTCAACACCTGAGTCTCACCTTCAACCTCAACACCTGAGTCTCACCTTCAACCTCAACACCTGAGTCTCAACTTCAACCTCAACACCTGAGTCTCACCTTCAACCTCAACACCTGAGTCTCACCTTCAACCTCAACACCTGAGTCTCACCTTCAACCTCAACACCTGAGTCTCACCTTCAATCTCAACACCTGAGTCTCAACTTCAACCTCAACACCTGAGTCTCACCTTCAACCTCAACACCTGAGTCTCAACTTCAACCTCAACACCTGAGTCTCACCTTCAACCTCAACACCTGAGTCTCAACTTCAACCTCAACACCTGAGTCTCACCTTCAACCTCAACACCTGAGTCTCAACTTCAACCTCAACACCTGAGTCTCAACTTCAACCTCAACACCTGAGTCTCACCTTCAACCTCAACACCTGAGTCTCACCAACCTCAACACCTGAGTCTCACCTTCAACCTCAACAGCTGAGTCTCAACTTCAACCTTAACACTTGAGTCTCACCTTCAACCTCAACACCTGAGTCTCAACTTCAGCCTGAGAAACGGTCCAGTTGAAAGTGAAGGACAGGTGAGTGCAGTATAGCCCGGTTCAGGTACTCACTTGTACACCATGAAGGCGATGATGGCAAAAATGGCCACCAGGACGACGCTCGCGCTCAGTACAACGTCTGTAGCCTGTGGACCTTTGGACACTGAGAGATGGAGAGAGAGAAGAGAGAAGAGGGGAGAGGGAGAGAGGGAGGGGTTATTTCACTAATGACTCATTGTTAAGCTCGGAGAATAGGACTGTCCATCCAGGTGAAATAAGGATCAGTGATACTGCAGCTCTTCTGATTGATGAGAGGCCTGATGCTGCTGAGATGCTGTGCAGTTTCACTGACCTCCATACGACCTACTGACCTCCATACGACCTGGGTCCTCATCCTACATCAGCCCATCTACTGACCTCCATACAACCTGGGTCCTCATCCTACATCAGCCCATCTACTGACCTCCATACAACCTGGGTCCTCATCCTACATCAGCCCATCTACTGACCTCCATACAACCTGGGTCCTCATCCTACATCAGCCCATCTACTGACCTCCATATGACCTGGGTCCTCATCCTACATCAGCCCATCTACTGACCTCCATACAACCTGGGTCCTCATCCTACATCAGCCCATCTACTGACCTCCATACGACCTGGGTCCTCATCCTACATCAGCCCATCTACTGACCTCCATACAACCTGGGTCCTCATCCTACATCAGCCCATCTACTGACCTCCATACGACCTGGGTCCTCATCCTACATCAGCCCATCTACTGACCTCCATACAACCTGGGTCCTCATCCTACATCAGCCCATCTACTCACAAGCTAGCTCAGTGCATCTGGAGCGCACTGTCTGCTGGTCATGTGACTTACCCTTCTCCTCTGGCCAATGAGGAGGTGCCTGCGGGTCATGTGACACACCCTTCTTCTCTGGCCAATGAGGAGGTATCTGCTGGTCATGTGACTCACCCTTCTTCTCTGGCCAATGAGGAGGTATCTGCTGGTCATGTGACTCACCCTTCTCCTGGCCAATGAGGAGGTCTCTGCTGGTCATGTGACTCACCCTTCTCCTCTGGCCAATGAGGAGCTCCCTGCTGGTCATGTGACTCACCGTTCTCCCCCGACCCGATGGTGATGTGCGTGGAGGCCAGGGCGAGGCTGGCCCCGCCCTGCAGGGTGATGTTGACGCAGTAGGTCCCCGGCTGCAGGAAGCTGCGTCTCAGGGTGACCTCACACTCCGATGAGGGCGGCACGTCGTCGCAAACGATGTTCTTTACCTGCCTGCAGGGGGCGTCAGAGATTATGGTGCAGGCAGAGGTCGGGGTGCTGCAGAGACAGAGGGGGAGGGGTGGAGACGTCCGGGGTTCAGTTTAAATATAAACCCCAATCTGGGGCTCATTCTCTCTGATTTAAGGAGGAAGCATTTTACCCAGACGCCATGTTTTACTGTTTTACTGTGACAATCTGGGGTTAGATTCAGTAATGTTGACTGTAAGAAAAACATTATTATGTTAAATAGTGTTGGTTATAATAAGAGACTGGGGTTACTATGTTAAATAATGTTGGTTATAATAAGAGATTGGGTTACTATGTTAAATAATGTTGGTTATAATAAGAGACTGGGTACTATGTTAAATAATGTTGGTTATAATAAGAGACTGGGTACTATGTTAAATAATGTTGGTTATAATAAGAGACGGGGGTACTATGTTAAATAATGTTGGTTATAATAAAAGACTGGGGTACTATGTTAAATAATGTTGGTTATAATAAGAGACTGGGGTACTATGTTAAATAGTGTTGGTTATAATAAGAGACTGGGGTACTATGTTAAATAGTGCTGGTTATAATAAGAGACTGGGGTACTATGTTAAATAGTCTTGGTTATAATAAGAGACTGGGGTACTATGTTAAATAGTGTTGGTTATAATAAGAGACTGGGGTACTATGTTAAATAGTGTTGGTTATAATAAGAGACTGGGGTACTATGTTAAATAGTGTTGGTTATAATAAGAGACTGGGGTACTATGTTAAATAGTGTTGGTTATAATAAGAGACTGGGTACTATGTTAAATAATGTTGGTTATAATAAGAGACTGGGGTACTATGTTAAATAATGTTGGTTATAATAAGAGACTGGGGTACTATGTTAAATAATGTTGGTTATAATAAGAGATTGGGTTACTATGTTAAATAGTGTTGGCTATAATAAGAGATTGGGGTACTATGTTAAATAATGTTGGTTATAATAAGAGACTGGGGTACTATGTTAAATAGTGTTGGCTATAATAAGAGATTGGGGTACTATGTTAAATAATGTTGGTTATAATAAAAGACTGGGGTACTATGTTAAATAATGTTGGTTATAATAAAAGACTGGGGTACTATGTTAAATAGTGTTGGTTATAATAAGAGACTGGGGTACTATGTTAAATAATGTTGGTTATAATAAAAGACTGGGGTACTATGTTAAATAGTGTTGGTTATAATAAGAGACTGGGGTACTATGTTAAATAATGTTGGTTATAATAAGAGATTGGGGTACTATGTTAAATAATGTTGGTTATAATAAGAGACTGGGGTACTATGTTAAATAATGTTGGTTATAATAAGAGATTGGGTTACTATGTTAAATAGTGTTGGTTATAATAAGAGACTGGGGTACTATGTTAAATAGTGTTGGTTATAATAAGAGACTGGGTTACTATGTTAAATAATGTTGGTTATAATAAGAGACTGGGGTACTATGTTAAATAGTGTTGGTTATAATAAGAGACTGGGGTACTATGTTAAATAGTGTTGGTTATAATAAGAGATTGGGTTACTATGTTAAATAGTGTTGGTTATAATAAGAGACTGGGGTACTATGTTAAATAGTGTTGGTTATAATAAGAGACTGGGGTACTATGTTAAATAATGTTGGTTATAATAAGAGACTGGGGTACTATGTTAAATATGTTGGTTATAATAAGAGACTGGGGTACTATGTTAAATAGTGTTGGTTATAATAAGAGACTGGGGTACTATGTTAAATAATGTTGGTTATAATAAGAGATTGGGGTACTATGTTAAATAGTGTTGGTTATAATAAGAGATTGGGTTACTATGTTAAATAATGTTGGTTATAATAAGAGATTGGGTTACTATGTTAAATAGTGTTGGTTATAATAAGAGACTGGGGTACTATGTTAAATAGTGTTGGTTATAATAAGAGATTGGGGTACTATGTTAAATAGTGTTGGTTATAATAAGAGATTGGGTTACTATGTTAAATAATGTTGGTTATAATAAGAGACTGGGGTACTATGTTAAATAGTGTTGGTTATAATAAAAGATTGGGGTACTATGTTAAATAATGTTGGTTATAATAAGAGACTGGGTACTATGTTAAATATGTTGGTTATAATAAGAGACTGGGGTACTATGTTAAATAGTGTTGGTTATAATAAGAGACTGGGGTACTATGTTAAATAATGTTGGTTATAATAAGAGATTGGGGTACTATGTTAAATAGTGTTGGTTATAATAAGAGATTGGGTTACTATGTTAAATAATGTTGGTTATAATAAGAGACTGGGGTACTATGTTAAATAGTGTTGGTTATAATAAGAGACTGGGGTACTATGTTAAATAGTGTTGGTTATAATAAGAGACTGGGTACTATGTTAAATAGTGTTGGTTATAATAAGAGACTGGGGTACTATGTTAAATAGTGTTGGTTATAATAAGAGACTGGGTACTATGTTAAATATGTTGGTTATAATAAGAGACTGGGGTACTATGTTAAATAGTGTTGGTTATAATAAGAGACTGGGGTACTATGTTAAATAATGTTGGTTATAATAAGAGACTGGGTACTATGTTAAATAGTGTTGGTTATAATAAGAGACTGGGGTACTATGTTAAATAGTGTTGGTTATAATAAGAGACTGGGTACTATGTTAAATATGTTGGTTATAATAAGAGACTGGGGTACTATGTTAAATAGTGTTGGTTATAATAAGAGACTGGGGTACTATGTTAAATAATGTTGGTTATAATAAGAGACTGGGTACTATGTTAAATAATGTTGGTTATAATAAGAGACTGGGTACTATGTTAAATAGTGTTGGTTATAATAAGAGACTGGGGTACTATGTTAAATAGTGTTGGTTATAATAAGAGACTGGGTACTATGTTAAATATGTTGGTTATAATAAGAGACTGGGGTACTATGTTAAATAGTGTTGGTTATAATAAGAGACTGGGGTACTATGTTAAATAGTGTTGGTTATAATAAGAGACTGGGTACTATGTTAAATAGTGTTGGTTATAATAAGAGACTGGGTACTATGTTAAATAATGTTGGTTATAATAAGAGACTGGGGTACTATGTTAAATATGTTGGTTATAATAAGAGACTGGGTACTATGTTAAATAATGTTGGTTATAATAAGAGATTGGGTTACTATGTTAAATAATGTTGGTTATAATAAGAGATTGGGTTACTATGTTAAATAATGTTGGTTATAATAAGAGACTGGGGTACTATGTTAAATAGTGTTGGTTATAATAAGAGACTGGGGTACTATGTTAAATAGTGTTGGTTATAATAAAAGACTGGGGTACTATGTTAAATAGTGTTGGTTATAATAAGAGACTGGGTACTATGTTAAATAGTGTTGGTTATAATAAGAGACTGGGTACTATGTTAAATAGTGTTGGTTATAATAAGAGACTGGGGTACTATGTTAAATAGTGTTGGTTATAATAAGAGACTGGGGTACTATGTTAAATAATGTTGGTTATAATAAGAGACTGGGGTACTATGTTAAATATGTTGGTTATAATAAGAGACTGGGGTACTATGTTAAATAGTGTTGGTTATAATAAGAGACTGGGGTACTATGTTAAATAGTGTTGGTTATAATAAGAGACTGGGGTACTATGTTAAATAATGTTGGTTATAATAAGAGACTGGGGTACTATGTTAAATAATGTTGGTTATAATAAGAGACTGGGGTACTATGTTAAATATGTTGGTTATAATAAGAGACTGGGTACTATGTTAAATATGTTGGTTATAATAAGAGACTGGGGTACTATGTTAAATATGTTGGTTATAATAAAAGACTGGGGTACTATGTTAAATAATGTTGGTTATAATAAAAGACTGGGGTACTATGTTAAATAATGTTGGTTATAATAAGAGATTGGGGTACTATGTTAAATAATGTTGGTTATAATAAGAGACTGGGGTACTATGTTAAATAATGTTGGTTATAATAAGAGACTGGGGTACTATGTTAAATAATGTTGGTTATAATAAGAGACTGGGGTACTATGTTAAATATGTTGGTTATAATAAGAGACTGGGGTACTATGTTAAATAGTGTTGGTTATAATAAGAGACTGGGGTACTATGTTAAATAGTGTTGGTTATAATAAGAGACTGGGTACTATGTTAAATATGTTGGTTATAATAAGAGACTGGGTACTATGTTAAATAGTGTTGGTTATAATAAGAGACTGGGTACTATGTTAAATAATGTTGGTTATAATAAGAGACTGGGGTACTATGTTAAATAGTGTTGGTTATAATAAGAGACTGGGGTACTATGTTAAATAGTGTTGGTTATAATAAGAGACTGGGTACTATGTTAAATAGTGTTGGTTATAATAAGAGACTGGGGTACTATGTTAAATAGTGTTGGTTATAATAAGAGACTGGGGTACTATGTTAAATAGTGTTGGTTATAATAAGAGACTGGGGTACTATGTTAAATAGTGTTGGTTATAATAAGAGATTGGGGTACTATGTTAAATAGTGTTGGTTATAATAAGAGACTGGGGTACTATGTTAAATATGTTGGTTATAATAAGAGACTGGGGTACTATGTTAAATAGTGTTGGTTATAATAAGAGACTGGGGTACTATGTTAAATAGTGTTGGTTATAATAAGAGACTGGGTACTATGTTAAATAATGTTGGTTATAATAAGAGACTGGGGTACTATGTTAAATAGTGTTGGTTATAATAAGAGACTGGGTACTATGTTAAATATGTTGGTTATAATAAGAGACTGGGGTACTATGTTAAATAGTGTTGGTTATAATAAGAGACTGGGGTACTATGTTAAATAGTGTTGGTTATAATAAGAGACTGGGTACTATGTTAAATAATGTTGGTTATAATAAGAGACTGGGGTACTATGTTAAATATGTTGGTTATAATAAGAGACTGGGTACTATGTTAAATAATGTTGGTTATAATAAGAGATTGGGTTACTATGTTAAATAATGTTGGTTATAATAAGAGATTGGGGTACTATGTTAAATAGTGTTGGTTATAATAAGAGACTGGGTACTATGTTAAATATGTTGGTTATAATAAGAGACTGGGGTACTATGTTAAATAGTGTTGGTTATAATAAAAGACTGGGGTACTATGTTAAATAGTGTTGGTTATAATAAGAGACTGGGTACTATGTTAAATAGTGTTGGTTATAATAAGAGACTGGGTACTATGTTAAATATGTTGGTTATAATAAGAGACTGGGGTACTATGTTAAATAATGTTGGTTATAATAAGAGACTGGGGTACTATGTTAAATAGTGCTGGTTATAATAAGAGACTGGGGTACTATGTTAAATAGTGTTGGTTATAATAAGAGACTGGGTACTATGTTAAATATGTTGGTTATAATAAGAGACTGGGGTACTATGTTAAATAATGTTGGTTATAATAAGAGACTGGGGTACTATGTTAAATAGTGCTGGTTATAATAAGAGACTGGGGTACTATGTTAAATAGTGTTGGTTATAATAAGAGACTGGGGTACTATGTTAAATAGTGTTGGTTATAATAAGAGACTGGGGTACTATGTTAAATAATGTTGGTTATAATAAGAGACTGGGGTACTATGTTAAATAGTGTTGGTTATAATAAGAGACTGGGGTACTATGTTAAATAATGTTGGTTATAATAAGAGACTGGGGTACTATGTTAAATAGTGCTGGTTATAATAAGAGACTGGGGTACTATGTTAAATAGTGTTGGTTATAATAAGAGACTGGGGTACTATGTTAAATAATGTTGGTTATAATAAGAGACTGGGGTACTATGTTAAATAGTGCTGGTTATAATAAGAGACTGGGGTACTATGTTAAATAGTGTTGGTTATAATAAGAGACTGGGGTACTATGTTAAATAGTGTTGGTTATAATAAGAGACTGGGGTACTATGTTAAATAATGTTGGTTATAATAAGAGACTGGGGTACTATGTTAAATAGTGTTGGTTATAATAAGAGACTGGGGTACTATGTTAAATAGTGTTGGTTATAATAAGAGACTGGGGTACTATGTTAAATAGTGTTGGTTATAATAAGAGATTGGGGTACTATGTTAAATAATGTTGGTTATAATAAGAGACTGGGGTACTATGTTAAATAGTGTTGGTTATAATAAGAGATTGGGGTACTATGTTAAATAATGTTGGTTATAATAAGAGACTGGGGTACTATGTTAAATAGTGTTGGTTATAATAAGAGATTGGGTTACTATGTTAAATAATGTTGGTTATAATAAGAGACTGGGGTACTATGTTAAATAGTGTTGGTTATAATAAGAGACTGGGGTACTATGTTAAATAGTGTTGGTTATAATAAGAGACTGGGGTACTATGTAAGATTTTGTTAAAGGGGCTGGATGCACATGTGACTTTTCTGTTTTAAATAGTCACACCTGTGGAGCCTCACCTGCCCTGGCACCTCACCAGGAAGTTCACTGTGGTGTTGTTCACCTTTGCAGCCGTCACGTCTATGATCTTATTCGCTTGAACACTCTGCACAGCCAACTCTGCCTCTGTGGGACACACAAGTGATGTCACATCCTGCTTCTGTGGGACACACAGGTGATGTCACATCCTGCTTCTGTGGGACACACAGGTGATGTCACATAATGCTTCTGTGGGACACACAGGTGATGTCACATCCTGTCGGCTGAAGCTGGTGACCTTTGAGAACCTCCTTTTCAGGCTTTGCACTCACAACTGTCCCACAATGCACTGTGTTTATTCTTACTACATAATCTGAGTTATTTCGGGCAAGTGATCATACTTTTATTATTATTATTATTATTAATTAGTCCAAAGAATAAAGAGAAAAATTAGGCCTTTAAAAGGACAGAAAGTGAGTGCAAACTGGAGGCGGAGTTTAGGGGTACAGTGTGGGGTTCAGGGGTACAGTGTGAGGTTCAGGGGTACAGTGTGGGGTTTAGGGATACAATGTGGGGTTTAGGGGTACAGTGTGGGGTTCAGGGGAGCAGTGTGGGGTTTAGGGGTACATTGTGGGGTTTAGCGGTACAGTGTCGGGTTTAGGGGTACAGTGTGGGGTTTAGGGGGGCGGTGTGGGGTTTAGGGGTACAGTGTGGGATTTGGCGGTACATTGTGGGGTTTGGGGGTACATTGTGGGATTTGGGGGGGCAGTGTGGGGTTCAGGGGAGCAGTGTGGGGTTTGGTGGTGTAGTGTGGAGTTTGCACTGTGGAGCTTGCAAAGAAGGCCCTGGCCGGCTCACCCACAATGAGGAACTCCTTCTGGAAGCTGCCGTACAGATAGTGGTAGCACTCTGTCTTCTGTAGGGGGCGCTGGTGCAACAGGGGCGTGGCTGTGCTGTCGGGCTGGGTGGGGTCGCCCCCTGCTGTGCGGGTCCCGTTGGATCCTGGGGGCATGTCTGTGGTGGGGGGAAGTGGTTTTGTCGTCGGGAGCTTTGTCGTCATGTCAGCAGTGGTCACGCCCCTGGCGACAGTCGTCATGGGTACAGCAGCTGTTGTCACAGGAACAGCAGCAGTCGTTCTGGGAATTTTTTCTGTGGTAGCTGAAGCAAGGACACAGAAATCACTTCCAGGCGAGAGGTCGATGCTACATCTGAATGTGTTCTACAATGTTTTATTTTACTTTATTTCTTTTTTTATATTTGCTGTCAACCCCAATTTTATTTTCAATTCAGATTAATGGTTACATTTTCCACATACACGCGCACACACACACACACACACATGCACTCACTCACACACACACACACACACACACACACACACACACACTCTTACCTGCTGGTGTTGGCCCCAGTTCCCCGGTGACTGTGTGTGTTCCTGCGGATGCTGTGGGATTGGCTGTTTCGCAAAAACATCTTAAACATGTTAGAGTGACATCTCACACTGCAACAGGAGGGCGTGGCCTGTGGTGGGGGCACAGATCCTAGAAACTCACCAGATACTTCACTCCTGCGCTCCTACTGCCCTCTCTGCTGCTAAACCAGCTGTACTACAGTACACAATGTCCATTTCCACAGTGGTGTTGTACTACAGTACACAATGTCCATTTCCACAGTAATGTACTACAGTACACAATGTCCATTTCCACAGTAATGTACTACAGTACACAATGTCCATTTCCACAGTAATGTACTACAGTACACAATGTCCATTTCCACAGTAATGTACTACAGTACACAATGTCCATTTCCACAGTAATGTACTTAATGAACGCACATTAATACACATTTATCATAGAGAGACAGAATGGAACAGAGTGTCTGGTGGGGGAAGCAGGAAGCAGGGAGAATGTGGACGTGGAATGGGTGGGGGAAGCAGGAAGCAGGGAGGATGTGGACGTGGAATGGGTGGGGTTCACCTCTGGGGCAGAGTAAGGGGAGGATCGTGGGCGGGGTTAGGGTGGGCGGGGCTTACCTGTGGGTGTAGAGAGGGGGCAGGGTGCAGAAAAGGCCGCCTCCACTATGAGCTTGACAGTTACGTTGCCGGCTTCGCTGTATGCATGCGTGGCCACGTTGCTATGGGTAATCAGCTGGTTACCGTCACTGAAGTCCCAGATGTAGTCGACGGCAGCGGCCGTCTGCAGGTAGTTGCTGGGGTCATGGAGCAGAACGTTGAAGACCATGTCTGCACCCCTCGCAAAGACGTTCTCCGACAAGTTAAGAGCCTGTTTCTGAGAGAGGTTCACGGCCAGTGGGATCTTATCTGCACAAAACAACAGATTACTTTTCATTTCACATCATTAAACTATACATTACTTCTGACATTAATGCTTTGAAGAATGTTTTTTAAAAATTCAAAGTTATTGTTCTAGAACTCCACTGTTTTACCATTACCAGTAGTGATTGTTACATCAGCATTCGAATGAAAATGTTCAGTTCGGAACATTCTAATCACATATTTGTGATCTTATACCTTAAAGGGGAATTCCACCCAAAAATTATGTTTGGTTTGTAGAAAAGTAGCTCTCCTCTTGATTAAAATGAGCTCTCAGTCAACTTTCTACCTGTGGTGAGAGCAGAGATATAGCCCCAAACTACTACGCATGTACCAGGTACTTGTCTTAGAATTAACTACAACAGCCACAAAGCTTACAACAGGTTGCCACGCCCACTGAATGACGTTACAGAAGCGGAGGCCAAGGGGCTGGGCATTTTACTGCTAGTGTAGCTAGTGCCTGCCTGCCTGCAGCGTTTCTTAGAGACTAGAGAGATTAGAGAGGCCACGTAACTCGCTGGCAAGTTAGCTACGACTAATCTAACAGTTATACTGAGAAAATACCACCATCATTAGCTCAGTCTCCAGAAAAACAGAGGAAATACGGCCCTGTAGTGAGCACTGGGGGGAGAGAGGCAGAATTCCCTGCGACAACACGCCCACGTTCTCAGACTCACCTGACAGGTGACGTGTCAGCCGGGGGGTAGAGATAAGCCGGGGGTTTAGCGAGGGAGTTCAGAGCTTCCTGACGTGGCAGTCTGAATGTATGTTTTCCAGAGCGATCTGCTCGAATAAAGTTGTTTTGCATATCTGAAAACCAAGCCAGTCGTTTTTCTGTGCAAACACCACATTGGTGACCTCGACGTTTCTTCGGACGATTCCGAAGTTGTTCTTTTTTCTGCGAAAGATGCACGCCGTCGCTCTCAAGCTCCCGGAGTTCTGGCAGGAACATGCCGCCGTTTGGTTCGCTCAAGCGGAGGCTCAGTTCGCGTTGAGAGGCATAACGCAGGAGGAGACGAAATACTACTACGTGGTTGCTGCTTTGAATAGTTCGACAGCATCGCGGGTATTAAACCTACTCCAGGACCCTCCGGAAGAGGATAAGTACTTGTCTCTCAAACAGCTCCTTTTGGAGACTTTCGAGCTGTCAGAACCTGAGCGTGCTCGCAAGCTCCTTACACTGCCTGGTTTGGGTGATTCTAAACCTTCGGAATTAATGGACCATATGCTGACACTTTTGGGTAACCACTAACCTTGCTTCATATTCCGGGAATTATTTATGCAGCAGATGCCCAGTCAAGTGCGTGCAGCTCTGGCAGGTTCCCCGTTGAAAGACCTCAGGGCTCTGGCCAGGGAAGCCGATAAAGTTTTAAACTCCAGCCGGCTGCCCGGTCCTGCAGTAAGGGTGGTTGGCGCTGCTGATGTGCTGGCTATCCGGGAGGATGTCATCGCCGCTGCCCAGCAGCAACGACTTACAGCGGGCCTCTGCTACTATCATGCCAGGTTTGGCCCACGCGCTAAGAAGTGCCGTCCACCTTGCTCTTTCGTGTCGGGAAACGGCAGAGCCGACGCCCATTAGCTGCGTTGAGTGTCGGCAAGGCTAGCAGTTTGCTTTTTGTTACGGACTCTGTTTCTGATCGACGTTTTTCTATGTGACACAGGCGCGCAGGTTAGCGTCCTCCCTGCGTCTGCTTTGGACGTACAGACTGGGGGTCGTGGACCACCTCTGGAGGCAGCCAACGGCAGCACCATCCCCACTTTTGGCAAACGAGCAGTGGACCTGTGTTTCGACGGACAACATTTCCAGTGGGTGTTTGTGCTAGCGTCTGTGTCTACTCCGTTGTTGGGCGCAGATTTTCTGTGTGCTAACAGCCTGCTGGTCGATGTCAGGAACAGACGACTGGTGAATGCGGAGACGTTCGCAACGCTTCCGGGTTCTCCCAGCAGCACCGGGACGTCCAAGCTGTCTAGCGCCCTGTCATCTGCGGATGTGTTTCAGCGCCTCCTGGTGGAATTCCCGGACCTCACCACGCCCACGTTCTCTTCGGCAGCCGTCAAGCATGGGGTGGAGCATTATATCGCCACTACGGGTCCGCCGGTCCACGCCCGGGCAAGGCGGTTGGACCCACAGAAGCTGGCTGTGGCTAAAGCGGAGTTTGACTCCATGGAACGCCTGGAGATTGTGCGTAGGTCCAGCAGTCCTTGGGCCTCACCCCTCCACTTGGTTCCGAAAACAGGGGGGGGGTGGCGACCTTGCGGGGACTATCGACGACTGAATGACGCCACGACCCCTGACCGCTACCCTATACCGTACATACAGGATTTCTCGGCTCGATTAGCTGGGAAGGTTTTTTTTCCGAAAATTGATTTAGTCAGGGGTTATCACCAGGTTCCGGTTCAGCCGCAAGATATCCCTAAAACCGCGGTAATAACCCCGTTTGGGCTATTTGAGTTTTTAAGGATGCCTTTTGGTTTAAAAAACGCGGCCCAAACTTTTCAGCGCTTAATGGATAGTGTTTTGCGGGATATGCCTTTTCTTTTCGTATATTTAGACGACATCCTGGTGGCCAGTGCCTCCAGCGATGAGCACCAGGCTCATCTCCGGGCCCTTTTTGCGCGCCTCAGCGAACACGGGTTAATTATTAACCTTGCAAAATGTCAATTTGGGGTTTCCGTGGTGGATTTCCTCGGCCACCACGTCACCAGGGAAGGTGCGGTGCCCCTCCCTTCCAAGGTCGAGGCTATTCAAAATTTTCCGCGACCGGTTACAGTTCGGGCTTTGCAGGAGTTTTTGGGCATGGTAAATTTTTACCATCGCTTCATTCCCAGAGCCGCTCAGCTAATGCTGCCCCTGTACGCTGCCCTTAAAGGGGCCACAGCGAAGCAACTGGTAAGTTGGTCGGCCGAGATGTCGCATGCTTTTTTAAAAACGAAAGAGGCATTAGCGAATGCTACTCTCCTTACGCACCCTTGGCCGGACGCGCCGGTTTCTGTAACTACGGATGCATCAGATTTTGCGGTTGGCGGGGTGCACGAACAGCTAATAAATGGGGTTTGGCAGCCGCTTGCTTTTTTTAGCCGCCAGCTCCGTCCTGCTGAGCGCAATTACAGCACGTTCGATCGCGAGCTCCTTGCTCTTTATTTAGCTGTGCGTCATTTCCGGTTCCTGCTCGAGGGCCGCACGTTCATAAGCCTTTAGCTCTAGCTATGGCTAAGGTTTCGGAGCCGTGGTCCGCCCGTCAGCAAAGGCAGTTGGCATTCGTCTCCGAGTTCACCACGGACATCCAGCATGTCGCAGGTAAGGACAACGTGGTGGCTGACTGTCTTTCGCGGTCCATAGTGGACGCGGTCAATTTAGGGGTAGACTACGGGCAGATGGCTGCTGACCAGGCGTCTGATCCCGAAGTGCAGGCGTTACGCACAGCGACTACAGGTCTGCAGCTGCAGGAGGTAAGTTTTGGTCCTTCATGCACCCCACTCCTTTGTGATGTGTCCACCGGGGTCGCCAGACCAGTGGTGCCCGTGGTTTGGCAGCGGCGTATTTTTGAGGTTTTACACAACCTATCCCATCCGGGCCGCAAGGCGTCGCAAAAGCTATTGTCTGGAAGGTTTGTGTGGCATGGCCTGAAAAAGGATGTCCGTGACTGGGTGAATGCTTGCTTAGCGTGTCAACGGGCTAAAGTTCACAAGCACACCAAGGCTCCTTTAGCGCCGTTCGCCGTCCCTGAAAGGCGGTTTGACCACGTTAATGTGGATCTGGTGGGGCCGTTGCCTCCGTCGCGGGGTTACACACACCTTTTAACAATCGTAGATAGGACCACGCGTTGGCCAGAGGTGATACCGCTGACGTCCACCACCACTGCTGAGGTGGCTCGGGCGTTTATTAATGCGTGGGTCTCGTGTTTCGGGGTTCCGGCTGATTTATCCTCCGACCGTGGGGCTCAGTTCACGTCAGAGTTGTGGGCAGCGATAGCTCGACAGTTGGGGGTGACGCTGCATTGGACTACGGCGTATCACCCTCAGGCTAACGGGATGTGCGAGCGTTTTCATCGTTCGTTAAAGGTGTCCCTCCGCGCTGCACTGCAGGGGGACGCTTGGTTTGATACGCTCCCGTGGGTCTTACTGGGTCTTAGGACGGCCCCTAAGGCTGATTTAGGAGCATCATCTGCGGAGCTAGTTTATGGGCAACCGTTGCACGTACCAGGGGAGTTTCTACCTAGCTGTTCGGTACCTTGGTCAGCTACGCGCCAGCTCCCGGTTCTGCGGGACGGTCTGAAATCGTTCGCCCCAGTGCCTACGACGCATCACGGTTTGCCACGCTCCCACGTTCATCCAGGTTTGGGTGAGGCGGGCTTTGTGTTTGTGCGCCAAGATAAACATCGTGGCCCTTTGCAGCCTCCTTACGAGGGACCGTTTCGGGTATTAAAGTCCGGGGAGAAATTTTTTGTTTTGGATATCGGTGGTAGGTCTGACCGCATTACCATAGACCGCTTAAAGCCGGCGCACGTCGATTTAGATTCGCCGGTAGAGGTCGCTTGTCCTCCGCGCAGAGGGCGCCCTCCGGCTCTCAGGTCGAGAAATCCTACCCCTGACTTAAACCCTGACCCTGGTGACAGCCCTAAAACTGACTCTGGTATGGGTCCTGATCCGTCCGGGGCTGCGGGCAAGAAACTGGGGAGGTTTGGCCGTGTCATCCAGACCCCTAGGCGGTTTTGCTGCCACAGTAAATTCTGGGGGGGCTTGTGTAGTGAGCACTGGGGGGAGAGAGGCAGAATTCCCTGCGACAACACGCCCACGTTCTCAGACTCACCTGACAGGTGACGTGTCAGCCGGGGGGTAGAGATAAGCCGGGGGTTTAGCGAGGGAGTTCAGAGCTTCCTGACGTGGCAGTCTGAATGTATGTTTTCCAGAGCGATCTGCTCGAATAAAGTTGTTTTGCATATCTGAAAACCAAGCCAGTCGTTTTTCTGTGCAAACACCACATCCCTTCATTTATTCATGTTTGTTATTGTGAAAACATTAGCCAGCCTAGCCAGAAGTTTGTAACACTTAGCTAGGCTACGCACCCCGGTTCCATGTCGGAAAATCAACCCCAACCTCCCGTTTTTCAGAATGAAATGCTTTTGTATCGACCAACATGCCGATACAGAATATTAAACATACAATTAAAAGTTAAAACGTCATTGTTGTAGGCTACTTTTTAGCCGTTTTAGCTATATTTGCTAGCAAAGCCAAAACTTTCCCAGTGCAACTCGAACGCACTAATGTCGGTAAAAACATGGAAACGACGCATTTATCACCCCGATATCCGACCTCCTTCCATTAATGAATGCACGGTTTGCTACAGCCTCCATGGCAAACATATTTAAAAAGCACTTCGTTTTATGACAAGAAACTGTTGCGTTCCAGAGGGGTACTGGACCCAAATGCAAGACTCAAGAGACGGCTCAGGGGAAACAGCCATGAAGACAGACAGACAGGAGACGGGCCAGGAACGACTGGGCAGAAACTGGACATGACAGGTACAGGCAGGACAGGAATAGGGACTAGAGGGACAGGGACTTGACTTCACAGGAACTGGTGCAGATGTAGGCTACAGAGAATCGGGGAATACCGGAGGAGCTCCACTCAGTAACCGACAGCACTCGAGTCCTGTTTGGTTTAGTTTGCCAAAACATCTTTAGGAAATAACGTAGCCTATCAATGTAATTTTCTGACATTATAATAAAATAGCAATGATAGCTAGCTTGATCTATGATGTGTCCGACTGTGGTCCCTATTCAGAACAGTGAGATGCAGGCAGCAATTCTTCCCTCGCTGGCTCCGCCTACTTACACGCCCACTTGAAAACACTAGTATTTCAAAAAGAGAGGTGGTAGAGGTATACGCCATTTTGACGTATACCTCTACCGAATTTTCAACTTTATATTCAAATAACAGTCCAGATTTTTTTTTGACCAGCCACAAAGAAAGACTTAATTAGTTGCGCCTTGATCTGTTCAATAAGGTTAATGTTGTTTTTGGGTGGAATTCCCCTTTAAAAGTTTAAAGATAAGACCACTGCCAAACCTGCATGCAAACCATTTGCTGTTTGTGACATCACAGAGTCATGAGTTCTTTGTGATATCATCGAGCAGTTGTATGCTCTTTGTGACATCACAGAGTCATGAGTTCTTTGTGATATCATCTAGCAGTTGTATGCTCTTTGTGACATCACAGAGTCATGAGTTCTTTGTGATATCATCTAGCAGTTGTATGCTCTTTGTGACATCACAGAGTCATGAGTTCTTTGTGATATCATCTAGCAGTTGTATGCTCTTTGTGACATCACAGAGTCATGAGTTCTTTGTGATATCATCTAGCAGTTGTATGCTCTTTGTGACATCACAGAGTCATGGGTTCTTTGTGATATCATCTAGCAGTTGTATGCTCTTTGTGACATCACACTCCAAGGGGAAGACATTTAGCTGCGCACCTGTGACGAAGAAGATCCCGTTATCGGAGGCGGTGGGGCTGTACTTCCTGCGCTCCCGTGTGCGATACACCATCACCTCCATCATCCCCGCCCCCAACTCCACCTTACTGGTGTTCAGGGTCAGACTGGAGGAGGAGCCACCATAGGTCTCAAAGTACTGACCTAAGAAAGAGTGAGATAAAGAGTGAGATAAAGAGAGAGATAAAGAGAGAGAGAGAGATAGAGAGAGAGCAGGCCCAGTTACAGGACGCCTTACAGAGGAGATAATCCAGATACATTTATGACCTTTGACCCCCTGCAACACTGCCCACCAGGACAATTCTAACCCCCCCCCCCCCTTCCACACACACACACACACACATACACATGTGCAGGCATAATCACACATACACACACACTCACCCATGGTGTGCCACACGTATACGTAGCCCTTGCGTCTCCAGTCGTTGCTCTGAGAAAAGGGTTTTCCGTCTGGGAACACGTTACACCGAGCTGGGTCCAAACACTTCCCAAATCCATAATCATCCAACCAGGAAGTCCAGCTATACACATACCCTGAGCGCACCTGCCCGTTTGCTGTGTGTGTGTGCGTATGTGAGTGTGTGTGTGCGTATGTATGTGTGTGTGCGTATGTGAGTGTGTGTGTGCGTATGTATGTGTGTGTGTAGGGGGGTGGAAGATGAGAACCATCATTAAAATATGAAGACACCATAATAACAATAATAATTATTAAATAATACTACTAATAATAATTTTAAAATGATAAGCATAATAATAGTAATACGAAGCATAATAATAGTAATAAGAAGCATACTACTAGTAATAATGAATATATATATATATATATAAGGTGAGGTAATGTTAGATCAAAGCACCTGAGGCCTCCATACCATCGTCGCAGTGCTCGTCGTACACCAGGTCCCCGTTAGAATCCTCCTTCTGACACTTTGGGTACTCGAGCGCCGCCGTGAAGGTGATACAGGACCCCTGAATGGCAGGGCTGTCGCTGGTCAGGTGGGCAGCGACCGGTTTACCTGCCAAGGTGCCAGAGACATCGGTGAGTCCCGCTCCCGCCCAACACGGTTCTAACTGCAGCGCGCCTCGCCTTTCTTCATTGCTTTCATATTTATATAAATTGTATTTTTGTACACAGTGCCTTCAGAAAGTATTCACCCCTGAAATGATTTAACATTCTGTCCATTCTGTTCAGGCCATTCCAGAATACGTTTTTAATGTAAAATACAGCTTTCAGGCCATTCCAGAATACGCTTTTAATGTAAAATACAGCTTTCAGGCCATTCCAGAATACGCTTTTAATGTAAAATACAGATTTCAGGCCATTCCAGAATATGCTTTTAATGTAAAATACAGCTTTCAGCTGTGTGCTTTGGTTCATTGTCCTGTTGGAACAAGAATCTTCAGGAGAAAGAGCTCAAATTTTCTCATCAGAACAAAATCTTCTTCTGGAAGATTCCATGGTCTGTCACATGGCTTCTGGTTTAATGTTTACTCCATCTAGCCCCGCCCCCAAAAAGGCCAAATCTGTCAAGTACTGAAGAAATAGTTTCTCCCATTTCAGCCAATCAGCTCTCAGTGTTGTAGCTGTTTCTCCCATTTCAGCCAATCAGCTCTCAGTGTTTCAGCTGGCCTGTTGGTCACGTCTCTGAAAACTGCCCTTCTTGTCCAGTTGCTTAGTTTCCTATGACGACCTGATCTTGTGTCTGGGGTCTGCTATATTTTTTATATTTTGTAACAAGGTTCAAAGCTTTGCCAAACTTTGTATAACCTTCTCCAAGTTTATTTTTTAGGAGTAGAAAAGAAATACCATTTAGATATATTTTTAATTGACTTTTCAACACAGCAAAATTAGAAATATACAATAGGGTGAAAACTCTCTTCATATATCAAAGGCGCCTAATATTGCCTAATGTCTGGGCAGAGACAATTATTCCAGTTTGTTTAGACGTGTTGAAAAAATAGAAGGCTCACCTTTTCTTCGCATGAGGAGGTCATGTGGTCCGAAAGGAGGGTATAAGTTGTCATCCCAGGGGTTGCTGTCCGGGAACCATCCGGGAATTGGAGGGAACTTCACCGAATGCTTATGAGTAAACATATCCCTGTACGCTGGAGCAACACACACAAGCTAAACATATCCCTGTACGCTGGAGCAACACACACAAGCTAAACATATCCCTGTACGCTGGAGCGACACACATAAGCAACATCCAGTCGTGCACGTGCCTTGGTCTTTCTTTCTGGTTTTCATTAATAAAACATTAAGTAATAATAGTTCACAAGACGTCCCAAAAACAGTGCATATGATGTCTGTAATTAGGCTCACGAGACGGACCCTGTACAGTTCCGCGCCGTTCTCTGAGGCTAAATGCAATACTGTGTAACCCTTTCTGAAGTAAAGCCTGGTCAGCCTGATCCCAATGCTATTTTAAAATAAGTAAAACATTTATTTTAACCCTTGTTTACTTATTAGCATCTGTGAAATATACCCAGGACATTAATGGGATTTTAAATCAATACAGTACTAAAACTTGTGCAAAAATACTCTATATATTATCTTTATATCAATTCCAAACAATAGAAACACTATATATGGTTAATGGCTGGTATTTATTTCTGCTAGATCAAATTTAACAATTGAAATGTTATTTTCCTTTTTTGTGAGAAAGATGTTAAGTAAAAAAATTTAAATGGAACAAGTTTTTTATACATTACATTATTAATATTTATTGTTTTGAACTGACATTCTCAATTATTTTTCATATTTATCTTAAATTCAAAGAAGCATTATACATAACGCTACTACAGATGATGAATGACAAATTGAAATACAAAAACAAAAAGCAAATTTACACTGGTTTAGTACCACCCCCTTCAAAAAAGGCAATTCGATGACGAAATATCTATTATCAATTTAACACGGACAGATTTTTATACATTTCACTTACTTTTGAGTCCATCCGCGTGGGAGACTAAAAACGCAAAAGCCAAGTATGAAATAACTTGCAAGCCCCCCATGTTCACGCGCAGAACAGAATCCAAACTAAACCGAAACGAGCTGGTTCCTCACGGACCTCACCACGCAGTTACTGGTTCTCCGCGCGCGGGACCTTCCCTCTACTCCTGCCCTAATTTAATAACTACCCCATCATGTGAGGTTTCTAACGAGAAGCGGTCAACCACTCATTATTCTCCGCATTCGAGCCTCTCACGGGGGATGACTCAATCTCTCAAAACATTTATTTTGTCCCAACAACGCTTGGGAAATGTAGAACTTTTATTTTCCCAATTAAGGCGAAAATATCCAGGGTGTATTGATCGTGTTTTCCTTAGGAGCCCGACAGTATCGCGTCCGAAACCCAAATATCAAATAGCGCGCGCACTGGACAGTACTTTCTCCTGAAATCGTTTCAAAGAAAACATCCTATTTGCCTTTGTTGTAATTGAATTACAAGCTGCTAATAGGAATCCATCTTTACGCTGACTTGTTTTCCGGACAGCAAGTTTCTGTTTTTAATTCCCATCCTTTTCGACTGTAATTCCTTTAGAACATAATCTACAGAACAGCAACAAGATATATGTAAATATAGAAATTATAATTTGCACCAAAATATTATGTGATACAAACACTGCTAAAGTTATCCACATATTTACTTTACTATTTTAATTATGCCGGGATATTAAAAGGCTTCAAAACACAGCGCATCGTTTTATTCTATATGACGTCTGCTAACGTTTATTTAATAGTAATAGAGCAACACATACGTTTTACCCGCCAAAAAGAAATATACCTTTTTTTTAGGTAAATATTTTTTTTGCTACAAGTAGAAAAGTGCATGAGGTCCCGTTATTACGTTTGGGGTCGATTTGGACCCATTCCGTGTTTGACTTCTTAAACTTCTTGCTTTTTCATCTTGTTACTATGACTTTTCCTAATATGGTGGGATGGATTAACCAAATTAAAAAAACTAATAGTAAACACGCAATAAACATAATGATATATTTTCAACATTCCTGTACCAGCTTATACAAATGTGTTGTGTAGGATCCTTTGTGGGGTTAAAATTAGGCCTAGCTGTATAAAATGTAAGAAAATATACTTTTTCTTTTTAGGTGCTCTGGTGGCACTTCCACGTGCAGTTTTTACACGTCACAAACTTTCCCTTTTTTCACCTCAGGCTCTAAATCGAGACTTTTCTCACAGATTGTTTATATTCACAGTGCCCATCACAAGTATTGGCACCCCTGGTAAAGATGAGTAAAAAGGGTTATAAAACATTCACCATTTGGTGAATTAGCTTAATCTCACACTGAAAAAATTAGAAAAGTTCAACCTATAATTGAAATTTATTCTGAGAAAAAATCCCTTATCAAGAAATAATTATTTTTAACAAAACCACATGTGCCACAATTATTAGCACCCCTAGAAATTCTTATGAACAAAATGTAACCAAAGCATTTTTTCAATTTATTTTTTATAGTTACTTTTTTTAACTTTTATAGTTTCTATTACTTTTTATAGTTGATCAGAGTGTTTAGGAACTTTCAAGCAGTAATCCATGACTTCCTGTTTCACTGAGTTATAAATATGAGGTGACACAGAGGCCATATTCCCTTATTCATACATCAACATGGGAAAGATAAGAGAACATACAAATCAAATGAGGGAAAAGTGTGTTGAGCTTCATACGTCAGAGAATGGCTATAAAGAATAGCTACTCGTCTGAAAATGCACCGTTAGGGCAATACTTAAAAACTTCAAAGCAACTGGAACTGTTACAAACTTGCCTGGAAGCGGACCCAAGCTTATGGTAAGATGGTAAGAGAGGCAAAAAAATCCCCAAGGATCACTGTTGGGAGAATTACAGTCCCCTGACCTAAACCCCATTGAAAACCTGTGGGCTGAGCTGAAGAGGAGAGTGCACAAGAGAGGACCTAGGACTCTGGATGATCTGGAGAGATTCTGTAAAGAGGAATGGTCTCAGATTCCTTGCTCTGTATTCTCCAACCTTATTAGATGTTACGGGAGAAGACTCAGTGCTGTTTTATTGGCAAAGTGAGGTTGTACAAAGTATTAAATGCAGGGGTATCAATAATTGTGGCACAAGTGGTTTTGTTAAAAATAATTATTTCTTGATGAGGGTTTTTTTTTTCTCTGAATAAATTTACTTCAATTAAAGGTTTTGGGGATTTTTCAGTGTGAGATTAAACTAATTCACCAAACGGTGAATTTTTTATAACCCTTTTTACTCATCTTCACCAGGGGTGCTAATAACTGTGGAGGACTACTAAACTGGGAGACATCAAGAAGGCAACACAGTGTGAAAATGTTTCTATTGCAACAGCTTTGTGTTTAAACTGTTTCAACACAATAGGAGGGTTAAAAAGAAATAGAAGTCCCTCCATTTTCTAACCGCTTGATCCAAGTCAGGGTCGCGGTGGCAAGAGGGCAAGCAGAGTGGCCCAGACACCCCTCACCCCAGCAACTTCCTCCAATTCCTCCCGGGGGATCCCCATCCCTCACCCCAGCAACTTCCTCCAACTCCTCCCGGGGGATCCCCATCCCTCACCCCAGCAACTTCCTCCAGCTCCTCTGGGGGGACCCCACACTTTTTTTTACAATATTATTATGAGCCTATTATTATTATTTGGAAAGCACAATGTGGATTGTTTCAACGAGTATCTTACATATTTACAGTGACTTATCAGGCCAGCGTACGATGCATCTTTATTAATTTTTTTCAAAAAAAAATTGTAATTAAACCGTTGTGAAGACTTCCTTCCGTCATGAAATATTTACCTGTAACTGGGCGAATGGGAACTGCAGTTAAGCACGGTCCCGAGGAGCCAGAGTTCCCGGGGTCTCTGATGTATAACACGCTTGCGTTTTATAATAGCTACATCAATTTCCATGGGAATAAGTCAATACCAATTGTAACTCTGATCAGTTCTCATTAATGGATTCCAGGCATGTACGTATTTCAGGGATATTTCGATACTTTGACCAAAACTGACTCACATCGAGATGGTAGGCCATTTCTCCACACTAATGCAGTCACGTGTTTTTCAACGTGACCTCGGAACCGGCAGCGTAAGTACTTCCGGGGTTAAAGCGTCATGCCCACATGAGGAAGGTTATTTAACTACAACAACGAAGTTCATATGAAGAATATTTGTGTTTTTCGGTAAGACAGCGGTACGCCGGTCTTGGGGGAAATCGAGCAAATAACTGTAGGCTTTAGTATTGTGTTTGGAAATGTTTTCGCGGGCGAGAGGCTGGTAAAATGGTAACGTTAGCAATCTTGTCACAGTTGTACCAGAGATATTCTTATATGGTGGAGGGCTGCTGGATTTACTGCTTATCTTTTTCAGTCTTTATTTAACTCGCTAGGTGTCTAACAGCATTACTGTTTATGGTCAGGTGTGCTACGAGGCAACTTATAGTTACAAGCTGGTTACGAGGCTAGGTCGCTAGCTAACGATAGTAATAACTACTAAACTTTACTGTCTGAGTAACGACATCTGACATCTGTCAGTTAAGTCCCTGTATGGGCTAACCTTTACCTCGTGTTTTATAACGTGTGCTTCTGTCGCGACATGGTAAACTAAGTATGGACAAGTTCAAGTAATTTAATTAGGCTAACGTTAGTTAACTGCTTTACCATGGTGCAGTAAGTAGCCGCTAGTTAGCTATCTAGCCAACACAATGACTGTAGATCACAGTATTGCTATCACAGTGAGCTGCTGAAGATGGCTGCATAAAGGATGATAGATGCTCCATTGTACCGCTTTTTAGTACACTGATGGATCCCCTGACATGGTTTTGGTTTGTGAATAACTAAGGTTAGTTTGCGTTTCCCGTATGTTGTCTGAGCTGTTCTGAGACGCTTGAGATGTATAGCAGTGTTTTGTTTTGTATGTTTCTCTCAGTCAGGCGCTGTCGGGGTAAGCTTGGCGCTCCCTGCTTCCGCGATGACGGCGTGCTGTTGGGTGAAGGTCGCCAGAAGCTTCGCGGCGCTGGGTCCGTCTGGAGGGCTCCGGCCACTGACCACCAGGTGACTCACCTCTCGAACATCACCTGCATTGTGTCGGTCATGTGGTTGCTGTCGTCATTGTGGGTTTGGTTTATTTGGTTACCCTTTTGCAATGCTGAATACGGCAGTTAATCAAGTAGCCATCTGCCTTGGTGAATAAGGTTGCCTAGACACCTCGTCACACACCAACACATGCTGGATGGACCCCTTGCTGGATTTAGCTGACAGTGAGGTAAACATCGGCATGTGCTAGTTTACTTTGACGTTTGTAATGAGTCCTTTATCTAGGAGTCTTTTGTGTAAGTTACCTAGCCAACATGCCAGTTTACCACAGTAATAGGTAGGTTCAAAAAATAAATAAAAAATAAATCTGTATTCAAAATGACCTAATTTCAGACTAATGAGTTCGAGAAGAAAAACGGACCATCTGGAGAGAACAGCCAACAACTCCAGACAAATGGTGAGTCTGTGTGTTGCCCCTGTAGTTTCATTCACTTCAAGCTCATGTCTTAGAGTCTGGGCAGTTTGAAGTCTTACTCCAGCTTTGGATCCTAAGAAGACATAAATAAACTCGTCCAACGATGATTACAGAGCAGTCTTATCAGGATCAGTGAAATCAATTCACCGGGTTTGGGCTCCACAATTGGGTCACATTTTGAAATAACAGATTGGAGATACGTCATGTTTTTCTCAGAACAGACTTTGACCCAACAGGGAGAAGCAACCTTTGACCCAGCAGTTTTTTTTTAAAAGTATCCAGGTGGAATTTTATACACTTATGTAAAAACTTGCCAGTAGAAGTATTTAATACTTATATAAGCGTATTGTGTCACAGCCACGTGTACGGTGTAGTGTTTGAGAATTTGCTTTACTACTTCAACATTAGACTGTGACAGTCATAAAAAAACTATGTTTGGGATTCCTTGCTTCGGAGTTGAATAAAGAAGACTTGTTTTATTTTAATTGAATACATTTCTCAGGACCTGTTTTTTCAGCTCAGAATTTTCTGGGTGCAAAAGGCTCAGGATTCACATAAGAGGTGCAACATTACTAAGCTCTTTTGCCCCAAAGTTTTGCCCCATCTTTCTTTGGGGAGTGTCTTGGGTGGGCGCGCATGTGAATATCTTGTAATCACATATTATATTTTTGTTGAAGATTGAATGAGATGGGCCCTGTTTTTGATAAGCAGTAATTACTGTAGATGTGGATAGAATAGAATCGCGCGGGGTAGTGTTCTAGATGGCAGTAGCTTGCAGGTGCTTTTTGATTACGTCACTAAGGGGCATAATGGGTTTCTGTCTCCAGGCTGTCTTTCCTGCAAAGGTTTGTGGGATCGAGAATGAGTCGGTCTCTGTGAGACTGCTTCGTCTGTCGGTCCCACATCCGGATTTCAGCTTCAAAGCGGGACAGTGGTGAGTCAGACTTTCTCTGACAGAGATCATAAATATCTGTAATAAGTTTATTGGCAGAAGTGATTTTCGTTGTGAGTAACCCCACAGTCCCAGACTGTTATTTCAAGAGTGTTTTCATCATTTCCTCATTGCTGAGATCCATAGTTGTGGTCTGTGGCTCTGTCCTTTCCTCTCTTACACGATATCTGTATCACATCATTCACAATTCACCAGAGTAAATATAGTTTTAAGAATGGCCAGTAGAGGGCGGTGTGTCAGGATTTTGCTGACAAAGGAGTGATTTGAGAAATACATTTATGTAGCACAGTACCAACAGGAGCCACTAGAGTGTGCTGTTACAAAAGATTCACAGGAAACTCATCCTCCAGCATTTTTTCCGTGACACTATGCAGTCCCATTGTGATGATGTCGTCATAGTCAATTATTTAAACTACAGAATGTTGCTTTCCCATCTGATTTCAGTGTATTTCTAACTTTAATGATTGAATGGGATTTGATCCTCTGGGTCTACTTTATGGATCCACTTTATGGATCCAGCGTGTCGTGGGTTTCAGGGTGGACTTCTTCATCCCAGGCCAGGAGAAGGTGGGCGGGTTCTCTATCTGTTCGAGCCCAGCACTGCTGCACAGAGAGGGTGTGATTGAGCTGGCCGTTAAATACACCGAGCACCCGCCAGCGCACTGGATCCACCACACGGTGAGTTTGCACCCGCCAGCGCACTGGATCCACCACACGGTGAGTTTGCACCCGCCTGCGCACTGGATCCACCACACTGGATTATCCCACTTGACGTCACCAATGCAGGTGTGGCCGACCATCTCTCCCATACGATGTGAACACTGCATACGATGGCCTCCCGAGCACAGTGGCTAATTCTGTGGTCAAATGCAAGAAAGAAGCATATTTTCAAGAAATAATCTGGAAAAATGACTGACTCTTGTTTATCGGATTTAACGGATTACCGGACGACATGTCAAAAGTAGGCTACCTACATTCGAATCAAATGTTCAGCAATATTTGACAAAATGGCGATAGTTAAGAAAAACAAAAGTTTCCAGCAAGCTAGTCGTTGAAACCGTAATTCCCATATGTGGTGAACGCGGCATAAAGACGGAGAGGAGCGCACCTGTATGTGGTGAACGCGGCATAAAGACGGAGAGGAGCACACCTGTATGTGGTGAACGCGGCATAAAGACGGAGAGGAGCACACCTGTATGTGGTGAACGCGGCATAAAGACGGAGAGGAGCACACCTGTATGTGGTGAACGCGGCATAAAGACGGAGAGGAGCACACCTGTATGTGGTGAACGCGGCATAAAGACGGAGAGCAGCGCACCTGTTCTACATTTACCTGCTCAGAGGGGACTCATTACAAAAAATAACACTGTTCTCTCTCCCTCTATATCTCACTCCCTCTATCCCTCTGTCACTCATCTCCCCCCTCTCCCTCTCCCCCTTTCTTTCTCTCTCTCTCTCTCTCTCTCTCTCTCTCTCTCTCTCTCCCCCTCTCCCTCTTCCCTCTCTCAGTGCAGGTTGGATTCGGAGGTGGCGGTCAGAGTGGGCGGGGACTTCTTTTTTGACCCCGCCCCGGCGGGTCCGGCGGTGGACCTGTTACTGGTGGCCGGTGGAGTCGGGATTAACCCTCTGTACTCCATCCTGCTGCACTCGCTCGATCTGCAGCGCCACCAGCTGGTGGGAGGCCAGGGTTACGAGCCTGGAGCCGTCCAGCTCTGCTACAGCGCCAGCACCACCCAGGAGCTGCTGTTCAAGGTGCGTCCCACAGCGCCCTCTGGGGGTGAGTGAGAAAATGGCGCTTCTTGAGGAGAGTGTAGTAACAGCACCCCCAAGTGGAGAGTTGTGAAACAGCGCCTCTTTGTGGAGAGTCTGTTAACACCGTTCTCTCTCTCTCTCCAGAGGTCGATCGTTGAGGCATGTCAGGAGTTTCCTGGAAAGTTCTCTTGCGATTTCCACCTCACGCGCCAGAGCGAGGCCATCGACCCGCAGCTCCAGCCGTACGTCAGTGGTGAGCATCACACAGATTAGGCCCAATTCTGTAGTACTTGCTTTCTGTTTTTTTATTTTTTTTTGCTTGTTTTCCATTTAAAGTTTTTTGCTATTTTATAGTTAAGAATGTATAGCTGACTGTTCTCTGTTCATTACTAAGAGTAGCTTCTATGTTATGAGAAAGTTGTGCTTTGTCGGATCTGCTTTGTAGTTGCATCAATGACCTTCAGTATGCACTTATTGTACGTCGCTTTGGATAAAAGCGTCTGCCAAATAAATGTAATGTAACGTGTGTGTGTGTGTGTTCTCAGGTGGCAGGATATCTGAGCAGGTACTACGGGAGCACCTGGAAAGGCTGCAGGGGGCGGGGGAGAGGGAGACTGTGTGTTACCTGTGTGGGCCGCCGCCCATGATCGAGAGCGTCTCCGAGCAACTGCAGCACCTCGGCCTGCCCCCCCACAGGATCCTGTTCGAGAAGTGGTGGTAGCCCCCGCCCGCCCAAACCCCGCCCCGCCCCGGCTACCCAAACCCCGCCCCGCCCCGGCTACCCAAACCCCGCCCCTGCTGGACCAGGACAAGCCACGCCCACCCACAACCATTCCTGGAACTCTGTCTGAAAACCCCGCCTTTCTGTCTGACCATCCCGCCCCGGGTGGCACTTTAGCGCGCACGTGTTGGAGCTTCCGGCAGAGTGCTAGGTTGCGCTGTTACAGATTTCTGAGAATTTTGTGGTTCGCTTGTTTTTTCTGAACACAAAAATGTGCGCATATTACCTTTTATTTATTTTCAAATGAGAATGTGTCATTATTTTATCTTTTTGTCTGTCTCCATATGGAGATGTAACGGAAATAACAGTTTGTCATTTTAAAACTTACCTCAATAACAAGCAAGTTTTTTTTTTTTTTGTGTTTTTGTCCCGAAACATTAAATTCAGGATTTCTGTTTCGTTCTTTTTAGAACGCTGTTGTTTGTTGCCGAGGAAACAACCTTCCAGATTACCTCTTGCTCCAGACAGATTCTCTACTGTAACCAGATACTCAGCTCCTGTGTTTCTTCCACCCTCTGTTTCTTAACTACAGGAGGTTCTAGCTGATAGCAGGAGATTCTTATTTGTTACATTTTTATGAATATTTATGACTGGGCGTGGCCAATTCCAAAACATCCAGGATTGCCTGTGGTCCACACCCCTTTCTCATCTGCCGTAGAGACAGATGCAACTTGAACATTTCAGTTTTAATACTATGGAGCAGAGTATCTGGTTAGTCTCTAGAATCTGTATTAGAATGCAGTGGGTTCTGCTCCACTGGATACACATCTGTACAGTTTGTCACATACAGATTTTGAGTTTGAGTATTTTTCATGTATCATTAGTTGTTTTATCGAGTTTTCTTTTTATAGAGGACTGATGTTGAAAATCTTTGATAGAACCTCAGTTATAGACTCACTAGTCAACCAATTGATGTGAACCTGAAGTAGAATATGCAATTTTGCCTTAATAATTAATATCAACCTCTGTCATCAGTGGTCCCACAAAGGTAACACAAAGATAGTTTTTTCTCTTTTTTCACATCCATGTTGAGACACACTTTAATACACAGCTACAGTGTAACACTGGAACCAGCACACACACTGTACATTTATCAAAGTTATACAGGAAAGATCAAAACACAGCTTCTTCTAAATACAGCAGAATAATACAGTAACACATGAGGGTATATGGCATTGTGTCCAACATAAACCCACAGATTCTACACATCCCACAAGATACTCAGCTTCTCAACACTGAAAATGAGTCTCCACACCCTAAGAGCTCATGTAATTGAGTTTGGGTGCTGTAGGGCAGGGGCGGGTCTGTCTCTCTTGCACCCGTGACCCTGACAGTGAGACACTCGATCTCCCGGGAGAAACACGATAACCCACATCAATGACCTGAACAACATAGAGCTCAAACTGTGATTACCTATAATCGCTCTCAGGGTCTGGTGACTGCTCAGGTCTTTCCACCAAATAAAATAAATAATTTTTATGGCTTTTGGTGGTTTATCGCTTATTTTTTATAGAATACAGACTTGCCCCTCAGGGGGGAGGGGGGGCGTGTACTCCTGTGGAGTGGGTGGGGCTTTCATTTTGGAGATCAGTGCTGTCAGGTTAGTTTATTGGCACAGTCTGAATTCAAGACCTGATTGGCTCTGCCCACTTCCACCTCCCTAGGGCCCTCATTGGCTGCGCCTCCTGGTCCACCTTCAGCCCCTCCTCCATCTAGGTCCTGTCCAGCAAAGTCAAGCTTCAAGATTCTCAGCCTCGCCCTCTCTTTCATGTGGCTCCTCCCATTTCCCGCTCTTTCCCGCCCCAACCTCGGTCTCTCTCTCGCTCTGCCTGTTCATGTCGTTCTTCCTCCTCACTCGCTCGTCATCTTCCTCTGCCTCCTCGATTCTCACCTGTTGGCCCCGCCTCTCTGACTCCGCCTCTTTGGAGGTGGTCTGGGGCGTGGCTTTGGGCGCATCTTTCTCACATTTCTTATTGGATTTTCTCTTCAGACTCAGTTTCTGAAATACACGCACAGACACACACGCATGCGCACACACAAGCACAGACACACACGCATGCGCACACACAAGCACAGACACACACGCGTGCGCACACACAAGCACAGACACACACACGCAAGCACAGACACACACGCGTGCGCACACACAAGCACAGACACACACACGCAAGCAGACACACGCGTGCGCACAGACACACACGCGTGTGCACACACAAGCACAGACACACACACGCGTGCGCACACACAAGCACAGACACACACACGCGTGCGCACACACAAGCACAGACACACACACGCGTGCGCACACACAAGCACAGACACACACACGCAAGTGCATACACGCACGCGCATACACACACGCACGTGCACACACACACGCAAGTACATATACACACATGCGCATACACACACACACACAAGCAAGTGCATACACACATGTACGCGCACACACACACATGCACACGCACACACACATACATAGGCACACGCACACACACACACACACACACCCTGTTTGATGCTCAGACGCTCTGTGGTTTTATTCAGTTGTTGCTCTTTGGATGTTCAGTTGCTCTGGAAATCTAAAAATAATTTCAGTCACTTAAGCTGAGGACAGATGTAAAACTCAGTGAGTATAAAACTGTGTGTGTATGTAGTGTGTGTGTAATAGCTATGTGTGTGTATTTAATGTGTGTGTAATAGCTATGTGTGTGTATGTAATATTTATGTGTGTAGTGTGTGTGTAATATGTGTCTATGTATATTATGAGTACCTTGTGTGTATAAGATGTGTTTGTGTGCAGAGTTATGAGGACCTTGTGTGTGTAGTGTGTGTAATATGTGTTTGTGTGCAGAGTTATGAGGACCTTGTTTGTAGTGTGTGTAATATGTGTTTGTGTGCAGAGTTATGAGGACCTTGTGTGTAGTGTGTGTGTAATATTTGTTTGTGTGCAGAGTTAAGAGGAACCTTTTGTGTAGTGTGTGTAATATGTGTTTGTGTGCAGAGTTATGAGGACCTTGTGTGTAGTGTGTGTAATATGTGTTTGTGTGCAGAGTTATGAGGACCTTGTGTGTAGTGTGTGTGTGTAATATGTGTTTGTGTGCATAGTTATGAGGACCTTGTTTTCTCTGGTCTTGCGGTGCAGGATGGGCCGCTGGAGGAACAGGATCTGTTTGGTGAACAAACTTCCATCGCTGCAGGAGAAAAAAACCATGTCATACACACACACACACACACATCTTCTCATCTTCCTCCTACCTATCTCTCTTTTTTTCCTGTTAGAGTTAGGAATATTTTAAGTATTAGAGTCAGGATTAGGGTTATGTTTAGGAGCTAAGGTAAGGTTTAGTGCAAGTCGCAAATTTTGTTAACTGTCGGGATGTCATATTTTTAATTACAGAATTAAAGAATTCCAACATTTTTATTTGCATTTATTCAGTTGAGTTGATAATCTTTTGATTGTTTTTCATCTGTCTTAATAGAAAAACTAAAAAGTATGTCCATCCAAAAAGTGAAAGAAATAAAAAAATAAAACACTAGAAATACTAAATTTTCTATTTAGATTATAAATTACCTTTATACAACAAACATGATGACATAAATGAACGAAAATATGTAGATGAAAAAAGTAACTTGAAAAACAGAAGAACTGTTTTATGTTTATTTTTGGTGATGAGCTAATTGTGCTTGTTCTGTGTAGACTACTGTCTTATTTATTGTGTGCATTTTTGATGTTGATTTTTTATCTGAATAAATAATAATAATAATAATAATAATAATAATAATAATAATAAAGAATACAAAAGACTGGCCTTTCTTCCAAATGCAATATTTGTGATTTTTACATTCAGAAACATGAGAAATGGTCAGCTATCAACAACCATGATGAAATAAATAAATTAAAATGTGTTTTAGGAAATTTATGATAAGAATGTTTTTCGCTGAAAAAACACTAAAAATACAAGACAGGTCTTTCATCCAAGTGAAAAAATGCAAAAATCCTGAATTTGTTGTTTTTATTTAATAACTATAATTAAATATGATGGATAGATGATGAAAATGTATTTGAATGCATTTATTAGGAGACCTGTATTTCTAAAAAAAAAATCTAAATATATAAGGCTATAGTGCAAAAAGTGGAAAGAATTGGATGATCCAAAATCAGAGACAAACTCTTGTCCTAATCCTTTTCCAAGCTCCTAAACATAACCCTTATCTTATCTCTTACCATTTTCCATAATTCCATAACTGAAACCCAGTTTCCAGAAACAATCATCTCAAATATCTGATTTCCATTACAATAGATAAAAAACTATTTAAATGTCATGAATTCAAACAACGAACATGCAGGAAATGAGTTTGAAGGTATTTATTAAGAAAAGATAAGCAGAATTTGAACCCTGAACCCTATTTCTAGTCATGTTGTCACCAGGATGCATTTAAACATGCTCTCAGTCTGTAATGCTTTAATACAGAAGTGACATCACGAGAGAGATGAGGAGAGAGGGAGGGTCATGTGACAGGTGAGTGGGCTTGATACCTGTTGCTGTTGGCAATAGGTGTGGGCAGGACACAGGTGAGTCTCCATCCGTACAGAGCCAGAGACTGGAGCAGCGGAACATAGTCTGTCTTTACCTGCACACCCTGAATAACGCACAAATTACACCCTGAATTACACACACATTACACCCTGAATTACACACACATTACACCCTGAATAACACACACATTACACCCTGAATAACGCACAAATTACACCCTGAATTACACACACATTAAACCCTGAATTACACACACATTACACCCTGAATAACGCACAAATTACACCCTGAATTACACACACATTACACCCTGAATTACACACACATTACACCCTGAATAACGCACACATTACACCCTGAATAACACACAAATTACACCCTGAATTACACACACATTACACCCTGAATAACACACACATTACACCCTGAATAACACACACATTACACCCTGAATAACACACACATTACACCCTGAATAACACACACATTACACCCTGAATAACACACACATTACACCCTGAATTACACACATTACACCCTGAATAACACACACATTACACCCTGAATTACACACATTACACCCTGAATAACACACACATTACACCCTGAATTACACACACATTACACCCTGAATAACACACAAATTACACCCTGAATAACACACACATTACACCCTGAATTACACCCTGAATTACACACACATTACACCCTGAATAACACACACATTACACCCTGAATAACGCACAAATTACACCCTGAATAACACACACATTACACCCTGAATAACACACACATTACACCCTGAATAACGCACAAATTACACCCTGAATTACACACACATTACACCCTGAATAACGCACAAATTACACCTTGAATTACACCCTGAATAACACACACATTACACCCTGAATAACACACACATTACACCCTGAATAACACACACATTACACCCTGAATAACACACACATTACACCCTGAATAACACACACATTACACCCTGAATAACACACAAATTACACCCTGAATTACACACACATTACACCCTGAATAACGCACAAATTACACCCTGAATTACACACACATTACACCCTGAATAACACACACATTACACCCTGAATTACACACACATTACACCCTGAATAACGCACAAATTACACCCTGAATAACACACACATTACACCCTGAATAACACACACATTACACCCTGAATAACGCACAAATTACACCCTGAATTACACACACATTACACCCTGAATAACGCACAAATTACACCCTGAATTACACACACATTACACCCTGAATTACACACACATTACACCCTGAATAACACACAAATTACACCCTGAATTACACACACATTACACCCTGAATAACACACACATTACACCCTGAATAACACACACATTACACCCTGAATAACACACAAATTACACCCTGAATTACACACACATTACACCCTGAATAACGCACAAATTACACCCTGAATTACACACACATTACACCCTGAATAACACACACATTACACCCTGAATAACACACACATTACACCCTGAATAACGCACAAATTACACCCTGAATAACACACACATTACACCCTGAATAACACACACATTACACCCTGAATAACGCACAAATTACACCCTGAATTACACACACATTACACCCTGAATAACGCACAAATTACACCCTGAATTACACACACATTACACCCTGAATAACACACACATTACACCCTGAATTACACACACATTACACCCTGAATAACACACACATTACACCCTGAATTACACACACATTACACCCTGAATTACACCATAAATTACACACACATTACACATACACCCTGTATTACACATACATTAAATACACATTAAACACACACACATACATTATACACATTACACAAATAACACTCACGTGAATGATGGTCCACTGTTCCACCACAATGGCGTCGAAGGCTGAGGTTGTAAGAGGGTCTGACTCCATCCCCTCCTGAAAAACGAACACGCCCTCCACCACCTCTGGCAGCACACCTGGATCAACACTTTCCTTAGAAACATACCTTTCTACAAATCACTCCATCATCTGATTAGATACAGTACTCACACACACACAGGCACACACACACACACACTCACACACACACACGCACATATAGTACACACAAAGAAAAAGTAGATGTTACCCAAAAGGCCGCCATCGCAACCCAGATTTCTGCCGCATGATTAAAAACTAAATAAAATGCTAAATCATTTGTGTCATTCAGGTATGGAGCACCGTTAAACACCGTACATTAAACACCGACAGTCACACGCCACCAGGGGTCAGCGTTAAACACCGTACATTAAACACCGACAGTCACACGCCACCAGGGGTCAGTCCTGCTGGCAGTGCAGATGAAGCATCAAATGATTAATAATGTTTTGGGAATTCATGGATTTATGGATCCTTTAATGTATGCAAATAATGTGTGATTGTGTCAACAGAATGTTTAGTCATGAATGGAACTGTTATTATTAATGTACCCATCATGCTGAATATGAATTATGAGTATGGCATTGCCTGTTTGTATGAAAAAGGTTATGTTGTGATGAGAGTAATCTGTCGTCAGTGCACAAGGTCATTCGGGCTATCAGGGGCCAGTCCTGCTGTGAGCTTTAATGTTGTTTTTTCTCTCAGGAACATCAGGTCCCATTACTACAGCACAGTGGGTTGTGCACAGTGATATAAATTTCACGCCATACCCCACCGTCAGCGCACGGCAACAAAGAAACGCTGACTCAGAGACAATTACGATGAATAAATGAATCTCCTCAGGTCTTAGGGTTTGGTGACACAATAGTTATAGAACAAGGAGCTGATATTATAGACAGAACGCAGAGGGACTGCATTAAAATCACCCAGAGAAGGCCGCCGCGGTGGTACAACGGTAAGAGTTGTACTCCGAGGATCGGGGTTCGCGCCCCGGACCTGCCAGTTCCGAGCATGGCCGGTGCCCTGTGGGAGCAGCAATTGGCGGCTGCTTCCGGGTGGGGGGAGGGGCTCGGAGAAGAATCGCTGCGCACAAAAACGGCCCTGGGCGAGTTGGAATCACGGTCAGGAGCTTGAGGAGTCGCGCCCTGTAGAGGACGTGGCGGCCTCTTTCCTACTACCGGCTGACAGGGTTGTACAGCGGTGGTTCTCTAGCGGTTGCTACATGGGGGGAATTGAATTAGAATAGGGTTTCAATTGGCTACTAAATTGGGAGAAAAAGGGGGAAAAAATCAGAAACAAAATTTTAATTAAAAAAATTAAAAAAATCACCCAGAGAAACCATTTTGGAGAACATTTCATCACTGTGTGATACAATTTAGCGCATTGCGAGATGTTGTGGATTTTTTTCGATGTTGTGGATTGTTTTTGATGTTGTGGATTTTTTTTGATGTTGTGGATTTTTTTTGATGTTGTGGATTGTTTTTGATGTTGTAGACTGTTTCTCCCCCTATTACCACGGTAAGCACCCCCACGAGGGTTCTGCAGGTCTACCCTATGAATGTTTAATATTGCTGCCATGACAACCCCCCTTCGCACCACCAAAAGAACACAGGACCCCCTCTCCCCATCAGGTCATGCTTGGTTATATTCACTCAGGTTGAGTTTGGTCATGTTTGGTTGAGTTTGGTCATGTTTGGTTGAGTTTGGTCATGTTTGGTTGAGTTCGATCATGTTTGGTTGAGTTTGGTCATGTTTGGTTGAGTTTGGTCATGTTTGGTTGAGTTTGGTCATGTTTGGTTGAGTTTGGTTGAGTTCGGTCATGTTTGGTTGAGTTTGGTTGAGTTTGGTCATGTTTGGTTGAGTTTGGTCATGTTTGGTTGAGTTTGGTTGAGTTCGGTCATGTTTGGTTGAGTTTGGTTGAGTTTGGTTGAGTTCGGTCATGTTTGGTTGAGTTCGGTCATGTTTGGTTGAGTTCGGTAGCGTTCGGCCATACCGTCGCTCTGCCGGGGGCCCAGGTGGAAGTACCCGTCCACCAGAGAGGCACCGCTGCTGAAGTGCTGGGTCATGTGATCCAGCCAGCCGGCCTCCATCTGGCTGACCGCCGCGTCCCGCCACGCCAGCTGCAAAGGCACCCTGACGGTGTAGAAGCGTGCGGGCTCCGGGGACAGCGCCCCCTGGTGGTTAAACAGGGAGAACAGCTCCATCCCTACCAGAAAAAACAACACAGCTCTGATTCAACCCCCAGGGGCTCAGATCCACATAATACATTATTCAAATAATATTTAAATGATTATTCATTACGCTTATCGCCAAGCAACCAGTATTTACACATCATCCTTTTATACATGTAGGTGTGCAGGACAATAATCTTAACCTCCTTTATCGCCCACTATTGCAAAACCTTAAAAATGACTTTTTCAAATGGAGTCAGATTTAGTTCCTCACATAGAGGTCCTTCCAGGCCAAGAGCTTGAAAAATCAAACACTCCGTTTTCTCAATAATTGCTACTGCATTTTATCTAAGGCCACAGCTATCCAAGAACACACCAATTCTCTGTTGCGTCTCAGCGTAGCGTTACAGATTTCAGGTTCCTGCTAAACAAACGCCAGTGCTCTATGAAAAGAGCCTGAACTTGGTTTCACCTGTTCACTCAATGGAAATATCACCAGGGAAGGAACCGCTTGAAATGAACAGTCGTGTCTCCAAAAATAAACCAGCAGAGTGTCAAATTCTATTAAAAACCCAGCCGGGTGTGATGTGGGCGCCCCAAAGTGTCAACGGCATGGGCACCCCAAAGCGTCAACGGCAGTGTGCTTCACACCAAGGAGCTGGGAATGAGGGGGTTGCTGGATTGACTCCCTTTTGGGGCATTGCTGTTGTGCGATTGGCTGAAGGACATAACCTGGGCACGCTCAGTGACCTCCCAGTGACCTCCCAGTGACCTCCCAGTGACCTCCCAGTGGCATAAACCAATAACACATCAAAGAGAACATAAGCTGCATAAATGGATAGTGGGCGGAATAGTAAGCTGTAAATAAATAATAACCTGCATAAATTGATATGTAAAGCCTGCAGGCTTTATACATGGATAAAATGCAGAAATATAAGCCCTGTGGGGCTCTAGATAAGAGCACTTTCCCAGTAAATAAACACGCTACAAATCCTGTCAGTTCTGCTTTTAACCCTTCAACCTGCTTGGACGACTCATAGCTAAGACACAGAAGGGGTGATTAGATATAGCCAATCAGACACATGAGGGATGATTAGGTATAGCCAATCAAACACAGAAGGGGTTAGAATAGAATAGAATAAAATTTTCCGCTAGGGAACTTCAGTTGTAGCCCCAGCAACAACAAAAAAGACAGTGGGGCAGACTCACAACACACAAACAAACATATCAAACAAAGACATCCAACAGAATCATTACATCAATCAAGTGAATTAAAGTGCAATACAGCCATGATTAAAAATAGTCCCGCTGTCCCGAGATGTCCAGTGTCACCAAGCAGCTGACACACAAACTCCGCCTCCACGACTCTCCTCCATACACGCAGCGCCGCGGTCTCTGCCCACCGCCGTAACGGAGCACCGAACTGCGTCAACCTTCCCAGTCGTCTCCTCACTCCTCCCCAGTATTATGTTCTCCTTCCCTGGTTGCCTTTGGTTTAGCATGTTAGAGGTGTGTAATAGGCATGCTGTTTAGCGTGTTAGAAGCGTGTGATAGGCATGCTGTTTAGTGTGTTAGAGGTGTGTAATAGGTGTGCTGTATAGCGTGTTAGAGGCGTGTGATAGGCGTGCTGTTTAGTGTGTTAGAGGCATGTAATAGGTGTGCTGTATAGCGTGTTAGAGGCGTGTGATAGGCGTGCTGTTTAGTGTGTTAGAGGTGTGTAATAGGTGTGCTGTATAGCGTGTTAGAGGTGTGTGATAGGCGTGCTGTTTAGTGTGTAAGAGGCGTGTGATAGGTGTGCTCGATAGCGTGTTAGAGGCGTGTGATAGGTGTGCTGTATAGCGTGTTATAGACATGTGATAGACATGCTGTATAGCGTGTTAGAGGCGTGTGATAGGCATGCTGTTTAGCGTATAAGAGCATACTCACGCTCTACAGGTCCACTCGGTTCCATTTTGTGGTTCTGGCTCTGGCTCTGGGTGTTTGTAAGGCTCAGTTGTTTCTCTGAGTTGTCCCAGTTCAGCTTGTTTGGATCATTGGGGTCGCTCCCCTCCTGTGTGGGTTCCATTGTGCTCCAAAGTTCTGGGTTCTGGTTCAGGTTCTGGTTCTGGTTCTGGTCGAGCTCATCCCTCAGGAAAGAGGAGGGGCTGGAGTGGAGGGACAGGGAGCAGGTGTCCCCATCACCCTGCCCCGGAATGCCCGTCACCATGGCAACCTGCTGGACGAACCCCACGAACATGGAGCCTTGCTCTGCCGCGTCATGGACCTGAGGATCAGACAGTACCGTTAGAACCACACACACACAGGTGCACACACACACACATACACACACACACACACACACACACACACACATAGTATATACACACACACACACACACACACATAGTATATATACACACACATACAGGTGCACACACACACACACACACACACACAATCACACTCACACTCACACACACACACATACAGGTGCACACACACATACACACATACACACACACACACACACACACACACACACATAGTATATACACTCACACACACACACACATAGTATATATACACACACATACAGGTGCACACACACATACACACACACACATAGTATATACACACACACACACACACATAGTATACACACACACACAGACACTCACACACACACACACACACACATAGTATATACACACACACATACACACACACATAGTATATACACACACAGACACTCACACACACACACACACACACACATAGTATATATACACACACTCACACTCACACACACACACACACACACACACACACACACACATAGTATATACACACACACACACACACACACACACACACACACAGTATATACACACACACACACACACACACTTCCAGCTATGTACTTTGATATCTGGGATGGTTTAAATCTGGGGGACACTGTTTCCTGATACAGGCCTGTGCTGCATGTGGCTTGTGAAATTGCAGAGAAGAAAGAAAAATACATTTAATTTCAAACTAGCGCAAGCTATGGGACAAAATGGCCGCTATTCCAGCCCCACCCTGAGGGAGGGCACAGAGTGAGAGGAGGCTGTGGGGTGACCTGGCTGCTGTATACAGCATGATCCCACAATGCATTTCACCGTTCTGTGTCTCTGTGTATGTGTGTGTGTGTGTGTGTGTGTGTGAGCGTGTGTGTGCGTGTGCGTGCGTGTGTGTGATGAGTAAAACTTCACAGTAGGCGAGAGAGCTTCTCACCTTCTTGACGCAGCCCTGGATAAGTTCGTTGTCAGGGAACAGACCGGGGGGCTGGCACACATCCATCTCCAACCAAGAGCTATCAGACCCCCCAACACTGCGGGTACAAAGTAACTATTATGATACTATCCTGGAGTAAGAGTCTTGCTCATGTCATATTAACACAAAAGCAAGCTGCTCAAACTTGCGTTAGAAAGCAGAACACCCTTCCTCTTTAAACGCCTGCGATCTAACGCTCTGTATTGTATATTAATGTGTCATAAGCTCCACGACATCGTGTGCAGTTTAGCTTTTCCACGAAACACAGGAATAAAAGTTTAGTTTATTCATTAATAATAGAATAAAAATAAAACGGTATTGTCAGAGCAGAGCTGCGCAGACGAGCAGGTTTTTAAAGAGTTTATTTTCTGGAGAAGAGTGACTCCTCTCTTGTCCATCCGTCTCTCAGTGATGAGCAGAGGGACAGAAAGTTGTTTTTTATTTGATTCTGATTCTGTGCAGTTCTGGCTCCTGCCCCCAGGGGGTCGGTGCTGATGCTGATGTGAACACTTGTCTCCACGGTGACAGGCCCTCAGATAAAGCTGAATTGTTTGGTAGGAGAAACGGCATCTCCATCAAAGAGAACCACCCCCTCCCCTCCCAATTCTCTCCCCTACTGATACCTGAGGGGCTTTATCTCTCTTTCTCTGTCCCTCTCTCCATCCTTTTTCCTTTATCTCTCTCTCCCTCCCTCTCTCTTTCCCTCCCCCTCTCTCACTCTTCCTCCTTCCTATCCGCTCTCAGCTCATAGAAGTCTCTACTGTATAAATGCTCTTCACAAATTTCACTCTCGCACAAACACACAGATGTTTTTTTTCTCGCTCTCACTTTCTCCCTCTCTCTCGCACAAACACACACACACTCTCCCTCTCTTGTTCTCACACACACACACACACACACATGCACGCATACTCTCTCTCACACGCACACACACTCTTTTTCTCTCTCTTACACAAACACTGACACTCTAACCTGTGGGAGGGGCGGATCAGTACAGTGCTGTAGAGTTGGCGCTGCAAGCTGGCATTGTGGGGACCTCTCTCTCACTCTCTCACTCTCTCACTCTATCTCTAACATGTGAGAGGGGCGGATCAGTATGGCTTTGTAGAGTTGGCACTGCAGGCTGGCATTGTGGGCACCTCTCTCACCCTCTCACCCTCTCACCCTCCCTTTCTCTCTCTCTCTCACACACACACACACACACACACACTCTAACCTGTGAGAGGGGCGGATCAGTACGGCTCTGTAGAGCTGACGCTGCAGGCTGGCATTGTGGGGACCACAGGGGTGCACAAAGGGGTGCAGGGCAGTGAGAAGGAAGCCCTGCAGATACAGGTCCTGGAGCTGCCCAGGAAGTTCTCTCACAGAGGACAGGCAGGGCGTGGACGAGCCCGGCACTTCTGAATGGGGATAGAGACACAATACACCAAAATATAAACCTGAGAAAATTTAGCTAACGGTGATCATCAGGTAGACCATGTGCATGCACACCGCAGCCAATCACAACAGAACAAAACCACCTGCAGGGCCATTATGGGCTGTAGACGTCATGGAGATGGCTACAGATCAAAGGGCTCTTGTCTTGGTGTTCTGTGAGCACAGATGCTAATTACAGCCCATTATTGCTGGAGTAGATTAGGGCACTCTTTAGGATTATTGTTACCATGCAGATCAAAGCACAAATTCTGGCAAGGCCCCGACGCCATGGCGATGTATCATGCGTTCAAAACATTCTCCCGAAGCTTGGCTTGTCATGAATATTCACAACAGAAAAAGGAACTAACCCTAATGCAGACAGGAAAGAAGAGGCTAGTATCTTGTTATTAAATACAGAATCTCTGGTGTTGGGAGAAGTGGGGTGTAGGTGCAGTGTTAAAGACCTGCTTTGTGCTGAGCAGGGATATGAGAAATTAGACATTATTCTGCTGAATTATTTCCCTCATTTGACTTCCAGCTCAGCCAGGGCTTTAAAATAAAAACACACTTTAAACAAGTGTGTAAATATTCAGTCAAACTCCCGCTATTGTGGACGGTGTGTGTTTTTGTTTGTGTGTGTGTGTGTGTGTGTGTGTGTGGGTGAGTGTTTCCGCACGCTTGTTTAGTGGAGCTATGATTCAATCCGATTATCATAAACCATGAGAGAAATAAACGAGCCTGGAATAGATTAGCGACAGTAGCACACGCAGATAGGTGGCGATGGCGTTTGCGTTCAATCTGTTGTTCTGAATCACCCCATGGCTGGTGACTGACGCTGCGCTAATCACACAATTTTACGGACTGCATCAGGGAGACAGAAAAATACACACATTTAATTGAAAGCACATTTCAATGCAATACTAATGAAACAAACAAAACAGCAACACAAAAAAAAACAGCGCATAACTTTTTAAACAAGACCTGGTTTAAATTGACAAAAAACTCTCCACTGCTGGAAAGCACAGGCATCTACAGGCCTGCTCAGCCGCTGCAGGAGGGAAATTAGATTTTAGTTTTAAATGTAAAGCTTTGTGTAATTTGATCGTCACCGCCACAACATGATGAACGTCGTCGTGAGCAGTCAGCTTTGGCATGTATATATTTTCTCCAGTCTGCACCGGGTCTGATTGAATCGCACGTGCGGTAAACCGGGAAAATAAGCGCCATGCAGCTGCGCGCTCTGGCAGACCCGCGGAAACGCCTCGATGATCCTCCTCATTACAATTTCACAAATGGAATGGACGTGCCAGAATAATAGAGTTTTTTTCAGAATGCATAAAGAAAAGCCCTGGTGTAGCCTACTGCTGATATAGATTAAAATCATGATTACACCATATACCCGTTTTTAAATGTTTCTTTAAGTTTTGTGTGATGAGAGCTCGCGCTCAGTAAAATCTACTTTAAAATATGTTTTACAGGTCTGTCTTTGAAACTCTGCGTCTGCATTGCTACCAGGGGGCGGTGCTACCGTTACAGACCGGCGGTGATGATCTCTCACTGCAGCGCCCGACCGGTGCCTCCGGGAAACGGCGCGACGGGTCATTTACGAGAGCAATGGGTTCCCGCAGTGACCCCCCCACAGGAGTTCACGATGAGAACAACTGTTTTCTGAACTGAAACGGTGCTGCATCGAACATCTAAACGCACAGCGTTGTTACCATAGCTACAGATTGATCTGTAGCTGCGTTCGGCGGGACACCGCATCGTAAAGCCATCATTCACTGTTCCTGGTTACCCACCTAAGAGAGACTCCACGAGAGCTCCGTGTCTGACAATAGGAGCCTACATTTAATCCTAAATTTAATACATTTAGCCTAAATTATATTAATATGTAAATAAGTCTATATGTATATACATTTAATCATTATAATAGCCTTCAATTAGGCCTACCGAAATTACACCTATCTCCTTTTCATTAGTGCTAATTAAAATCTTAGTTTGGACAAATCTTTGCAGCCTCCGATATAGCCAGCATTATTTGTACGTCGTGCTGATACGATTTTTATTTTTAAAGCTGAGTGTTTGTGTGAATGTCAGAGGGAGAACAGACCGTCTGTTAGTGACAGAAAAGATAACAACTGAGCTAAACTTTACGTCACATCGCATCGCTGGGGTGATGTTGCTAAATATACTTTGGCGGACGCAAACTGGCGTTTCAAAAGCCGCTTTTTGGAGAGTTTAAAAGTGAGATATCTGCCAGTGGCGAAGTGGCACAGCGAAGCGTTTTTTATGTTAATACGCGCCTTCAAACCGCCAAGCCTGTGAACATCAGACGGGATTGACAAGAGCCGCTCCAAGAAACGGCTTTCCATCCCGTCTGCTCTGACAGCTCCGTTGCCAAGAGACAGCTCTTGAGAAATGTGCGATTATTTTTGTAAAATATGGGTGTTGGTGTATTTTTTGGTAATGTTTGGGGGTGGAGTGGCTGTGCTATTTTTGCATCTTTTCATCCATGTAAGCATCTGCCAGAACAAAGTGTGAGAAAATCACACAGTGAACTTATATTAGCCATCCTGTCTGAGTACAACAAGAAATACCACTCAGGAATACAGTGGCGGACTCAGGCATGTTTGTGGCACAATGAGACTGATTTAACATTGATTCACTACAACCTCACTATGCATGCCAGGTTTGAGTCAGGCCAATGGAGAATCTTTCACAGTAAATACAGTACCAGAAAAATGTAGCTTAAACATCTGAACCACACTGGCCAATGGGAGTCTATTTCAGATTGGAGGAACCATGCAGCACTGTTTCTATGACTACTTTAAACCATTATTACATCACCCCATATTCCCTTTTACAGGTTCTTCCTTGAACCAAGCACCATTATGACATCACTCCAAATCCCCTACTGGAGGGCCTACTAAAGACCATTATGACATCACTCCAAATCCCCTACTGGAGGGCCTACTAAAGACCATTATGACATCACTCCAAATCCCCTACTGGAGGGCCTACTAAAGACCATTATGACATCACTCTATATATATTTTTTTAGAGATCCAGCCTTGAACCAAGGACCATTATGACACCATCATTATAAACATGTGCAGGATCTACTCTTGAGCCAAAGTGTATTATATAATAGACTGTATAGGTCTATTTCAATAACACTGCAATTATTTCATCACATTAAATTCACCAATGCCACAGCAAAGACCACAGGCCTGTCATTCTCCTAAAACATATTATGGTTGTTGTGCTAAATCCATCAATCTGTAATTCTCACAGAACTGAAACCTACAACTATTTGCCAACACAGGATTATTTATTTACCTGACCTTCTGGCTTAATTTTATGAGCTGTTGAGTTATAAAACTGAAAATTCTGTGTGGAAAATGAAAGTGAAAAACTGATCACACTGGTTGAAGACCAATCAGGAGAGAGAGCACACCTGCTCCCTCTATCCACACTGCTGCTCCCTCTATCCACACTGCTGCTCCCTCTATCCACACTGCTGCTCTCTCTATCCATACTGCTGCTCCCTCTATCCACACTGCTGCTCCCTCTATCCACACTGCTGCTCCCTCTATCCACACTGCTGCTCTCTCTATCCACACTGCTGCTCTCTCTATCCACACTGCTGCTCTCTCTATCCACACTGCTGCTCCCTCTATCCACACTGCTGCTCTCTCTATCCACACTGCTGCTCCCTCTATCCACACTGCTGCTCCCTCTATCCACACTGCTGCTCCCTCTATCCACACTGCTGCTCTCTCTATCCATACTGCTGCTCTCTCTATCCACACTGCTGCTCCCTCTATCCACACTGCTGCTCTCTCTATCCACACTGCTGCTCCCTCTATCCACACTGCTGCTCCCTCTATCCACACTGCTGCTCCCTCTATCCACACTGCTGCTCCCTCTATCCACACTGCTGCTCTCTCTATCCACACTGCTGCTCCCTCTATCCACACTGCTGCTCTCTCTATCCACACTGCTGCTCCCTCTATCCACACTGCTGCTCCCTCTATCCACACTGCTGCTCTCTCTATCCACACTGCTGCTCCCTCTATCCACACTGCTGCTCTCTCTATCCACACTGCTGCTCTCTCTATCCATACTGCTGCTCTCTCTATCCATACTGCTGCTCTCTCTATCCACACTGCTGCTCTCTCTATCCATACTGCTGCTCTCTCTATCCATACTGCTGCTGACAGTATGGATAGAGACATTATGTTGACATAATGGGTACTGTTTGATTATTGATGGTAATGGGTATTGTGGGTAATGTGGTATTTATGGGTATTGATGGTTATGGTTGTTGTGGGTAATGTAGTTCTCGGTATTGATGGTTATGGGTGTTGTGGGTAATGTCGTTTCATGGGTATTGATGGTTATGGGTGTTGTGGGTAATGTAGTTTCATGGGTATTGATTGTTATGGTGTTGTGGGTAATGATGGTTATGGGTGTTGTGGGTAATGTAGTTTTATGGGTATTGATGGTTATGGGTGGTCTGGGTAATGTAGTTTTATGGGTATTGATAGTGATGGGTGTTTTGGGGGATGTTTACATTGTTTGTATTTACAGGCTTAGAGAGTATGAAAACCCTTAACCCTGCTCAGGACTACAGACAGAGTCTGTGCAGTGAAAGGGTTACAGGCACTCTGCACATCTACAGGCAGCAAATCTACAGAATTCAGTTTTCAGAATAAAAAAGAGGAATGACACCCCAGCATCTAATAAACACCTCGCTATGTTACAGTACATCTCCGACAGGAGAGAGAGAGAGAGAGAGAGGGAGAGAGAGAGAGAGAGAAAAAGAGAGATAGGGAGAGAGGGAAAGAGGGAAAGAGGGAGAGAGAAAATGCTGAAATGCTACAGAACACACTGATACAAAAATATGTGTTATTTTACATGTGTTATTTTGCGTGTGTTATTTTACATGTGTTATTTTGCGTGTGTTATTTTACATGTTTTCTTTTGCGTGTGTTATTTTACATGTGTTATTTTGCGTGTAATAACCTCTATTGAAATACTGCCATCTGATGTTTTACCTCCAAGCCTTTTCCCACAAATTGGCTGATTCGGTTCTGCTTTTAACACCCTGATGAGCTCCATGTCTCACCCCTAACTTCACTGTGAGGCTTTAGGCCAGTTATTAATTTACCTGGTGTGGGTTGCCATGGCAACTGACCTGCATTCCCCAGGAGGAAGTCCAGGAAGCGGTAGGTGTAGGCCACGCCCACCTTGGTTTCCACCTGCGGTCTCCTGAGGGTGGAGTAGATCTTTCCCGGGCTGTTCTCCTCGGAACGCTTCAACCTGTGCAGTCCACAACCCATCACACCTGTACACACACACCTGTGCAGAAAAACACGTTTCACCTGTACACACACCTGGAGAGAGAAACACGTTTCACCTGTACACACACCTGGAGAGAAAAACACGTTTCACCTGTACACACACCTGTGCAGAAAAACACGTTTCACCTGTACACACACCTGGAGAGAGAAACACGTTTCACCTGTACACACACCTGGAGAGAGAAACACGTTTCACCTGTACACACACCTGGAGAGAGAAACACGTTTCACCTGTACACACACCTGGAGAGAGAAACACGTTTCACCTGTACACACACCTGGAGAGAGAAACACGTTTCACCTGTACACACACCTGGAGAGAGAAACACGTTTCATCTGTACACACACCTGGAGAGAGAAACACGTTTCATCTGTACACACACCTGGAGAGAGAAACACGTTTCACCTGTACACACACCTGGAGAGAGAAACACGTTTCATCTGTACACACACCTGGAGAGAGAAACACGTTTCACCTGTACACACACCTGGAGAGAGAAACACGTTTCACCTGTACACACACCTGGAGAGAGAAACACGTTTCACCTGTACACACACCTGGAGAGAGAAACACGTTTCATCTGTACAGAAAAACACATTTCACCTGTACACAGACACCTTCACTACAGCGACATACTTAGTGAGAATATACTCGTATTAGGTTAGTGAGTATACTTTACTGCTGTGAGAAAAGCCCTGAGCAGGTTACAGCCTCGAAGAGCTCAGTGTGAAAAACTGCAAAATGAGCACCAGGGTTTCACTCAGAGCCATAAGCAGGGAAAGGAAACGGACTGTTTGATAAACGTTTCCAAATAAGAAATTTGGAAACGTTCAGAAAAAAAAAGACACTTTAACGTGAAACCGTGAAATTGGAGCGAATCGCTGGCAGTGGGGAAATTAGTGGAGATGAGCATAGAACGGCGGGACCGAGGCCTTTTCGCTCGGCGGTAATGCGGAGTGACAGCACCGTGCAGTCTGCCCGTCCCTGCGCCCGTCCCTGCGCCCGCTGTAAACGGCCCATTGTGTTCGGCTGATTAAACCGTGAGGCTGGCTGAGGAGGGGGCCGTCCTACAGGGGCGGATCTAATTACACCGCACCCGATCGGGCAATCCCATTGGCTGGGACCGCCAGTGGAGTCTGGGCTGAACAGCATGCCATTACCCAGGGGCACAGGAGGGTTTTAGAGGTGGAAAATCAATCCCACAATTCTCTCAGTGAAATATGTCCCACTGCATCATGGGTCATTTGGAATTGAGGTGATTTCTTGTGAGGGAAACCCAGTAAAGTCGCGGGCTTTGTGGTGGTGGGGGGTTTGAGTGACAATAGACGAGGAAGCAGGTGTTGTCCCGGGGGGGTGGGGGGGCTGGTTGGCAGCATTAAACATGCAAGCAGAACAACAGCAGTGAGGTACAGCAGGGAATGACTTGCAGGGTTTGCAGGTTTGAGTCCTGAATAAACCTCTTTGCCTCTTCAGAAAGACATTTAACTTGAACATTAATTTCAACAGAATACTATCCAATAATAACAATCATAATAATAATAATATGGGTATAATAATAATATGGGTATAATAATATTATGGGCTGTGCACGGCACCAAGACACAAACAATCAGCTGTTGCCACGGTAACTGGCACCTCTTGGCAATAACTCGGACAGTCCAGGAGAATAAAAAAACACCCATCCATCTCTCCCTCTCCATCTCCCCTCCCTCAATCCCTCTCTCCCTCTCCATCTACCCTCCCTCAATCCCTCTCTCCCTCTCCATCTCCCCTCCCTCAATCCATCTCTCCCTCTCCATCTCCCCTCCCTCAATCCCTCTCTCCCTCTCCATCTCCCCTCCCTCAATCCCTCTCTCCCTCTCCATCTCCCCTCCCTCAATCCCTCTCTCCCTCTCCATCTCCCCTCCCTCAATCCCTCTCTCCCTCTCCATCTCCCCTCCCTCAATCCCTCTCTCCCTCTCCATCTCCCCTCCCTCAATCCCTCTCTCCCTCTCCATCTCCCCTCCCTCAATCCCTCTCTCCCTCTCCATCTCCCCTCCCTCAATCCCTCTCTCCCTCTCCCTCTCTCCCTCTCAATCTACCCTCCCTCAATCCCTCTCTCTACCCTTCTCTCTCCCTCTTTCTCCTGCTGTCTGTTATCCTTTTTCAGCATGTCACTCTGTCTCTCTCAAACTCAACTCCAGCTGTGAAAGAACAGTGTCTGCAAAAATACACTCCCATTTGACAGGAGAGAGAAAGAGAGACATAATGAGAGGGAAAGAATTAAAAAGGGAGAGAGAGAAATAATCTCATTATACTGCAAATCACAAAAACTGAATTTTAAATGACAAAGACATGTGGATTACACCAGGACACAATCTGTCTGAAATACTGTCCATCTTCCACAGCAAACTACTGTTCATCTTCCACAGCAACACACTGTTCATCTTCCACAGCAACACACTGTTCATCTTCCACAGCAACACACTGTTCATCTTCCACAGCAAACTACTGTTCATCTTCCACAGCAACACACTGTTCATCTTCCACAGCAACACACTGTTCATCTTCCACAGCAACACACTGTTCATCTTCCACAGCAACACACTGTTCATCTTCCACAGCAACACACTGTCCATCTTCCACAGCAACACACTGTTCATCTTCCACAGCAACACACTGTTCATCTTCCACAGCAACACACTGTCCATCTTCCACAGCAAACTACTGTTCATCTTCCACAGCAACACACTGTTCATCTTCCACAGCAACACACTGTCCATCTTCCACAGCAACACACTGTTCATCTTCCACAGCAACACACTGTTCATCTTCCACAGCAACACACTGTTCATCTTCCACAGCAACACACTGTTCATCTTCCACAGCAAACTACTGTTCATCTTCCACAGCAACACACTGTCCATCTTCCACAGCAACACACTGTTCAGCTTCCACAGCAACACACTGTTCATCTTCCACAGACACCAAGCAACTCTCACACACTAAACAAAATACATCTGACACACTTGTGCTAATACAACACTCTCTCTCTCTCTCTCTCTCTCTCTCTCTCATATTCTGTCTTGTATGAGAGGGACAGAGAGAAAGAGTGAGAGAGTATGAGAGAAGGACAGAGAGAAAGAGAGTGAGAGAGTATGAGAGAAGGACAGAGAGAAAGAGAGTGAGAGTATGAGAGAAGGACAGAGAGAAAGAGAGTGAGAGAGTATGAGAGAGGGACAGAGAGAAAGAGAGTGAAAGAGAATGAGAGAGGGACATAGAGAAAGAGAGTGAGAGAGTATGAGAGAAGGACAGAGAGAAAGAGAGTGAGAGAGAATGAGAGAGGGACATAGAGAAAGAGAGAGAGACAGTATGAGAGAGGGACAGAGAGAAAGAGAGAGAGACAGTATGAGAGAGGGACAGAGAGAAAGAGAGTGAGAGAGAATGAGAGAGGGACAGAGAGAAAGAGAGTGAGAGAGAATGAGAGAGGGACAGAGAGAAAGAGAGTGAGAGAGAATGAGAGAGGGACAGAGAGAAAGAGAGTGAGAGAGAATGAGAGAGGGACAGAGAGAAAGAGAGTGAGAGAGTATGAGAGAAGGACAGAGAGAGAGTGAGAGAGTATGAGAGAGGGACAGAGAGAAAGAGAGAGTGAGAGTATGAGAGAAGGACAGAGAGAAAGAGAGTGAGAGAGTATGAGAGAGGGACAGAGAGAAAGAGAGTGAGAGAGTATGAGAGAAGGACAGAGAGAAAGAGAGAGAGACAGTATGAGAGAAGGACAGAGAGAAAGAGAGAGTGAGAGTATGAGAGAAGGACAGAGAGAAAGAGAGTGAGAGAGTATGAGAGAGGGACAGAGAGAAAGAGAGTGAGAGAGTGAGAGAGCGTATGAGAGAGCTTATCTTTATGATGTACTGTAAAACAGACCACAGACAGACACAGTGCAAATGAGGCCCTTGCAGAACCAGATACCCCCCCTCCTGGGTCGCACCAGGGCGGGAGCTGTCTGCTCTGCAGGCTCTCAAGACCGGAGTACCTGAGTGCGCTGGGCAGGTTACCGCCACAGAGCCACCCGGACTCTGGAGCGCTCTCACACCCCCCCCGCCCCCCCCCGTTTATACTTTCTCTTCTTGTTGAGTTGGTAACTCCCCCAAGAGTCTGAGCGGAACTATCACTGAGCTGGACGGCGCACAGGGTGTGCTTACCGTCACTGCGTAGATAACGGGCTCTTATAAACACTGTGCCCGGGGGATACAGGTGAAACTCAGAGCAATGAAGAATGCCCCCACAAGAGGTTTTAAATGCCCTCTAAATAGGTTTTATCTGCCCTCTGAAGAGGTTTTAACACACTTCTAAAACAGTGTTTAATGGCCACTAAAGCTGCTGTTTATTGAAAGCTTTTCTTTATACACACATGCGCACACACACACACGCCACGCGCACACACACACATGCACACGTACGCACACACACGCATGCACATACACGCATGCACGCACGCACACACTGCTATGTCCCCACAGTGTCAGATCCTTACAGAACACAAGTCAATAACGCTGCCTCCCTGACAGAAAGAACAAAGGCACAGACAGACAGACAGACAGACAGCAGAACGTACCTGTATCAGGGGTCCTGATGCTGCCAGTTTCACCTGAGGGGTTCAAAGGAGTCGTGTTGCTGAAGCGCTCATGACGCGCACGCAGACACACACACGCACACACACACACACATACACAACCTCTGCACGCAGATCCGTCAGTTCAGCCAAGAAGAGGACAGAAAAAAATCTGTCTCAAATCTAAATTGGCCACTTCCAGACTTCAGGCAGCCCCCCCTCCCTCTCCCCTCAACCCCCCTCCACAGAGAGCTGGTAAAAACAGCCCCCCCCCCTCTCCCCTCTTGCTGTTCAGGTCAGACTCACTGTACGCTGCTCCACTATTCCTGCCCTGCATGCTCACACACAAAACATCCTCTCACCACGTCGTCTGCTGTTCCTCTTTCCGTCTCCCTCCTTCCCTCTCTCCCTCTCCTCCCTCTCTCATCCACTCCTCCAGTGGACGGAATGAGGATCCCATTGGAGAGAAAGAAAAAGGGGAGGGAGGGAGGGAGAGAGAGTGAGAGAGAGAAAGGCAGAGAGGAAAGAAAACAGTCAGATGGAGCTGTTCTACAGAGCTCATAAACGTACAGACGACTCAGAAATTCTTCCTCCTGCTTTTTAAATGTGTTTCCAAGCCTGAGGGCAAGCGACAGAGTGAGGGTGAGAAAGGGGGATAAAGGAATAGAGAGAAGGAACAGAGAAGAGGGAGAGAGAGAAAAAGAGGGAGTGAAAGAGAGAAAGAAGGAAAGATAGAAGAACAGAGAAGAGGAAGAGAGGGAGAGGAAGAGAGGGAGATAGGGAGAGGAAGAGAGGGAGAATGGTTTGATGCTGTCAGGCCTCCTTCTGGTGTGGAAGGACTAAGACAGAAACACGCTCTAATATAATCCAGAGAATAAAATCAACCACCATACAAAAGCCACCACAGTCACCTCCTTCATCTGAAACTCTGAGCTGCTGTTAGACGAGTGCTTTAGTGTCTACAGCACTGAGCCTGCTGTTAGACGAGTGCTTTAGTGTCTACAGCACTGAGCCTACTGTTACACGAGTGCTTTAGTGTCTACAGCACTGAGCCTACTGTTACACGAGTGCTTTAGTGTCTACAGCACTGAGCCTGCTGTTAGACGAGTGCTTTAGTGTCTACAGCACTGAGCCTGCTGTTAGACGAGTGCTTTAGTGTCTACAGCACTGAGCCTACTGTTAGACGAGTGCTTTAGTGTCTACAGCACTGAGCCTACTGTTAGACGAGTGCTTTAGTGTCTACAGCACTGAGCCTGCTGTTAGACGAGTGCTTTAGTGTCTACAGCACTGAGCCTGCTGTTAGACGAGTGCTTTAGTGTCTACAGCACTGAGCCTACTGTTAGACGAGTGCTTTAGTGTCTACAGCACTGAGCCTGCTGTTAGACGAGTGCTTTAGTGTCTACAGCACTGAGCCTGCTGTTAGACGAGTGCTTTAGTGTCTACAGCACTGAGCCTGCTGTTAGACGGGTGCTTTAGTGTCTACAGCACTGAGCCTACTGTTAGACGAGTGCTTTAGTGTCTACAGCACTGAGCCTGCTGTTACACGAGTGCTTTAGTGTCTACAGCACTGAGCCTACTGTTAGACGAGTGCTTTAGTGTCTACAGCACTGAGCCTGCTGTTACACGAGTGCTTTAGTGTCTACAGCACTGAGCCTACTGTTACACGAGTGCTTTAGTGTCTACAGCACTGAGCCTGCTGTTAGACGAGTGCTTTAGTGTCTACAGCACTGAGCCTACTGTTAGACGAGTGCTTTAGTGTCTACAGCACTGAGCCTGCTGTTAGACGAGTGCTTTAGTGTCTACAGCACTGAGCCTGCTGTTACACGAGTGCTTTAGTGTCTACAGCACTGAGCCTACTGTTAGACGGGTGCTTTAGTGTCTACAGCACTGAGCCTGCTGTTAGACGGGTGCTTTAGTGTCTACAGCACTGAGCCTGCTGTTAGACGAGTGCTTTAGTGTCTACAGCACTGAGCCTGCTGTTAGACGAGTGCTTTAGTGTCTACAGCACTGAGCCTGCTGTTAGACGAGTGCTTTAGTGTCTACAGCACTGAGCCTGCTGTTAGACGGGTGCTTTAGTGTCTACAGCACTGAGCCTGCTGTTAGACGAGTGCTTTAGTGTCTACAGCACTGAGCCTGCTGTTAGACGAGTGCTTTAGTGTCTACAGCACTGAGCCTACTGTTAGACGGGTGATTTAGTGTCTACAGCACTGAGCCTGCTGTTAGACGAGTGCTTTAGTGTCTACAGCACTGAGCCTGCTGTTAGACGAGTGCTTTAGTGTCTACAGCACTGAGCCTACTGTTACACGAGTGCTTTAGTGTCTACAGCACTGAGCCTGCTGTTAGACGAGTGCTTTAGTGTCTACAGCACTGAGCCTGCTGTTAGACGAGTGCTTTAGTGTCTACAGCACTGAGCCTACTGTTAGACGGGTGATTTAGTGTCTACAGCACTGAGCCTGCTGTTAGACGAGTGCTTTAGTGTCTACAGCACTGAGCCTGCTGTTAGATGAGTGCTTTAGTGTCTACAGCACTGAGCCTACTGTTAGACGGGTGATTTAGTGTCTACAGCACTGAGCCTGCTGTTAGACGAGTGCTTTAGTGTCTACAGCACTGAGCCTACTGTTACACGAGTGCTTTAGTGTCTACAGCACTGAGCCTGCTGTTAGACGAGTGCTTTAGTGTCTACAGCACTGAGCCTACTGTTACACGAGTGCTTTAGTGTCTACAGCACTGAGCCTACTGTTAGATGGGTGCTTTAGTGTCTACAGCACTGAACCTGCTGTTAGACGAGTGCTTTAGTGTCTACAGCACTGAGCCTACTGTTACACGAGTGCTTTAGTGTCTACAGCACTGAGCCTACTGTTACACGAGTGCTTTAGTGTCTACAGCACTGAGCCTACTGTTAGACGAGTGCTTTAGTGTCTACAGCACTGAGCCTGCTGTTAGACGAGTGCTTTAGTGTCTACAGCACTGAGCCTACTGTTACACAAGTGCTTTAGTGTCTACAGCACTGAGCCTACTGTTAGACGAGTGCTTTAGTGTCTACAGCACTGAGCTCTGCGTCTCATCACAGCAGCCAGTTAGGGGAGGTTCTGGTGGAGAAAGGATTTCATTAAGTATATCAGAAGCCATCCTAATGTCAGGGGGGAAAGGTGGCAATACAATGCGCTTCCTAAAATTACACAAAACGTGTGTTTCTCTCAGAAAGTGTGTGTGTGTGTACAGGTGTGTTTCTCTCTGAAGGTGTGTGTGTGTGTGTGTGTGTGTGTGTGTACAGTTGTGTCTCTCTGAAGGTGTGTGTGTGTGTACAGGTGTGTTTCTCTCTGAAGGTGTGTGTGTGTGTGTGTACAGGTGTGTTTCTCTCTGAAGGTGTGTGTGTGTGTGTGTGTGCAGATGTGTCTCTCTCTGAAGGTGTGTGTGTGTACAGGTGTGTTTCTCTCTGAAGGTGTGTGTGTACAGGTGTGTTTCTCTCTGAAGGGGTGTGTGTACAGGTGTGTTTCTCTCTGAAGGTGTGTGTGTACAGGTGTGTTTCTCTCTGAAGGTGTGTGTACAGGTGTGTTTCTCTCTGAAGGTGTGTGTGTGCAGATGTGTCTCTCTCTGAAGGTGTGTGTGTGTACAGGTGTGTTTCTCTCTGAAGGTGTGTGTGTACAGGTGTGTTTCTCTCTGAAGGTGTGTGTGTACAGGTGTGTTTCTCTCTGAAGGTGTGTGTGTACAGGTGTGTTTTTCTCTGAAGGTGTGTGTGTGTGTGCAGATGTGTCTCTCTCTGAAGGTGTGTGTGTGTACAGGTGTGTTTCTCTCTGAAGGTGTGTGTGTACAGGTGTGTTTCTCTCTGAAGGTGTGTGTGTACAGGTGTGTTTTTCTCTGAAGGTGTGTGTGTGTGTGTACAGGTGTGTTTCTCTCTGAAGGTGTGTTTGTGCAGGTGCGTTTCTCTCTGAAGGTGTGTGTGTACAGGTGCGTTTCTCTCTGAAGGTGTGTGTGTACAGGTGTGTTTCTCTCTGAAGGTGTGTTTCTCTCTGAAGGTGTGTGTGTGTGTACAGGTGTGTTTCTTTCTGAAGGTGTGTGTGTGTACAGGTGTGTTTCTGAAGGTGTGTGTGTGTACAGGTGTGTTTCTGAAGGTGTGTGTACAGGTGCGTTTCTCTCTGAAGGTGTGTGTGTACAGGTGTGTTTCTGAAGGTGTGTGTGTGTACAGATGTGTTTCTGAAGGTGTGTGTGTGTACAGGTGTGTCTCTCTCTGAAGGTGTGTGTGTGTGTGTACAGGTGTGTTTCTCTCTGAAAGTGTGTGTGTACAGGTGTGTTTCTCTCTGAAGGTGTGTGTGTACAGATGTGTCTCTCTCTGAATGTGTGTGTGTGTAGAGGTGTGTTTCTCTCTGAAGGTGTGTGTGTGTACAGATGTGTCTCTCTCTGAAGGTGTGTGTGTACAGGTGTGTTTCTCTCTGAAGGTGTGTGTGTACAGGTGTGTTTCTCTCTGAAGGTGTGTGTGTACAGGTGTGTTTCTCTCTGAAGGTGTGTGTGTACAGGTGTTTCTCTCTGAAGGTGTGTGTGTGTGTGTGTGTGTACAGGTGTGTTTCTCTCTGAAGGTGTGTGTGTACAGGTGTGTTTCTCTCTGAAGGTGTGTGTGTACAGGTGTGTTTCTCTCTGAAGGTGTGTGTGTACAGGTGTGTTTCTCTCTGAAGGTGTGTGTGTGTACAGGTGTGTTTCTCTCTGAAGGTGTGTGTGTACAGGTGTGTTTCTCTCTGAAGGTGTGTGTGTACAGGTGTTTCTCTCTGAAGGTAGGACTGTCCAGACCACCACGGTACCAGACGGGGCTGAGCTGATTACACCGTTAGAGGATCAGACCCTGGAACCCCAGAGAGTAGTAAGACCTTCAGGTTTTCCATTTACATTATCCATCAGCCAGACTCCAAGGATAAGCGAGAGTTTTGGCACACGTTTCAAAAGCACTGCGGCCAAACCCCAGTGAAACGGGCAAACAGAACCCCAGTGAAACGGGCAAACAGAACCCCAGTGAAACGGGCAAACAGAACCCCAGTGAAACGGGCAAACAGAACCCCAGTGAAACGGGCAAACAGAACCCCAGTGAAACGGGCAAACAGAACCCCAGTTGGGGGTTCATAATGAGTAGCACAGACAGTACAGCTGAGGCCATTTGAGCGGCTGGGTTTGAACACACAGCAGAGATCTGGCAGATGGACACACTTCAGTCATTGTGACAATAAGACCAATATTTCATAACCCAAAAAGAGCAGCTTTACAAGATCAGAATGAAATACAATTCCCACATCAGCTTTTCCCCAAAAGCTTTAACTGGAAATATTTTATTAATTTGAATCCCATTACAGGCATTTAGCTCGTATTGCATAACTATTACATTTAATTATTATCCAGCAGGACATACAGGTGCAGCTCAAAAAATTAGAATATCGTGAAAAAGTTCAATATTTTTTGTCACTCATTTCAGAAAGTGAAACTCATATATTATATAGATTCATTACACAGAGTGAAATATTTCAAGCCTTTATTTCTTGTAATTTTGATGATTATGGCTTACAGCTAATGAAACCCAAAATTCAGTGTCTCAGAAAATTGGAATATTTTGCTTTAACATATTTTTAAAGTATCATATTTAATATTTGGTCACATATCCTTTGCATGCTGTTACTTCCTGAAGTCTGTGACCAATCAACATCAAAAGACCCTCGATATCTTATTTTCAGGTACTGTTACAAGCGATACTATAACCTCTCTGCATTTGAACTGATCTCTATGGGAATTAGGGGGTGAGACTAGATTCAGCTGTAAATTACACTGGTCCAGTATGGAACACATGGCTGGCTAAATGGCTGTAAGTCATCAAGGGTCTGAGCTATCGAACGAGCCCCAAACCGTCACTCTGTTGCCAGATATGGAGTAGATGTGGATGGATCACTGCAAGGATTATTTCTCCTGACTCATTTTCCTATAGAACTCTATGGGGGAAAAAGTCAGGAGAAACAACCCTTAAAGGGATCCATCCACATCTACTCCATATCTGGCTGCAGTGTGATGGTTTGGGGCTCGTTTGATACCTTAGACCCTTGATGACGTACAGCCATTTAGCCAGCCATGTGTTCCATACTGTACCAGCGTAATTTACAGCTGAATCTAGTCTTACCCCCCAATTCTCATAGAGATCAGTTCAAATGCAGAGAGGTTATAGTATCGCTTGTAACAGTACCTGAAAATAAGATAGTCTTTTGATGTTGATTGGTCACAGACTTCAGGAAGTAACAGCATGCAAAGGATATGTGACCAAATATTAAATATGATACTTTAAAAATATGTTAAAGCAAAATATTCCAATTTTCTGAGACACTGAATTTTGGGTTTCATTAGCTGTAAGCCATAATCATCAAAATTACAAGAAATAAAGGCTTGAAATATTTCACTCTGTGTAATGAATCTATATAATATATGAGTTTCACTTTCTGAAATGAGTGACAAAAAATATAGAACTTTTTCACGATATTCAAATTTTTTGAGCTGCACCTGTATACTGAAGCAATGCAGGTAAAGCAACTTACTCAAGGGTACAAGAGCAGTGTCCTAAAAGCACAGCTCCCTACCCACTGCCAGCCTATTTTACACAGAGAAGCAGGCATATTGACGCAGGGTGTCATTAACAGTGAGTTTGCTGGGCCCCAATCAGCACCCTTCCACACTACTAAGTAGGCTTGTTGAGTACACAGGACGAGGACATCGTTAAGTAGGAAAAATTCTCTCTAAATATAGTGTACTTAAAACCCCCGTATGATACTTACTTCCAGGGTTTTGCGGAGTAAATTCGGGAGCAAACTTTTGAAGTATACAAACATTTTGGTCACATGAAGCTTGGTTTTAAAAAACGAGGTGCAGCTTGGCTTCAAATACAACAATAACGTGGCATGGCCGCGCAAGGGAGCGATGTCTTACGACACTTCCACAGTACAGTTGTAAAATAGTATGGCGGATATTTTGTGTGCTAAACAGTCCACTTCTGCCAGTACACTGTACTCAGCACAGGGCGCAGTAGATAGGGCTCTGATTCAGACACAGTACACAGTATTCAGGAGGCAGGGCGCAGTAGATAGGGCTCTGATTTGGACACAGCGGACTGTACTCAGCAGACAGGGCGCAGTAGACAGGGCTCTGATTCAGACACAGTACACAGTATTCAGGAGGCAGGGCGCAGTAGATAGGGCTCTGATTTGGACACAGCGGACTGTACTCAGCAGACAGGGCGCAGTAGACAGGGCTCTGAATCAGACAGTACGCAGTATTCAGCAGACAGGGTGCAGTAGTGGTGTTAGCCAAACCAGAAAATAGCCTTTTAAAGACCAAATGTGTCAGAAGGCGAAAACTGCTTATGTAATACACACCAATGAGCCTTCGCTCCGAGAGCTGATGGGAAAGAATCTGCCCCCACGAGGGTTAGGGTATAAAAATGAGCATTTCCTGGTCAGAATTCCCTGTGAGAAGCAACGATTCACACTTGCGTCTTAGGAAAGGTGAAATAACACACTTCACTGTAAAATCAGGGCGCATGAACGCCCAAAACCTGCACTACGTAGCCCCTGTATCCACATAACCTTCGAAACGAGGGCATAAAAAAAAAAATCACAAAATTAGCAGCTGTGCAAACAAACTTTATTTCTAATTAAACAAAAAAAGAAACAAACAAAACACCAGAAACACAAACTTCAACCATTATTCACTGGTAACAATAAACAACCCAACTGTAAAACACAACAAAAAACAACCCAACTGTAAAACCCAACAAAAACAACCCAACCACAAAACCCAACAGCAGCAATCTGCTCTCTGCATTCACCGGCAAGACGAGACAAATCTGATAGGTCGAAATATCTGGCCTTTATTAAACCTCGACCAATCCCCTGCCTCGCACTCAAACGGCCACAATGCCGGTGGAGCGGGCAGGATTTTGGAATTTGAGAAACAAAAATCTAGCGAAAGGAAAAGCACTTTCAGACCAGGATCTCAGACGATACCGCCCCACGACGCCCCGACGGAGAGCTCTCAGACGATACCGCCCCACGAAGCCCCGACGGAGAGCGCCCAAACCGCCAGCCAAGGCTGTCAAGAAACACTAATGCTACATCAAGAGTTTTAACTTCAACTTTTACAAAGTAGACTTTATCACACACAAATAAAGCTCCCGTATTAACTACACAATGTGACATCACCCCTCATTTAAACGACTCTGAGTGCAACTTCAAACATAGAACTTAAAATTTGAACAAACTCAAACAAAACCTTTATAAAAAAAGGACAGATGGTGCAAGCAAATTTGTTTTGTTTTTAAAGAGTGAAATTGAAACGCTGTAGAGCTCTCGCCCCTCACTGGGATCGGCGCTATGATTGGACTTTGGGTTTAACGGCTCATAATCTGTCAGTGAGAGGCAATCAAACAAACAAAACACCCCAAGAAACTCAAACAAGCAGAACGGTGGGAACTCAAGTGTACCATCCAACACCACCTTAAAAAGATCTGCCACCAAATTAATGAAATTTCAGTGATATTAGTTAAATGTGTGCACAAAACAAAGCCTCTTTGGACAGTTACCTGCTGTCTTACCCCACAGGTTCAGAGAGCAGCACACATGACCGTGCGCCTCTAACTCAAGAAAAATAACATTAGCAAAGCAGCTGACATCATTCACACATTTGATTTCTGCTTGGGTAAAATTACAGAAAACTGAATACCAATCAATAAAAAAAAAAACTAAATGAAGTACAGAACTAACGATGCAAAAACACACCGGCCGCTAGCTCACGTACAACAAAGAGCAGAGGGTCCTTAAGACAGGTGCAAGACATTAAAAATAATCACACACAAAATATAATGTAAATAAATACCACAGGTGAGTTTTCTTTAAAAAGTCTAAGGCACAGGAGGAAATTAATCCAAGAAAAATAAAGCCCCATAAATCTAAAGTGGGAGATGAGGGAAAAAAACCAGGTGCTTTTTAAATTATTATTATTATTATTATTATTATTATCCTCTCCCCCCCAAATGGTTTAACGTCAAGCGCTTTTTAAAAGAGTCGAACCAAGTAGAGGTCGATGGTTCCATGTGTAGTCCAGGGCACTTCCTGTGAAGATCAGGGGTACTTCCTGTGGCCCCATCTACCACTTCCTTCCCACGGCTTTAAAATGTTCTGAGGGGAACATCCCAGAAGGTCTCACTTTAAAAAGTCTCATCTTCTCTTCAGGACGTTTACTCTCGAGCGGCGACTTACTGTACGACACCCCTGTAGAGAGCGCACACACACACACACACACACACGCACACACGCACGCACGCACACACACACACACACACACACACACACGCACACACAATACGTAATTACACAAAAATCTGATTAGGAACTTCTTCAAAGAATCCTGCCACCATACGCATGCATACAATGTGCAAGTGTTTCACAGTTTCCCGTCATTCTGCAACCAGAATAATAGAATAACAGTGACTCTTTATTTAGATGTACATTTATCTTTAGTCCCAAGGGAGTTCAAGGCCAATATGACATGTCCTGAAAGAGGAGTGGTGAGTGTGTGTGTGTGTGTGTCCTTGTAGAAGCCCTCATTTAGTCACACAGTGCTAGTTTCCAGTCAGCCAGAATGCAATGCAAAGTGAAGGGGGCTGGTTGAGCAAGCAGCCATTTTGGCTCTAAGCGCAGTGTCTGTGGATGGTGATGTCTGAGGTTTGGTGGGAGACCGCTCCACTTACAGGGCAGCTACAGGAGAGTCAACAGTGTCTGCACCCCACAGTCCACAAAGTTCTGAAAACCACAGAAAGACAGCCGTCAGCTAGGCACGCACGCCGCCGGAGTGCTTCAGCCAACACACAGGGCAACAGCGCCCTCTAATGTCTAACAGCCAGATCCCCCGCATTTACAGCCAATTCAGCAAACTCCACCCCCAAGGGAGTCATGTGACAGACAGAGGTGGAAAGTCCAGCGGTCAGAAAGTAAAAGTCCTGCCATGCGTTTCCTCCACTCATTAAGTCAGCCAGCTGATTTCACCAATTAGTTCTACCTCCTGGTCGAAGAATTGTGCTAATTAGCAAATCCAGGTGATTAGAACAAAATACTGGGGAGGACTTCCACTTTCTGAACTTGGACCTCTGCTCACTTGTAGGGCGTGGCCACCTGACCTGATTGACGAGTCGTGTCCTCTGTTCTCCTGACCAGTGAGGGGATGCGTACTGAGACAGAAAGATAAACAGAGGGGTATTATTGACAGGTGAGCTATAGGGTGTAGGTGTAGCGGGGCATACCTGGCGCAGGTGTAGCGGGGCTTACCTGGCACAGGTGTAGCGGGGCTTACCTGGCACAGGTGTAGCGGGGCTTACCTGGCACAGGTGTAGCGGGGCTTACCTGGCACAGGTGTAGCGGGGCTTACCTGGTAGGTGTAGGCAGCTTGTGAGTAGCTCATGGGCATCTGTGGGATGAAGACACTGGGGAGGCTGGAGTAGGAGTAAGGCTGGGGGGGGGGGGGTAGAGTAACAGCTCATTACCAAAGAGCTCAACTGAAAATCAGGGATTTGCTCATAATTCCAGAGGGCGTCCCCATGTGAATGAGCCTGTAGGGGGCGTACCTGTATGTACTGCACACCCCCGTTGTGCAGAGAGGAAGGTTGAGGGGCGCCCCCCGCTGGTGGGGTGCAACAGCTGCAGTACATGTATTGGGTTGGCCCCACCCAAGGGGAGGGGCCGACCAGCTGGGACTGGATCAAGCCTGGAGGGAGTAAAACCATATGATACAATCAGCGCCACCACACGGGCCTTCCTTTTAGGTCTCCTGGTTAAGTTTCTCACAGACAGACACTCAGACTCACGCGCGCTGCGCTCCTTCATAATGGCCGGACCGAGCTTCAGCTTCCTCCCTTTAAAACTCAGCTGTTGCTGTCGAAAGGTCAAAGATCAATCCGTTACGAAAATTAGCCAAACTACATTTCCCACAGAACTTTTACTGGTCAGGGTAATGGGTATACCTACTTCAATGATTGTCTGAATGTCCACATCTTCATTGAAAGACACAAATCCATATCTGGAGAAGGAGTGTTTGTTAGATTTGTTAGATAAACTCTGAACAGGTGCACATGTCAAATCAAGGACGTAGATCTCATAATAAATAAATTCAAAAAGACTGACCCTTTGCATATGCCTCCACGGTATGTGATGATTTTCACCTCCTTTACCGGGCCGTAGGTAGCAAAGAACTCCTTGATTTCGCTTTCATCCACCTGTAAGAGCAAAGGTGAGAACCAGGGAAATCTCGCCTGTACAGATACCGGGGTAACCTGGCCGATTACGCCGCGTCAACATAAAAACACACACAGCAGCTCACCCATAAACACACACACAGCAGCTCACCCATAAAAACACACAGCAGCTCACCTTCATATCGAAGCCACCGACGAAGAGCGTGTTCGGCGTCATTTTGCCTTCCGGTAAAATGAATCCATTCGACAGTTTCAATGCATTTGACATCTGACATCCGTTCTTCTGCTTCTGAATCTCCTACATGAGGAAAAAACTATTTAAAAAATGATCAGTCTGCTAGCCATATATAGCAAGATATCCTAGTATAGTAACTGCGCAACTAAAATCAACGCTTCTAAGGTCAATGTGGCTCCCAGCGAAATAACCGCGTCCCGTAGCGAGTGTTAACGTTAGGGTGAGGGTTCATGTTAGGGTTAGGGTTAATGTTAGGGTTAGTGTTAACGTTAGCCACATTACCTAAAGTTAGAGACAAAAGGTAAACGTGGCCAATGTTCGCCATATCTACACCCCGATTACACAATGTACGTTACATAATTTGCTAGCTTGCATTTTAAACATCACGTTACCTCGCTTCAAATGATCACGCTGGTTAACTTTAACGTTATAACGTTAACAGTTAATATTACATTAAGCGAGCCATTTTACCGGCAAGAGCCAAGTACTGGAGCGGGGTTTGGACGCCAGAAACGGAACCCAGATAAACGATCATTAGCTGGCGTTAGCGAACATGCGTTAACTAACGTTACATTACATTGTGCATTACATTACATTTAGCTTATCCTGCTTATCCTGCAACTAGCTTATCCTGCTAGCCGGCCGTCGATGCCGAGAAGCAGCCGCACATGGAGCGAGCAGAGCGGCGATATTCCGCTTCTCCCTCCGGAGCAAAGGGGGGGTTTGGAGATTCAAACTTTATAATCAAGTTAACGTATATAGTGGAGCATCCCATTCTCTAGACTAAAGTCTAGTATTAATAGCCAAGTAGCATTTAAGCAGTACAATATTATAAAAATACAAATTATAACACTTCTCGCCCACAGGAAATAAAGATCTTTCCAACACGGATAAAAACGAGCCAAGTTCGCCAGCGAGGAGCACAAAATGCCATTTCACCCAATTAGCAGAACCTCGGATAAATTCGCTAAACACCAATATCTGCCATAATATCTTAACGACTGAGTCTTCGTATTTTGTTTTATACATAATACAAATGTAAAAGGACTCACCATTTCTAAAACGGTTAAAAATAGTTGAATAAATTAATCTCTGACTGCCGCACATAAAAGTCTTTCCGCGGGAAACGCCAGACGCTCCACCCAGTGCCAGAGGATCCGAAGCGCCGCCTCCTGCGCCCTTTTCAGCCTAATTGGAAAGATCCAAACCGGAGACCAAACGGGGGTGTTCGCGGTTACGCAGTTTGAACGGGCGACGGTATTTTAAATGTAGAACTAACAGTTACACCGGTATGATGTGCTACCTAAATTATAATTGTGTTTAAATGACTTAAGGCAAACCGATGTATCGCCCATTTTGGTAACTGAACACTTTCGACTTTGCCACCCCTCCCCTCTGGCGTCCCGAGTCTGAACCCTGGATCGAGAAAAACAAACAAAAAAACATTGTTTTAAATTAAAATTGTGTCAGCCTACCTGACTAATTCGTAGTTTAAAGCTTTTTCGAACGAGTTAATGCATGCTTACATCAATGCCAGCAATCTTAGCGCGGGTAATTAGCTTTTTGGCAAAGTAAGGCATCGATCGACGAAAAAAAGCAAGTTATTAATTTAAGTAGCTGGTTGGTTGGAAAATAGATCAATAATAAATAACCGTATTGCTTTTGTAAACTGGAGTGCGCTGCATTAAAGAAAATGATTGAATGCAACTTCATATTTTGCACTGAAACAATGCAATTCGCTGTTCGTACGTGTGTCACATTCGAGTAGCCGACTTACAAACGACGAAATGGCGATTAGGTATAGAGGAAACGCATTTGGGCAGCACTGACAGTTATTGCTCTGCACGCTGAATCTACCGTCTTCGTTTACAGGGAACCTGACTGTTTACAGTTTGGGTTCATTTGTGTTTAGTCTTCTAGCGCAGACAAAGCCACTAAATAAATGCAGTCCGGACAGACACTTGCGGTAGGCAGTGCCTGGAACTATGGAATGTCATATGACGTAAAATAAGCATTTAAGATGAAGTGTGCTGAACCCATTATTAAGACTGACTTGATAAAATGAGATATATTTCAATGTGCTATATCGTCATAAAAAATGTTTTTAAAACATGCGGCCATGCATGTGCAGATGCATGGCTGCCATCTTTTGCTCTGTTCCACATGGTGTTAGTGCCGTTTGTTCTAAACCCAGTAAATACACACAGTGCCCTCCACTATTATTGGCACCCCTGGTAAAGATGACTAAAAGGGGTTATAAAAAATGTCCCGTTTGGTGAATTCGCTTAATCTCACACTGAAAAAATGACTCTTTACAGAATCTCTCCAGATCATCCAGAGTCCTAGGTCCTCTCTTGTGCACTCTCCTCTTCAGCTCAGCCCACAGGTTTTCAATGGGGTTTAGGTCAGGGGACTGAGATGGCCATGGCAGAAGCTTGATTTTGTGTTCAGTTAACCCTTATTTGTGTTGTGTGCCTGTAGGGTGTACAATAGTCACTGGCTCTCCTGTAGTACTGTGTGGCCTGTAGGGTGTACAATAGTCACTGGCTCTCCTGTAGTACTGTGTGCGGCTTGTAGGGTGTAAAATAGTCACTGGCTTTTGTGTAGTGAAACAGGAGACTGCATGGCATGCACACTAACACACACAGTGCCCTCCACAATTATTGGCACCCCTGGTAAAGATGAGTAAAAAGGGTTATAAAAAATGAGTTCCTCACACGGGGAACATGACTGCTTGGAAATATCTTAACTGATCTGAACATGAGATTTCTGGTTGAGACAGTGCGAGGGTGTTCCTCTTCGCGAATTAACGGACGTGTTTGCTGTATTTAACAAAGGATAACAGTGGCGGGCTTCATTAGCGAAACTTAACTGGAGTAAATCCGGCTAATTTCCATCCGTTTGCCTGAAAGCGTAATTCATCAATGTCATCAACCGAAATGTTCCTGTCAGGATAAATGATTTATCTGCTCAATCGGGTTGGCTCTTCAGTGACCTCAAGCAACAAACAGCAGCTGCGTGTTTTTGGAGGGGTGAATGTCGGAAAGCACGCGGGACGCGTGACACAAATGTATTGCTGAAAACCAGACCTGAAACGCCCTCTCGTGGTCATCTAGTAACAGTGCAGCTACGCGCTTGAAATCCAGGTTTAATTTTCCTCGTATCGCTGTCCTTTCGGTCCGCTTGCAGATTGTATGGGATCCCGTGGGACGGGGATAAACGTTATTACTACAATATACTAGAAATATAAAAACTCTGGGTATTCAGTGAAAATAGACATTTGTAGACATTTTCCCAATTAAATAGTTTTATGTGCAAGATTAAATTCTACATGGCATGTGATTGATCTTAATAAAATTAGGATGTTTGGGTACTCTTGGGGAAAAAAGGTTAAATCTTGCCTCCATGTGATTTATTCTAGCAGGAGCTCAAAATATGTTTGCTAGGAAAGGGACGATGGTATGGACATTCAGAACCTACTGTGTTCTGTACTTTTTCGTTAAATTAAATGAATCTAAAAATTCACTGTGATTATAATCTCAAATCAGTAAAATGTTTATTTAATGACATTTTCTTTAAACCTATTCAAAAATATGATGTCATCTCCTGTTCTGTCAAATTTACGATCACTGGGAGACCGTCTGCGGAGGTACTTTTTTTTTACTCTAACACAGATTTCCATCACGTTGCCTTCCGAAGGAGGTGTGCCAAACTAAACCTGAACAACCAAGACTTTAATTTATTCACAAAACTTAACATCTGAATAGCGGTTACACTTTTCTTATGAGTTGCTTCAGAAATGTGCAGTCTCTACACTTCCTGGGGGAATATGTCCCTAAAGCTCCAGTTTGACTCAAAATACAAAAATAAATATTAACCGTGAACACAAATTGCTTAATAGGCCTGAATCTCCGACACAATCTATAAATCATAAATGTGCCTTTTGTTCTCATAAATGTGCTTGTGAAATTACTGAAATGTATTTGAAAAGCACCTGGAGCTCAATGCTCTTGCTGAATTGGGAGTTACTTTCCTCTCTTTATAACACATTTATGATTGTTATAAAGTGTCTCTTATGGGATGTATATATATATGTATGTATATATATTTATATATATCTCTTGTTTGGAACAAGGTGCTCCAGAACTTAGAGAACTTACAGAAAATATATTTTAATTCTCGTAACAATTTAGCAAAACTAATACAGGATATACGCAGATAGGGACTCCTTATTATTACTTAAAAATTGACATTTTAAGTAAGAAAATCTTGGCCGGGCAGGATGGGCTCGCCCTCTCTAGCCAGGTTCCTTCCGAGTTTTTTCTCGTCACCATTTTAGTGTTTTTCTTCCCACTGGGGAGTTTTTGCCTCGTTTGCTGTTCGGGGGTTCAGGTCTGGTTTTTGCCCAATTCTCCTTCTGTTTTTCTGTACAGCGTCTTTGCGACAGTTCTCTGTAAAAAACACTATTCAAAATAAATAGAAATTGAATTGTTGTTTGCTCTATGGGTGTGTTGAGTACCTTTCTACACATGTCTGGGATTTACCTGTCGTAATGGCTGCTGAAGGGGTGCGTTTGTAAATAGTCGCTCCGAATAAGTGAAGAAAACTTAAAACAAAGTTATCTTCACTCAAAACAATAAGTAAATTGTTTTTTTCACCCTGAAATTAACTGTTACTTTATAAAACCTAGTAACAAGTACATATCGTTGATAAGCAAGTAAAGTTAACTAATTTATGTAAGTCATAACAGCAATTAGAATTTACAGTGAGTTTGGGCTTTGTTGCAGAGTAGCCTGCTTATAATGTCTGTCATCCTTGCCAGCTCTGCTGCCCTCTACTGGTCACAAAACGCACTTAAAACAAGCTTGACACCGGTATTCCCCTCCATAAGCATTATGAACTTAGGGTCACTCAGGTAGGGGGTGATGAAGTTAGGGTCACTCAGGTAGGGGGTGATGAAGTTAGGGTCACTCAGGTAGGGGGTGATTAAGTTAGGGTCACTCAGGTAGGGGGTGATGAAGTTAGGGTCACTCAGGTAGGGGGTGATGAAGTTAGGGTACACTCAGGTAGGGGGTGATGAAGTTAGGGTACACTCAGGTAGGGGGTGATGAAGTTAGGGTCACTCAGGTAGGGGGTGATGAAGTTAGGGTACACTCAGGTAGGGGGTGATGAAGTTAGGGTCACTCAGGGAGGGGGTGATGAAGTTAGGGTCACTCAGGTAGGGGGTGATGAAGTTAGGGTCACTCAGGTAGGGGGTGATGAAGTTAGGGTACACTCAGGTAGGGGGTGATGAAGTTAGGGTCACTCAGGTAGGGGGTGATGAAGTTAGGGTCACTCAGGTAGGGGGTGATGAAGTTAGGGTCACTCAGGTAGGGGGTGATGAAGTTAGGGTCACTCAGGTAGGGGGTGATGAAGTTAGGGTACACTCAGGTAGGGGGTGATGAAGTTAGGGTCACTCAGGTTTGAGGCTCGTTTGATACCGCAGACCCTTGAAGACTTAAAGCCATTTAGCCAAACATGAGTTCCATACTGTTTGCGTGTCCTACCCCCCAATTCCCATAGAGATCCATTCAAACACAGAGAGGTTATAGTATCGCTTGTAAGAGTACCTGAAAATAAGATATCAAGAGTTTTTAAATATTATTTTATACCCAGTCATAATAGCATCACCTGTTTACCTGTGGAATGTTCCAAACAGGTGTTTTTTGAACTTCCCAATCGTTTTGTTGCCACTGTCCCAACTGCAGGCATGAAATTCTGAATTAGCGTATATTTACAAAAATCAATAAAGTTGAGGTAAAACATTACATATATTTTATTTGTCCTGTTCTCAATTAAATATATGTAAAAGAGAATTTACAAATCACTGCTTTCTGGTTTAATGTGCATTTTACATAACTTTTTTGGAATTGGGATTTGTAGTATCAAGATTTTAAAAAAATGGTTAACTGGTTTTTAAGAGACATCAAACATTGAACCGGGTCAAATTGCCCTGGAACGTAACATGAGCGTTAAAGTGTATGTTAAAACTACGGCATTTTATTTATTGAATATATAAGGAGGCGATGAGGAAGAAAACCTGCTGACTGGGACAACATGGGTGATGTAAAAAGTGCTCATTAAATGTTGTTGCTTTTTTGCAGAAAGTCGTTGTCAAATATCACTGTGTTGGCTGCAGACATTTGATAAGACATTTGACCTCTTTTGATATCAAAACATGTTTTCCTAGCAGACTAATTCCCACGTGTACACATGTCTATGTCAGGCTGTGGAGTCCGTCGCATAAAGCAATACGTAGGCCAATTTATACAGCTTTCCAATGACCTTTTTTCCCAATTAAATGCAAAGACGACCTTTCCATTGAACAGATACAAGGTTAAGCTGGTCTAAATCAAACAGAGGAACTGCCGAGCAGTCACAGTATGTGAAATTAAAAACAGGCTTTTATAAGTCTAATAAAATATTGTTATATTAAGCCTCACATTCAGCTTTGCTAGTTCCAGTGTTAAATAAACTGTGACACAGGCATAAAATGGCAAATGTGTTGAAACTTGTTTTTTTTGTTCACTCAAGTTGAAAAAAGCGGTGGGATTCCCAGAACATATCTTATCAAAGCACGGGAAATGCTTGTTGCCCGTGGAAACAATGGGGGTTTGGATGGGTCTCTCATAAAAAATAAATTTTTCCACAAACAGTTAGGAATAAAATACATTGCATAACTAGCCAAACACACACTATCAGAAAGGATGTGCTGATATGAAAGGATGTCCTGATATGAAAAGATGTGCTGATATGAAAGGATGTCCTGATATGAAAGGATGTGCTGATATGAAAGGATGTCCTGATATGAAAGGATGTGCTGATATGAAAGGATGTCCTGATATGAAAGGATGTGCTGATATGAAAGGATGTGCTGATATGAAAGGATGTGCTGATATGAAAGGATGTGCTGATATGAAAGGATGTGCTGATATGAAAGGATGTGCTGATATGAAAGGATGTGCTGATATGAAAGGATGTGCTGATATGAAAGGATGTGCTGATATGAAAGGATGTGCTGATATGAAAGGATGTGCTGATATGAAAGGATGTGCTGATATGAAAGGATGTCCTGATATGTCCAGCACTTCTTGTGTTACTACTTTATACTTTCAACACATTTTGTGTCAAAGTTACGACTTATTTTCAATACGTGTCAAATTACACAATTAATGTGTTAAAAAAGGGAGACTTTTAAACACAGTGTGTTGAAAAGTAACACAAAATCTGGTGTCCTTAAAACCTTAACTAGACACGGAGGTATGTTTAAAAAATGACACGTTATGTGTTGCTCTTGTTACACCATGGCCAATACTGTTCACACATTGTAAATGGGGGTGATGCGTAACCCCTAACGGGCGGTCCTTTGCGTAAAACGGCCAATTATGTGTCAGAGTCGTGCTTTACTGACATGCTTTTCACTTTAGTGGGTGGAGCTTTACGAGGGACAACAAACTGAAAGGGGCGTTTCCTCAGTTGCGGAGGCGGAATATATTAGCATTTCTCCAATGGGTGACAACTTTAGTATTTGACTGACGGGTAAGTTGTTTCGGTTGGTGGACAGGCGCTGCCTGCGCGCAAACAGCGCGCTTAGAGTCAATTCAAGGAAGTAGTGAGATATGTCTGAATCACGTTAAGTGTGAAACCAGAAACGGGCATCTCACCCTGGCTTTTGTGAACTAGAGGCGGTACCGACCTTGGTAAAATAGCCAGACGATCGAGTCCGAAAGATGCACTTTTCCTCTCTGCTGGAGCTGAAATATTCACCGCGCGCGCATAGACAAAGCTCCCAGCGCTTAGCTGCGGGTATATTGGTAGGTTATTGATCTCAACCTATTTGAAATATCTTTCTAAGTCAGGATCTTAGTTTTCTTGTTGCAAAACAGACGTACAATCGACTAAGATAAAAACATTTTAAGTGGACTAGTTTCATAATACGATAGAATGTTTTAATGCTTAAATCTAAACATTAATATAAAAGCAGGGATTCCCCCAAAACGTCGCTCATTGAATTTGAAGGCAGCTCCTAACAGTGGTGCTGATTTTGCATGTAGCAAATTGAGGATGTTCTGAATAATTTTATGTTGGTTAACTAGATTGCTACGTTAGGTCAATTAATTGTGTGCCGATTTATAGCTTGCTACGGGTTTGAAAATCATCATTACATGCAGCTTCTAATAATAGCTATCAATAGTTACCGGCCATTGCGACTAATCTTTTAGCTGCCAGCTAACTTGCCAGTGATGGTTGCTCCTCGACAAGTGACTTCCTACTTTTGAAGCAGTCGGATGGATAGCAGTGAATAGCCAAATGTATAGGGTCGTCTACAGATGTATGCTAGTTTCCTACTCATGTAACGTTAATGTCCAGTCTGCTCCGGCTAACACCACATCAATCTTCTTCTGTTGCATTAGCTAAACTTGCGAGCTCATTTTATATTGGGATTTTATTGCATCCAGCGAGCCTTTGCTAAGAAGTTGCAACAGATGCAGAAGAGGACACGGTGACGGATCAACTATTTAAATCGCACATGGAAATAGCGTTTGGTTGCAAAGAAAGCGAGCAGTCAATAATTCTGCACGGAGTCTGTCGCCGAGCGAGACGCTCAGGCTATATGACCGTTTCTTCGCATCGCTCATCCCTAGACATAAGGACACCAACGGATCCGAAATAAACCGGACCCTTTGCGACGGCTCATATGGCTGAGTTCGGAGAGGAGAATGGCGGAGGGTCCTCGCCAATTCCTGGAAATAAACCAGCCATTCACGAAGACGTGGCGGGGGAAAACGGGGTCTCGAACGGGGACTGCGGAGTGGCAGATAAGCACGGCCCCGGCTCCACGACTCCCGGCAGCGCTGGTGTGGAAACGAGAAACGCTGTCGGACAGGATACCGCTTCAGGAGTACCCCGAAAAGCAAGTATTATTAAGGTAATAATGTACGCCGAGAGCGTGTGCGGTTTTTTTGTTACAGTTTACGCGGCTCTTCTGTCTAACAGACAGTCAGCTACACCCCTCTTCCCTCAGCAACAAAACACATTGTTCAGATCGGGAGGGCTAGGGGCTTTAATGTCAGATAATTCATTATCCACAGCAAACGCGCTGCCCTTGTGCGCGTTTTGGAGCACACCTTAAATAACGAACAGTGGATTAGGCGCTTCACTGTAGCGTAGCCACATGTCGATTCTTTGAGCGTGGAATATGGTATTCTTTTGGTGAAACGCCTTGTTCTATCACAAGGGGATATACTATTTTGTATTCATGAAATATTCATATCTGTAGTGGGTTGCATCGCACACTCACGCACACAGCAGATAACACCCTAGATCAAACGTTTACGCGGCAGGATTGCTTTAAATTTGCGCTGACACCGAGGAAACATAACGAATCAGACATTTCTCCAGAAAGCCCGTGTAATAAGTGATGGCGCGTGATAAACGTCTCATTGAAATGCGGAAATCTTCGCGGAAAGGCCTCTCTCTCTCTTTCTGTTTGTCCAAACTGTGGAGAATAATATTTCTTAGCTATATAAATATTAAATAAATATGAGAATCACATTTTGTAGGCTCTTGGAATTCAGTTTTGCTTCTGCTGAGCCATTACTTGACGAACTCCATGACCCAGAACACACTGGTCTCTGACAGTAACAGTGTTGTGCAGGTTTGGCTTTTTTATAATAAATTAGCTACATTGTCACCGAATTTGTTCTAATTTGTGGGATTGAAAATCCAGCTGTCATTTTGACTCCCCCCCAAATATTACATGAGCTAAAACACACAAATAGAGTTGTAAAAGTTAAAGACTAATTTCTGAATTGTAGCAGCACCGTAATTGTAGCAGGGTGTTTCCTTGGAATTTTTTTTAATTTTATTTTTGGCAAGAAGCCACTTGGCAGTTTTGAGTTTTATTTTTGGCTTTTTTTCCCCCCAGAAAAAAAAGGTCTGCAATGTCACGGTTTTTCTTGTTTGGCAGAATAATTACGTCACTTAGACTTGCAAAACTTGATAATACATTTCGACGGTACTTTTTTTGATGAGAGATTAATATTTGAATATTCACATCTAAGGAGGTTATACTGGTTCTAGGACTAAAGGCACTTCATCTCTACAGGCACGCTAAAAAGAGACAATTTAATTAAAATGAGAACAAAAAAAGTGAACTATCTGTACATTTTTATGAAAGAGAGAGAGCAGACAGCCTCTCTGTGTAGCTATTCTTTATTCAGACCGAGAAAGCAGAGAGGGCCACAGACAGGAGCAGAGAGGGGCACAGACAGGGGGAAAGCAGAGAGGGGTACAGACAGGGGGAAAGCAGAGAGGGTTACAGACAGGGGAAAGCAGAGAGGGGTACAGACAGGGGGAAAGCAGAGAGGGGTACAGACAGGGGAAAGCAGAGAGGGGTACAGACAGGGGGAAAGCAGAGAGGGGTACAGACAGGGGAAAGCAGAGAGGGGTACAGACAGGAGAAAGCAGAGAGGGGTACAGACAGGGGAAAGCAGAGAGGGGTACAGACAGGGGGAAAGCAGAGAGGGGTACAGACAGGGGAAAGCAGAGAGGGGCACAGACAAGGGGAAGCAGAGAGGGGTACAGACAGGAGCAGAGAGGGGCACAGACAAGGGGAAGCAGAGAGGGGTAATTCTGTAGGGTCACAGTGCCTACTGGCTTTCACTGTGTTTCAGCGTATACATGCTTCATTTGTGACTCAGTTACTCTGTGCAGTTAGTTTGTGCTGTTATTTAGACTGTGCTCTTAGACTGTGCTTAGTTACACTGTGCAGTCTGTTAGACTGTGCTTAGTTACACTGTGCAGTCTGTTAGACTGTGCTTAGTTACACTGTGCAGTCTGTTAGACTGTGCTTAGTTAGACTGTGCAGACTATGAGACTGTGCTCTTAAGCTTGGGCTAGATCTTGCCCAGGCAGCCCTATTGCATAAGATCTTAGCAGCAATAAGATCTTAGCAGTAATGATAACTCACCAGAGAACCTGCCCCCCAGTGTTTAGCTGAGGAAGTGCATTTGAGTGCCCCCCACCTCTACGGAAAGTAAAAGTGCAAATACCTTTATAAACAAATACTCAGCCTACACAATGGTCCCAGAGGGCCAAGTTAGAGAACCACTGATCTATGTTTTCTGGCTAGAAGAAAAAAAACAGCCATAGTGTAGCGAGCTAGCGCGCCTCCTGTTAGTTAATAAATTACCTCAACGTGTTTTAAGATTCCGAAGACGAATTCTTGAACGATATGATCTCATGCTGTTTTGGCAGGCACAGGAGACAGGGTAATCTGTAGGAATCGTTTTTTGTACCAAGAATTTCGAACAGTTCGCCTAAATAAGGCCATGGATAGTGAATGGCTTCAACTATATATGATTAAATATTTATCTGCACTGACTGCAGCAAATGAGGGTCCCGGTCTGCACTCTTTTCAGCTACAAGAGATTCAGCGATGAGCAGCCAAGCAACGGTCCGAGAAGGAAGACGCGCATTTAAAAAAATTAGTATTTATTTTCTGAAGGCGCGCGTATTGATCGACTTGGTTCCGCTTCCTTTGCATTTAAATAAATGAGAACGAAAATGTTTCTTTTCAAAAACGCTGTAAGCAAAGAGTAACGACACTGTTTTAGAAATGTAAGTACAAAGTACTGGTTTTTCATTTAAAATGTAGTGGGTAAAAGTGAAAAGTCCCAGACAAAATAAATACTCAAGTAAAGTAGATACGTGAAAAACGTACTTAAGTACAGTAACGGAGTATTTGTACTTCGTTATGTTCCACCTCTGCAGTTGGGATGGGGGGAGAGAGCTGTTTACCTTGTGTTTGCACATTTTATTGCCATTCAATTTTGCAAACTGTGCATAAAAATGAAAGTTCTTTCAGTTCAGACAAACTGTCATCCCTGGGAGACTGGGGCACAATCTAACGCCTTTATATTTTCACTTATTTTCACAAAAAACATACACATATTACAGTAAATATTTTTCACCCACAAAGAGACATGTGTTTGCTATGGCTATAGACCATTAGTACATTTCTAGGAAATTCCTGTCAGTTACAGATCAACCGTAAGTAGGGGAAGTGAAATGTTCCCCACAGACAGTTTATTTGTTTATTTTTTAACCAAAAACAACTTCTTACAGACTATCTGGTTGTACCTGTTTCTAGGACAGAATAGATTTGCACACTGTTGTGTTTTGGGTGTAATAATAATATTAGTGATGCATTGAAGCTGAGCACCATAGGGTGTCTGATGCACGTTAAGCATTTACGGTCCGTATGTCACACACACTGTGATGCTTTAACTCTCTATGCAGACCGTAGAGCGAATCCACACATACACACACACACACACACACACGCAGCCTGTGTCTCTCTTGCCTACCATGGTAGTGTTTTTTCACAAAATAAACGGGAACCCCGAATTCTCAAATCGCAGTGTAGTAGCTATTAAAGGCAATGTATGCATTCCTGTGGATGATCCATTTGACCTCCTGATCTGTGCTGTGTGGAAGCTGAGACTGAGACGGGGATTTCTAAACCAGCACAGGGCTCTTTTATGTTCACTGGTTTCATCTCAGATTTAGGGTTTTACTGAGTGCTGTGAGCCACACTGCACTGTTTATGAGAAGCTCAAGTGTAAGAAAAGAAAAGACTCGGAAAAGACTTGGTTTGTGGTTTTGTTTCTCAGTGATATGACTGTTGGCTGGCTTGCTCAGGAGTTTTATAAGCTGTGCTGCTGTTGTGATAAGGAGAGGTGCAAAGGATCCGGTCCACAGGCTCAGGGATCCAGTCCACATATTCAGGGACCCAGTCCACAGTTTCACAGATCCAGTCCACAGTTTCTTGTGTTTTGGTTTGGGAGGCCCGTCTCTGTGCAGACCTCTGTCCTTCTCATACCTGTAGTTTATTTACGGTGTGAAAAGTTTGGGTGTAACGTTACAGTGTGAAAAGTTTGGGTGTAACGTTACAGTGTGAAAAGTTTGGGTGTAACATTACAGTGTGCAGTGTTTGGGTGTAACGTTACAGTGTGCAGTGTTTGGGTGTAACGTTACAGTGTGCAGTGTTTGGGTGTAATGTTACAGTGTGCAGTGTTTGGGTGTAATGTTACAGTGTGAAAAGTTTGGGTGTAACGTTACAGTGTGCAGTGTTTGGGAGTAACATTACAGTGTGCAGTGTTTGGGTTTAACGTTACAGTGTGAAAAGTTTGGGTGTAACGTTACAGTGTGCAGTGTTTGGGTGTAACGTTACAGTGTGCAGTGTTTGGGTGTAATGTTACAGTGTACAGTGTTTGGGTGTAACGTTACAGTGTGAAAAGTTTGGGTGTAACGTTACAGTGTGCAGTGTTTGGGTGTAACGTTACAGTGTGCAGTGTTTGGGTGTAACATTACCGTGTGCAGTGTTTGGGTGTAACGTTACAGTGTGAAAAGTTTGGGTGTAACGTTACAGTGTGAAAAGTTTGGGTGTAACGTTACAGTGTGCAGTGTTTGGGTGTAACGTTACAGTGTGCAGTGTTTGGGTGTAACGTTACAGTGTGCAGTGTTTGGGTGTAACGTTACAGTGTGCAGTGTTTGGGTGTAACGTTACAGTGTGCAGTGTTTGGGTGTAACGTTACAGTGTGCAGTGTTTGGGTGTAACGTTACAGTGTGCAGTGTTTGGGTGTAACGTTACAGTGTGCAGTGTTTGGGTGTAACGTTACAGTGTGAAAAGTTTGGGTGTAACGTTACAGTGTGCAGTGTTTGGGTGTAACGTTACAGTGTGCAGTGTTTGGGTGTAACGTTACAGTGTGCAGTGTTTGGGTGTAACGTTACAGTGTGCAGTGTTTGGGTGTAACGTTACAGTGTGCAGTGTTTGGGTGTAACGTTACAGTGTGCAGTGTTTGGGTGTAACGTTACAGTGTGCAGTGTTTGGGTGTAACGTTACAGTGTGCAGTGTTTGGGTGTAACGTTACAGTGTGCAGTGTTTGGGTGTAACGTTACAGTGTGCAGTGTTTGGGTGTAACGTTACAGTGTGCAGTGTTTGGGTGTAACGTTACAGTGTGCAGTGTTTGGGTGTAACGTTACAGTGTGCAGTGTTTGGGTGTAACGTTACAGTGTGCAGTGTTTGGGTGTAACGTTACAGTGTGCAGTGTTTGGGTGTAACGTTACAGTGTGCAGTGTTTGGGTGTAACGTTACAGTGTGCAGTGTTTGGGTGTAACGTTACAGTGTGCAGTGTTTGGGTGTAACGTTACAGTGTGCAGTGTTTGGGTGTAACGTTACAGTGTGCAGTGTTTGGGTGTAACGTTACAGTGTGCAGTGTTTGGGTGTAACGTTACAGTGTGCAGTGTTTGGGTGTAACGTTACAGTGTGCAGTGTTTGGGTGTAACGTTACAGTGTGCAGTGTTTGGGTGTAACGTTACAGTGTGCAGTGTTTGGGTGTAACGTTACAGTGTGCAGTGTTTGGGTGTAACGTTACAGTGTGCAGTGTTTGGGTGTAACGTTAGTGTTTGCAACCAGCCAGCACTTTTTAGAGGTGTTTGTATCACTGCCGTCTGTTTTTATTTTTGATGTTTTTTTTCCGCCACAAACTCTCCTTTTGCAGGGAGAGGGAACCACAGGCCACACCCCTCACCAGGCCACACCCCTTTCCCAGACTGTGCCATGCCCCCTCATCAGGCCACGCCCCTCACCAGGCCACACCTCTTCCCGAAACTGTGCAATGCCCCCTCCCCAGACCATGCCCCTCTCCCAGACTGTGCAATGCCTCTGGCTGCCTTTGTGAGTTTTGTTAAAATGCCGATGGGACATGAAGTCCAGGTGATGTAGTCTTTTTACAACTCCCATTTTTGTCTCGGCAGTTTCTAAACAGTCGCCTGTCACTGTGGCCGTTAACGTTATTGCGTTGTCAGTTTTCTTTTTTTGTGGAAGGAGCTGACAGAGAGAAAAGAAAGTTTGCAGTGAAAGCCTCGTCACTGGTCCCCCTGGTGATGAGGGCGTGTCCTGTTGCCATGGCGACAGGAGGCAGCAAAGGCCTCTTCATTAGTAGTGCTTTATGCGTTATCCTCGCATATTAACTCTGCAGTTTCACCTCGCGGCATCCGATAAAAAAAGTGGTGTGGTAATTGTCTCCTACTGATATTAGAGGCACAATTAAGACAAACGGCTGTTTCACGCTGAAGCGTTCCTGCATTCATGTCGAGCTAGTGGGGGATGGGAGAGCTCTCGAAATGGAAAGTCCCCCTCACTCGACCATCTCCTGAGCTCGCTCTTTTCTTCCGAGCAGGAACAAAGGCCTCTCGCAACATTACCTTTGATCTGCCACTTCAAAGAAATAAAACACATGAAAAGAAACAATACTGGCTACAGTTCGAGCCTTTTTCTGGAGTGCACCAATCAGAGCGGAGACTGGGGCAGATCTCTAATACACCAATCAGTGCGGAGACTGGGGCAGATCTATAATGCACCAATCAGAGCGGAGACTGGGGCAGATCTCTAATGCACCAATCAGTGCGGAGACTGGAGCAGATCTCTAATGCACTAATCAGTGCGGAGACTGGGGCAGATCTATAATGCACTAATCAGAGTGGAGACTGGCAGATCCACAATGCACCAATCAGAGTGGAGACTGTGGCGGATCCATAATGCACCAATCAAGAGTGGAAACTGGCAGATTTATAATGAACCAATCAGAGTGGAGACTGAGGCATCGTGGGAGGGTAGATATAGAGCAACAGGATGTTTGGATCAGCTCAGACAGTTGGTTAGTCAGACGAGAATGTGATGCTGAAAACGACAGCATTAAATATTGGCAAACACACAAGCATGCACACTGACACACACAAATACAAACACAGGTGTATAAACACCCACTCACAGACATACACACACACATACAGAATAAATCTAGCGTGCCTGGCCATAGGTTGGTTTCTTGTGTTACTTTCTCCTACACTATTGGCTTCCTGTCACACACAGAATGCACTCCCACAGACACGTACACACACACAGTGTCACACACACCCTCTCTCACATGCAGTTAGATACAGGCAGAGCCAAAATGGCAGGGGTAGCATTTCCCCTCAAATGTCCTGATGCTCCTCTGTTGTTTTAATATGCAAAAAATGTCAGGGGCCAAGTGTCTACTGAGGATTTATGGGTAAATTATCACATGACAATGATGGAGCAATCTATTTCCATACAAATTTAATATTGTGTGTGTGTCACCACTAATTGTCCCTTGTAATTTTGAAAGAGAAAGAGAAAGTGTGTGTGTGTGAGAGAGAAAAAGAGAGTGTGTATGGGTGTGTGTGTGTGTGGGAGAGAGAGAAAGAGAGAGTGTGTATGGGTGTGTGAGAGAGAAAGAGAAAGTGTGTGTGTGTGAGAGAGAAAAAGAGTGTGTGCGTGGGTGGGAGTGTGAGAGTGTGTGTCCTTCATGGCCACAAGAAGATTGATGGGCGAGACTGGTTGCATGGCAGGAATATTGCAAGGACATGGTGGTTGTGGCTACATTATGGGGATGTTGCAATTATACTAAAGAAACATTCAGGGGACGTTGCGGGGACATTGCAGGAACATTGCCACATGGTTATCTCTGTGTTCTGAGACACAGTTCGTTTTTCCCTGGAGATTCACTAGTCAGAGGGTCAGCGGCGGCCATTGTTAGTGCCGGTGTCTGTGATAAACCATTTTGTGTCAGGATCCCTAGCTTTCTGCCTCCTCTCAGCACAGCTCGAGCGCCATGCCCATTTACTCAACACTCACACCACTGGAATCTGCTTTACACACCTTTTACACAATATTTACAAGGCCCAATGTAGCCCCACCATAGACATGCACCTGGCTGAGTGGATCTAAGAGTATATCTCTGTTCCAGGTTTCTCTGACCGAGGGGATTAAATAAGTATCAAACACTAATAAACATGTACATACACACACACACACACAGGAGGTATCATAGTACCTGTGGTGTTCTCTGTTCTGTGTTTATTCATAACTAAATGAGTGTTTGGGGGGGAGCAGGTGTTGTGGAACAGTGCTGTGTGGGGAATGTAGTTTTTGGGAAAGATTGTCCATCAGAGGTGGGTGTCCTGGGCTGACTGGAATAGCCTGTTGGAGTTTTAATGCACTTGATGCTTTGTAATGCATTTTAATTATGGTTTCACTGCAGAGAGCAGTTCGCTGAATGGTTCTGAGCTCTGACACATTATCGGTCATTCACCTGTTTGTGTGCGTGAGTGCGTGTGCGCGTGTGCGTGAGCACAAGTACCATGCAAGACACTCAGGGCTTGATTTACTAATGCCTTTAGCATGTGCAAAACCATTTAGCACATGCAAAACCAATAACATGACCAATGATTGGTTATGGTATTTGTTTTGCACCAATCATTGGTTGTGTTATTAGTTTTGCCTGTGCTAAAATGTGTTAGTGCTTTTAACTCACCATTAGTTCTGCTTGAAGTGCTGGGAGATTTCAGTGCCTTTGAAGGAAATATATTTAGCTAAACAGAACAGTTACACACACACACACACACACACAACTACACATCATAAATAAATGGGAAATAAATAATATAAAAATACACACAAATGCAGATCTGAAATATTTAAACTCCCACCTCTCTCTGAATAAAGTTTAACAGACGTTTTTGGCTTGTTTGTGTGTCCGTGCTCTCTGCTGCCTCCTGCAGGACGGGTCCTGTCAGCGCAGGGACAGGAAGAAGACGGTGTCGTTCAGCAGCATGCCGACGGAACGGAGGATCAGCGGGGCGGGAGACTGCATCGCTGCCATGGTGGAGGGCAGCGAGCTGAGGAAGGTACGCTCCAACGCCCGCATCTACCAGCGCTATTTCCTGCTCGACTCTGACCTGCTGTCGCTGCGCTGGGAGCCGTCCAAGAAGGAGGCGGGAAAAGCCCGCATCGCCGTGGTGACCATCCGCGAGGTGCGCACGGGCCGCAACACAGAGGTGTTCCGCAGCGGCGCCGTGCACGAGCAGGTGTCTGAGGACTGCGCCTTCTCCGTGATCCACGGCGACGGGTTCGAGACGCTGGACCTGGTGGCTCCCACGGCGGACGTGGCGAACGTGTGGGTGACAGGACTGCGCTACCTGGTGTCGTACGGGAAGCACGCCGTCGACATGATCGAGAGTCGCCGTAACGACGGGCTGCGCTCCGCCTGGCTGTCCGAGCTCTTCGACTCCGCCGTCGCCGACGGGAATGGTAACGACGGTGACAGCGACCACGGCAACAACGGGCTCAGTGTTTCCGCGGCCGTGGAGCTGATCAGAGGCGTGAACCCTGGGGTGACGGCCGCCAAGGCCGTGCTCAAATTTAAGGAGTTCCACAAGGCCAGGGAGAAGGCCGGGGCAGGGGGCGGAGTCAACCGGGAGGAGTTAGCAGAGGCTTTCCATGACCTCTGCACCCGGCCGGAGATCTACTTCCTGCTGGTCCAGTTCTCCAGCAACAAGGTGTTCCTGGACACCAAGGACCTGACCCGTTTTCTGGAGGCGGAGCAGGGCGTGGCCCAGGTAAGCGAGAAGGACAGCCTGCAGGTGATCCTCAGGTACGAGCCGTCGCGTGAGGCGCGGCTCAACGGCTGGCTGTCTCTGGACGGTTTCACGGCCTACCTCACGTCTCCAGAGTGCCACGTGTTCGACCCGGAGCACAGCCGGGTCTGTCAGGATATGAGCCAACCCCTGTCCCACTACTACATAAACTCCTCCCACAACACCTACCTGATCGAGGACCAGTTCCGCGGCCCCTCTGACATCTCGGGGTACATCCGTGCTCTCAAGATGGGGTGCAGGAGCGTGGAGCTAGACGTGTGGGACGGCCCTGATAACGAGCCCGTCGTCTTCACTGGCCACACCCTCACCTCACAGGTGGTGTTCCGCAGTGTCATCGACGTCATCAACAGGTACGTCACGTACTCCAGGTGTACTACAGGTGTACTCCAGGTGTACTCCAGGTATATTCCAGGTATATTCCAGGTATACTCCAGGTGCACTCCAGCTACTCCTTCCTGGGGGGAGATGTACACGCGAGCCAAACACACTACACATTTACCACACACTACATATAAAAGCAGTTAATGAATAACATGGACTGTACATGTGTGTAATCACAGTACATGTGTGTAATCACAGTAGAATACACAGTTTTATTAAGGCATCTCTATCGTGTGGATTCTTATTAGTTTTTTTCTCCTTCGTTTGCCCCCCATACTGATAGTGATAATAGGTATGCAGATATGATGCATTTGAATGTAAATAAGAAGTAATGTAATGTAATAAATGGCTATAATGTAATGTAATGTAATGTAATGAATGGTAACAAGGCCAAGAGTCCGTCTATCAAGCTGCCCGTTGGACAGGCCCGGTGTACCGTTCCTTTAGACAAGAGTGCTTACGTTTAACATCCTGCCTGAACAGACCCCTTCAATCCAAAAAAACAGGAAACTTAATTTTTATCTCCAAGACAATCCAGCTAATTTACACAAACTAATTAATAATCACATTGCACGAGATTAGAGGTCTCAAACTCAGTCCTGGGGCCACACGTATAAACTGCTGAGCAGAAAAATGCCCTTTCCATGCAGAAATTCAGATGTATAATATAACACGTGCTGTGAGAATCTGCGTACCTCTGCACACGATGGACACCATACATACGCAATGTTTGGAGTCCGTGTGATATGGCGACACCGTGACAGAAAGATTTCCGACGTTCACCCTCAGCGTTCTTTTATACATGAGGTTTATACATAGAGCTGCTGGTTTTTCTTTTTTTTCAACCAGCAACCAATCTAGGCCTTGGAAACAGGGTCTGCACACTCTTTAGCCAATCAATGACTTTAATTAAACCGACCAGCAGACTCAGCGGCCCTCCAGGATCTGAGTTTGAGATCCCTGCACTGGATTAAGACCGTTACAGACTCTGGAGGTTGAGATCCCTGCACTGGATTAATACCGTTACAGACTCTGGAGGTTGAGATCCCTGCGCTGGATTAAGACCGTTACAGACTCTGGAGGTTGAGATCCCTGCGCTGGATTAAGACCGTTACAGACTCTGGAGGTTGAGATCCCTGCGCTGGATTAAGACCGTTACAGACTCTGGAGGTTGAGATCCCTGCGCTGGATTAAGACCGTTACAGACTCTGGAGGTTGAGATCCCTGCACTGGATTAAGACCGTTACAGACTGGAGGTTGAGATCCCTGCGCTGGATTAAGACCGTTACAGACTCTGGAGGTTGAGATCCCTGCGCTGGATTAAGACCGTTACAGACTCTGGAGGTTGAGATCCCTGCGCTGGATTAAGACCGTTACAGACTCTGGAGGTTGAGATCCCTGCACTGGATTAAGACCGTTACAGACTCTGGAGGTTGAGATCCCTGCGCTGGATTAAGACCGTTACAGACTCTGGAGGTTGAGATCCCTGCACTGGATTAAGGCCGTTACAGACTCTGGAGGTTGAGATCCCTGCACTGGATTAAGACCGTTACAGACTCTGGAGGTTGAGATCCCTGCGCTGGATTAACACCGTTACAGACTCTGGAGGTTGAGATCCCTGCGCTGGATTAAGACCGTTACAGACTCTGGAGGTTGAGATCCCTGCGCTGGATTAAGACCGTTACAGACTCTGGAGGTTGAGATCCCTGCACTGGATTAAGACCGTTACAGACTCTGGAGGTTGAGATCCCTGCACTGGATTAAGACCGTTACAGACTCTGGAGGTTGAGATCCCTGCACTGGATTAAGACCGTTACAGACTCTGGAGGTTGAGATCCCTGCACTGGATTAAGACCGTTACAGACTCTGGAGGTTGAGATCCCTGCACTGGATTAAGACCGTTACAGACTCTGGAGGTTGAGATCCCTGCACTGGATTAAGACCGTTACAGACTCTGGAGGTTGAGATCCCTGCACTGGATTAAGACCGTTACAGACTCTGGAGGTTGAGATCCCTGCACTGGATTAAGGCCGTTACAGACTCTGGAGGTTGAGATCCCTGCACTGGATTAAGACCGTTACAGACTCTGGAGGTTGAGATCCCTGCACTGGATTAAGACCGTTACAGACTCTGGAGGTTGAGATCCGTGCACTGGATTAAGACCGTTACAGACTCTGGAGGTTGAGATCCCTGCACTGGATTAAGGCCGTTACAGACTCTGGAGGTTGAGATCCCTGCACTGGATTAAGACCGTTACAGACTCTGGAGGTTGAGATCCCTGCGCTGGATTAACACCGTTACAGACTCTGGAGGTTGAGATCCCTGCGCTGGATTAAGACCGTTACAGACTCTGGAGGTTGAGATCCCTGCGCTGGATTAAGACCGTTACAGACTCTGGAGGTTGAGATCCCTGCACTTGATTAAGGCCGTTACAGACTCTGGAGGTTGAGATCCCTGCGCTGGATTAAGGCCGTTACAGACTCTGGAGGTTGAGATCCCTGCACTGGATTAAGGCCGTTACAGACTCTGGAGGTTGAGATCCCTGCGCTGGATTAAGACCGTTACAGACTCTGGAGGTTGAGATCCCTGCTTGCGCTTGTGCTGTGTTGTATGTTTTTGTGCTGCATTATGTTGAGTTATTGTATTTTATGTTGTGTTGTAATTGTGTGTTAATGTTGTATTTGCTGTTGTTGTAACTGTGTGTTATTGTGTATTTTATGTTGTGTTGTAACTGTGTGTTACTGTGTATTTGTACAGGTATGCGTTTCTGGCCTCTGAGTTTCCCCTGATGGTGTGCATGGAGAATCACTGCTCTCTACGCCAGCAGGCCGTCATGTTCCAGCACCTGCAGAGGATTCTGGGAGATCGGCTGTACACGACCCCACCCAACGCTGACGCCACCTACCTGCCCTCCCCCGCCGAGCTGAAGGGGCGTGTCCTTCTGAAGGCCCAAAAGCTGGGCGGGGCCTGCGCCGGGGGGGAGGGGGAAGTGGCCGACGAGGACGAGGGGGCTGAGCTGTCTCAGCGAGGGGGCAGGACCAACGGGGAGGCCACGCCTTCCCCAGGCCCCGCCCATCCTCGACGGTTCCGCCTCTCCCGCGAGCTGTCGGACCTGGTGACGCTCTGCCAGTCGGCGGCCTTCCAGAACTTTCCCGCGGCGCTGCGGAGCCAGAGGTTCTGGGAGTTCTGCTCGTTCGACGAGACGTTGGCGAGCCGCTTCGCTGGTGAGAGACCGGGCGATTTTGTGGACTACAACAAGCGCTTCCTGTCGCGGGTGTACCCCAACCCTATGCGCATAGACTCCAGTAACCTGAACCCCCAGGACTTCTGGAAGTGTGGCTGCCAGATCGTGGCCATGAACTTCCAGACTCCCGGGCTGATGATGGACCTGAACGTGGGCTGGTTCCGGCAGAACGGGAACTGCGGCTACGTGCTGCGTCCCGCCATCATGCGCGAGGAGGTGTCCTACTTCAGCGCCGAGACTAAGGACTCCGTCCCCGGCGTGTCCCCACAGCTGCTCCACGTCAAGATCATCAGCGGCCTCAACTTCCCCAAACCCAAGGGCTCGGGCGCCAAGGGCCACGTGGTGGATCCCTACGTCTACGTGGAGCTCCACGGCATTCCGGCCGACTGCGGCGAGCGCCGCACCCGAACCGTCAACCAGAACGGCGACAACCCCGTGTTCGACGAGAGCTTCGAGTTCCAGATCCTCCTACCGGAGCTGGCCATGGTTCGCTTCGTCGTGCTGGACGACGACTTCATCGGAGACGAGTTCATCGGGCAGTACACCATCCCCTTCGAGTGCCTGCAGCCTGGGTTCCGGCACGTTCCGTTGCTGTCGCTGGCGGGCGACACCCTGCCGCACGCCTGGCTTTTCGTTCACGTGGCGATCACCAACCGGCGAGGCGGCGGGAAGCCGCACAAACGCGGGCTCTCTGTGCGAAAGGCGTGGCGCGGGCGCGAGTACGCCAGCATGCGGGCGCTGCCCGTGAAGACACTCGACGACCTGTTCAAGACCGCCGCCCAGCCGCTGAGAGACGCCACCGACCTGAGAGAGAACATACAGGTGAGCAAAACCGCCATCTACCTGAGAGAGAACATACAGGTGAGCAAAACCGCCATCTACCTGAGAGAACATACAGGTGAGCGAAACCGCCATCTGAGACAGAACATACAGGTGAGCGAAATCGCCATATACCTGAGAGAGAACATACAGGTTAGGAAAAGCGCTATCTTGGGGAAAATCTGGTGGTAAAAGTACACAGGCCGCTGGCGTTAGGATCTGAGGGTCAGATTTCTTTCCCAATATGTACTGGAATTGATCCCGTTTCATTGTCATCCTATCTTCAAATGGTGGTATTAAAAAATGTTAAACTTAAAAGGTGAGCTCTGGTCTACCTGTGTGTGCAGGTGAGGTTGTTCTATGGAAAAACAAACAGAAGAAATTCTGCCCATCCCAGCATTGTGGACCAAGTGTGTAGAGCGCATAAATTAAACAATTACTTATTAAATATGTGTTTAAATAGGTGTTAATTAAAGAGCATTTCTGTAGTGACTGTATTAGTGTTATAGAGCTGGCAGGCAGCCCTAAGAGAAGCCCTTGGAACCCCTGCAGGATGCATGGGCACCTCATTCATTATCAGTGTCTGAGTAGGAATGTGCCTGCAAATTCATAAATAAAAAATGATGAGACATAAATAATTCAGGCAGGGAAACCCTGTGGTTATCGTGCGTGCGTGCGTGCGCGCGCGCGTCCTTCCTTCCTTCACCAGCTGAGTCTCACAATAACCCACTCGGACTCCTAACGGCATATTTAACTTGTAAAATAACATTTTTATTAAATATTACTTTCATTTTTCGGTTTGATGGTTTTCCATGGGGCCAAGGTTTATAGGTGCATTTGAAATATCCTATATTAATATCCATAATAAGCTGCATCCTACGTGAGATATCATTATAAACCCCCCCAAACAAAAAAACTATACAAATGTATATTGTTGTTTGTGTGAAGCAGATATGTGTTGTTTTTCCACGTGTACAGGTACGTCAGGTACTCCAGGTGTACTACAGGTATATATGCTTGCCGTGCTGACGGTTGGGGTGGGTCAGGGGGTCAGGGAAGACCTTGTTAGTGTTCATATTGTTTGTGTTCAATGAATTAAGATCTTGGTTAAAAACGTCATTTAAATTATTTGTATATTGAATTTCACCAGAGATTAGAGATTTAACTTGGGGTGAAGGCTAAATAGCCTATTCATATTATTACTTACTGCACAAATCTAAACTTGACAGTAAATCAGCGTTTTCTGTTGTTCTAATGGAATCAGCTACTGTACTGTGTTTTCTGCTCCGGATGGTAAAATTATAACTAACCAACATCAGGATGCTTTCTGTTGAGGTTTCAAATTAAATATTTATGTTAACTAAGTGCACATTTTGCATATGCTGAAAATGCAAAATGTTACCATGCCCAGTGCGTTCATTTACAAAACTCTTTAAAAAAAATATATTAATCCGTGTTGTGCTTGTGATTTTGAGTGTGCGTTTAAACTGCTCACACATAGTCGTGAATGGCGGCCAGGCCAGGAAGGAACAGGATCTATATTCTCAAGTACGGGGACTACTGTTACACAACACTACACACGTGTTACTGTTACTAATAAACGTTCATAGAACAAGCCTAGTATTACTATTGTAGCGAGCGCGGAGAATGAGGGAGGGAGACAGCGGCTTGCAGTTGCGAATCGCTCCAGCCGAGCTTCGTTTTATTAGCGCTACCTTACCAGCTCTGAAAAGAGCCTGGAATTTCTGCACCGCAATCAGCTCAGCTTGGAAACACTTCTTCTCACTAACAACGAATCGCTTCAGGTACTGCCTTATATTGGAGCTAGTCGGCTGTGATTGGCGCACACACTTACATATTCCTAGCCAATCACAGCCACACATAACAGACAGTTACAAATGACAGTTACGTTTAAAACAAAACGGTTTACACAAGACGCGGCTAACAAACTAACGACACAATTAGAACACACAGCACGCTATTTACATTTATGTACACATCGACCGGGTAGCGGCTCACTACCCGGTCCTAGCTGGCCAGCTGGCAATCTCCAGGCCGCCACACTATATTAAATACACCATTCGAGCTTTCGGCTAACGCAATTTGTTCTGGTACTTTCCGTATCTCAGCTGGACTTGATTGTTGATCGATGGCTTGCTACATTTAACTATGATGGCTAGCTAGTTAATGTTAGCTAACCAAGTATTTTTGACGATGAGGCATGGTTCAGCGATTTACGCACATACCGTTAACGTTAAAACCTGTATCGATACATAATAAGATTATTGTGCTGTAGCTGGTTTGTATAACCGTCAGTTTATTTAAACAGCAGCTGTTGTGTTTAAAAGCTCACTTAACGGTGCAGACACGTTTCCCCGCGATATCAGTGACGTCATCCACGCACACGACGTTTTTTTTTAGGGTATCGTGCCATTCAGTCGCAACCATACTGCTCTCGACTGCCCTCTAGTGGCAAAAGCACAAAGACACGTGAAATCCGGATTCAGATCAGATTTCTTTTCTGCACTTTTCGTTCTTGGCAACGTTCGTCAGAACCAGATGTTACTGCTGAGTTGTCTTTTGAGCATTTACTATTATGAAATATGTTTTTACTGATATTTAGTCTCTGCTGCAGGATAACTCGGTCCTGGCGCTGCTGGGTAAGGTGCTGAGGAGCAAGTAATGTAATGACACCCTTCCTCCTGTTCCTCTTCCTCAGAATGCGATCGTGCCGTTTAAGGAGCTGTGCGGTCTCCCGGCGGTGTCAAACCTGATGCAGTGTGTTCTGAGCCTCTCGTCACGGTTGAGGGGGGGTGATGGGACGGCCCTGTTGCTGTTTAACCTGTCTGGTCCGTACCCCACTCTGGAACCCCAGGGGGTTCTGCCCGAGGTGCTCAGGAAGCTGGTCTCCTCCTACGACACGGCGAGTACCGCCGTCGCCCACGGCAGCGCCTGCTACACTGTCACCCACGGCAACACTGCTTCTGTCCTCATCAGTTTTCCCCGTGTCAGGTTAGGGTGTGTGTGTGTGTGTGTGTGTGCCTGCCTGTGTCTGCGCGTGTGTGTGTGTGTGTGTGTGTCTGTGTGTATGACTGGATGAAATACTGTTCAGGGGCCGGTTACACCAGCTGTGCATAAGTAAGAACTAAGCCTAGTTGTAACTTAAATCTCTACTATGTTACTTGCGCACCACAAAACTTAGTTAGAATGTAACCCTACATATAAACTAAACATATACACAAGCCATTGACCAGGAATAACGGTGTAATTAATAATGTTTCAGACCGAATTGAATAACATTGACGAATTTTAAAACTATGAACCTCGTCATCGCCAACAATTTTGCGATACACTGCATTCACCGGACCTGTATGACGACATTGATCAAGCCCGTCTCGTTTTAAGAGAGAGGACATAATTGTAGGCTAATAAGATTAACAGACATGCTAGCGGCTGATCTCCAGCACAAAACTGATAGAAACAGAGCGCTTTAACGACACTGTTAACTAACAGCTTGATCGTGTCACAGCGGCTACTAAGCTGGATTCGCTAATAGAAGTTGGCAGTCTCAAACAACTACTCCTGCAACAGTAGCGAGCTAACTAACTACTTTGTGTCACCAAAGTAACGTTCCAACAATATTTTTTAATGGCGCTCATTGGATCAGTCAACGTCTATGTAATTTTGTGTGACTATATCTTACTTTACGAAGGGCTTACGGTCTACTAAGTTTTGTGTTAAAGACACATGGTGCAACCAAATTTACGAGATCACTAGTTGTAAACTAACTAGTAGCAACTAAGCCTGTAGTGTGAGCTTTACGTTCCAACTTATAGAACTTATGAATAGCTGGGGCAACCCTACCCAGGTCCTTTCCAGCAATAATAAGTACATCAGCACTTTGTATCCATGGTAACACGGGTGTTAGAGAGTCAATATTTTGGGCATTACTCACACACACACGCACACACACACACACACACACGTGTATAACTACATGTGTCCTGTGCTTCCTGTAGATCAGAGTAGCCAGGCCCTGTTGGAGAGCATAGACACACACACACACACACACGTGTATAACTGGATGTGTCCTGTGCTTCCTGTAGATCATACAGAGTAGCCAGGCCCTGTTGGAGAGCGCAGACGGCGTCTATCACAGGATTCTGCAGATACAACGAACAGGTGAGACTCATCGTTTTTAACCTTTATTTTATAAACCAATAACGGGAGTAAATGGTGTATAAAATGGATAGTTCACTTTGTGTTTTTGATATTGTTTTAGTGTTTTATTGATCGCGTATCGATTGGCCAAGACACCAACAATCATACGAGATCACGTTTAATTTAGTCAAGCGAGAAACTGGAGAAGCAGGATAAAGTGGATAACCTAGGCCAGGGGTTAGGGTTAGGGTTACCCCTGACCTAGGCTGCATTCAGATCCAAAATGTATCCTTCCCTTCTCTCGTTTCAGGGGGGGGAACCCCCAAAATGCCAGGATGAAATATGGCAGCCACACAAAGTGGGATTCTGCAATTTAAGAAAGGAGAAGGAGTAATTATATTCCCTCAGTCCCTCATTTATCGGCTTATTGCCAAGCAGCATTTTCACTGAGAGAGATGATATGAGATCAGCTTTAATTCTGTCAATTAAGAAAGAGGATAAACTGGATAACCCACACTGTCCCCTGGGATCAGGGAGGCTCGTACACTGTCCCCTGGGATCAGCGAGGCTCGTACACTGTCCCCTGGGATCAGGGAGGCTCGTACACTGTCCCCTGGGATCAGAGAGGCTCGTACACTGTCCCCTGGGGATCAGCGAGGCTCGTACACTGTCCCCTGGGATCAGAGAGGCTCGTACACTGTCCCCTGGGATCAGGGAGGCTCGTACACTGTCCCCTGGGGATCAGCGAGACTCGTACACTGTCCCCTGGGATCAGAGAGGCTCGTACACTGTCCCCTGGGATCAGGGAGGCTCGTACACTGCCCCCTGGGATCAGCGAGGCTCGTACACTGTCCCCTGGGGATCAGCGAGGCTCGTACACTGTCCCCTGGGGATCAGCGAGGCTCGTACACTGTCCCCTGGGATCAGCGAGGCTCGTACCAACCTGGGGTGTGCAGGTTCTTCCAGAGAGAGGATGCTCGCTCTCTCGGTTATTCCTAGCTTCCAACAGGCACTCTACCCATGTTGCTAAGCAACCGCATCCTTGGAACAGCAGCCAGGCTGGTGTGTGTGAGATTATTAGTGACACTTCCCTCTCCCTCTCCCTCTCTCTCTCTCTCAGCGATGGAGTCCCATGAGTCATTACAGGGCCTGGTGGAGAAGGAGGGGCTTAAGGGTCGTAAGGCCAGCAGGGCGGTGGAGAGCTTCACCTGGAACATCACCATCCTGAAGGTGAGAGACGCCACCACCGGGGGGCGCTGTGGGGTCAGGGAGACTCCACACCTCAAGCATCTCCATTACACCTGGATTACATGTAATTATTATGGATTACAGACATTTCTGCTATACACACATTTATTGTCTATGATTACATACATCATCATAGCTCACTAACACGCTTATGGGGCATACACATCAGTTCTCATGTGTTTAACTCTTATAACCGCCAGGGCCAGGCAGACCTGCTGAAGCGAGCCAAGGGCGAGGTCCAGGAGAACCTAAATCAGATCCACTACGCTGCGGTCACCAGCAACCTGAGTGTGGGCGGGGCCGTGGGCATGGCCGGCGAGAAAGCCCCGCCCCGCCGCCTGGAGGCTGTCCCTGAGAGGACAGCAGGAGAGGGGGCGGGGCCAAAGAGCAAAGAAGGGGCGGGGCCAAAAAGCAAAGAGGGGGTGGGGCCAAAGAGCAAAGAAGGGGCAGGGCCAAAGAGCAAAGAAGGGGCAGGGCCAAAGAGCAAAGAAGGGGCAGGGCCAAAGAGCAAAGAGGGGGCGGGGCCAAAGAGCGGAGAGAACTGAGGACTGTACCCTGGCACACCCAACTCTCTCACACCTGCAGAGTGCTCGGAACCAATCGGAACCAACAGAACACACAGACAATTATAAACAGACTGAAAAGCACAGGGATGTCATTGGTTGGCAGGATCAGTCTAAAATGTGATTGGTTGGTTGGGGGGGATTCACAGAAGCAGAAACTACAGGCAGAAGAAAGAAAGTGAGAGAATGTAGCAGCAACAACAACAAACACAAGCAAGACAGACGGACGGCCTGTACTATGTGTGTGTGTGTGTGTGTGTATGTGTGTGTGTGCATGCATCTGTGCCCTTGTGTGTACGTGCGTGTGTGTGTGTGCATCTGTGCCCTTGTGTGTACGTGTGTGTGTGTGTGTGTGTGTGTGCATATGTACTGTTGTTAACCCTTTCACAGTGTCTGCCATGTTCTTTCAGTCCATTTGAATACTGTTCTGGAATACAGAGGCTGAACAGCGCTGTGCTGTGACCCCTGACCTCTGACCTCTTTACAGACACTGCAGTTTAGGGTCGGGGGGGGGGGGGGACAGCTGGGGGTTCTGGGAAAGAGAGAAAGTCAAATAAAACCCAAAAATCTTTAAATTTAAAAATGAGAGTATTTGAGTGTGTGACTCCAGTGGTGAGGGTGTGTCAGTGTGGATGTGCATAACGGTGAATTATCATTATTATTACATTCAATTTCAGAGCAGCTCCAGGCGTCTCAAACCCTAATACTGTTCCAGGTTATGTACCCTGTTGAGGGGCACATTCTAATATGTGTAATAATTATTAGTGTCGTTAATATTGTACATCCATATGTGCCATCACAGTGAAGGGAAAAGTTTGGTTCCATGGTCCACTTTGTGGGCGGAGCTACCTCACACTGCCAGCCAATCAGGGCATCTGTTCTCCAAAGACAAAACACTGATTGGATAAAACGAGTCCTTCATTCCATTTAGTAGCCCTGCCCATTTTGAGGTTTGTGAAGCTCTGATAAGAACATTGTCTCTGATTCATAAAGTGTGTGAGGACAAACTCCATATAGTTAGTTACTTTGTTTTTATTCTACATTGGTACTTTTTCCTACATGCGTCGCTAGACATGGTTACCATCATAACCGACTGCAGAACACTGAACAGACCAGAAAAACAAAAAACAGGACAGTGTCGTAAATTAAATGGTTGGTAAAAAATAGAAATGTTCACAATCATTTAAAAAGAAAACTTACTTTTCATAATTTAATCTTTTTTTCCTCACTTTTGAAATTGAGATCAACAGGGTTTAAAATCTCTAAAAAAGGAAAAAGAAAAGAAGATAAAGAATGGATGGATTTGAGAGGAAATGAAATGAAAAGCTGAGATTAGTGTGGGTGAAGAATTTCTCCAGGCACTCATGGCCAATAGGGGCTGAGGGGGGAGGGGTTAAGGCAAGATGGAGGCGGGGCTTCTGCCTCAGGCCACACCCCCAGCCCTACAGGCAGATACAGATGGCATGCTAATGTGGCACTGGGGAGGGGGGAAGGGGGGAAGGGGGCAGTGGGCTCTGTTTTGGGGGAGGGGGGAGGGGTGATGAATAGGGAGATGCTGGGACTCCAGCTCAGTACTTGTGTGCAAAGTTACAGCAGCAATGGCAGGCTGTGGCCAGCAGGGGGGCGCTCACAGGTCGGCTGGGGTGACGATGGTGAAGTCGGAGTCCTTGCTGTTGGTGCTGTCATCGTCCGGGCTGGACCCCAGCGCACTGGAGGAGCCTGATGCCACGCCCCCCGATGCCACGCCTGTTAGGGGGTCCTGGAACAGGCCCGCTTCCTGCTCCGCCACGCGACCACGCCCGCTTTTAGGGGCACAGATGGGCTGGGCCCCCAGGGATGGCCCCAACCTCCTCTCCTCCCGCTCGGGCGGGGCATCGTCCTCCTGGGAGATCAGGATATAGTCATCCCAGTTCCGCCCCTCAGAGCCCAGAAAACCCAACACCTCGGCCTGGAGAGCAGAGAGGAGTAAACTAACAAAGACTATGAACACATACATACACTATACACTACACTATGAACACATACATACACTACACTATGAACACATACATACACTATACACTACACTATGAACACATACCCACACTATGAACACACACTACACTATGAACACATACACTATACACTACACTATGAACACATACACTACACTATAAACACATACACACACTATACACTACACTATGAACACATACACACACTATACACTACACTATGAACACATACATACACTATACACTACACTATGAACACATACATACACTACACTACACTATGAACACATACCCACACTATACACTATGAAGACACACATACTATACACTATGAACACATACGTACACTATAAACTACACTACGAACACATACACTACACTATGAACACATACATACACTATACACTATGAACACATACATACACTATACACTATGAACACATACACACACTATACACTATGAACACATACACACACTACACTATGAACACATACATACACTATACACTATGAACACATACGTACACTATACACTACACTACGAACACATACATACACTATACACTATGAACACATACATACACTATACACTATGAACACATACACACACTATACACTATGAGCACATACACACACTAAAACACTATGAGCACATACACACTATACACATACACACATACACACTATACTACACACTATACATTATACATACACTACACACACTATTCACTATACCTACATTATATACTACACACTATGCATACACAACAGTATAAACTGTACACACAATATACACTATAAACTACACATTATACACATTTCACTACACACTGTATAGTATGTACTGTATATCGTCCCCCACTAAACTATACACACACAATATACACTACACTATTCATTATACATTCTACAGTACACACTATACATAGACTATACAGAACACCCTATACATACATTATACACTACACACTATACCCAATACACATATTATGCACTATACACTACACCCTATAAACTAAACACACACATTAAACAGATGTTACACACTATACACACACAGTGTGCAAATAAAGCACAGTTACCTGTTGGTCAGGTAGTGGTGGTGGTTGGTCTCTCTCGGTCTCGTCTCTGTCACCGTTGTGGTCACTGTCCTGCTTTGCGGTCGAGCAGTAATGGTCATCGGCGATGGTGATCTCCTCATTCTCCTCGGCCTCCAGCTGGCTCTGGTTGAACCGCAGCGACCCCTTCAGGATGTCCTTAATCTGGGGAGAGGGGACAGTTACCCCCTTCTGTTACCCAAGTTTACAGTGCACACTGCCTATAAACCACGCGGCTCTCAGTGCACACTGCCTATAAACCACACGGCTCTCAGTGCACACTGCCTATAAACCACACAGCTCTGTGCACACTGCCTATAACCCACACGGCTCTCAGTGCACACTGCCTATAACCCACACGGCTCTCAGTGCGCACTGCCTATAACCCACACGGCTCTCAGTGCGCACTGCCTATAACCCACACGGCTCTCAGTGCACACTGCCTATAACCCACACGGCTCTCAGTGCGCACTGCCTATAACCCACACGGCTCTCAGTGCACACTGCCTATAACCCACACGGCTCTCAGTGCACACTGCCTATAAACCACACAGCTCTGTGCACACTGCCTATAACCCACACGGCTCTCAGTGCACACTGCCTATAACCCACACGGCTCAGTGCACACTGCCTATAACCCACACGGCTCTCAGTGCACACTGCCTATAACCAACACGGCTCTCAGTGCACACTGCCTATAACCCACACGGCTCTCAGTGCACACTGCCTATAACCCACACGGCTCTCAGTGCACACTGCCTATAACCAACACGGCTCTCAGTGCACACTGCCTATAACCCACACGGCTCTCAGTGCACACTGCCTATAACCCACACGGCTCTCAGTGCACACTGCCTATAACCCACACGGCTCTGTGCACACTGCCTATAACCCACACAGCTCTCAGTGCACACTGCCTATAACCCACACAGCTCTCAGTGCACACTGCCTATAACCCACACAGCTCTCAGTGCACACTGCCTATAACCCACACGGCTCTCAGTGCACACTGCCTATAACCAACACGGCTCTCAGTGCACACTGCCTATAACCCACACGGCTCTCAGTGCACACTGCCTATAACCCACACGGCTCTCAGTGCACACTGCCTATAACCCACACGGCTCTCAGTGCGCACTGCCTATAAACCACACGGCTCTCAGTGCGCACTGCCTATAAACCACACGGCTCTCAGTGCACACTGCCTATAACCCACACGGCTCTCAGTGCACACTGCCTATAAACCACACTGCCTATAACCCACACGGCTCTCAGTGCACACTGCCTATAACCCACACGGCTCTCAGTGCACACTGCCTATAACCCACACAGCTCTCAGTGCACACTGCCTATAACCAACACGGCTCTCAGTGCACACTGCCTATAACCCACACGGCTCTCAGTGCACACTGCCTATAACCCACACGGCTCTCAGTGCACACTGCCTATAACCAACACGGCTCTCAGTGCACACTGTCTATAACCCACACGGCTCTCAGTGCACACTGCCTATAACCCACACGGCTCTCAGTGCACACTGCCTATAACCCACACAGCTCTCAGTGCACACTGCCTATAACCAACACGGCTCTCAGTGCACACTGTCTATAACCCACACGGCTCTCAGTGCACACTGCCTATAACCCACACGGCTCTCAGTGCACACTGCCTATAACCCACACGGCTCTCAGTGCACACTGCCTATAAACCACACGGCTCTCAGTGCACACTGCCTATAACCCACACGGCTCTCAGTGCACACTGCCTATAACCCACACGGCTCTCAGTGCACACTGCCTATAACCCACACGGCTCTCAGTGCACACTGCCTATAAACCACACTGCCTATAACCAACACGGCTCAGTGCACACTGCCTATAAACCACACTGCCTATAACCCACACAGCTCTCAGTGCACACTGCCTATAACCCACACGGCTCTCAGTGCACACTGCCTATAAACCACACTGCCTATAACCAACACGGCTCTCAGTGCACACTGCCTATAAACCACACTGCCTATAACCAACACGGCTCTCAGTGCACACTGCCTATAACCCACACGGCTCTGTGCACACTGCCTATAACCCACACGGCTCTCAGTGCACACTGCCTATAACCAACACGGCTCTCAGTGCACACTGCCTATAAACCACACTGCCTATAACCAACACGGCTCTCAGTGCACACTGCCTATAAACCACACTGCCTATAACCAACACGGCTCTCAGTGCACACTGCCTATAACCCACACGGCTCTGTGCACATTGCCTATAACCCACACGGCTCTCAGTGCACACTGCCTATAACCCACACGGCTCTCAGTGCACACTGCCTATAACCCACACGGCTCTCAGTGCACACTGCCTATAACCCACACGGCTCTCAGTGCACACTGCCTATAACCCACACAGCTCTCAGTGCACACTGCCTATAACCCACACGGCTCTCAGTGCACACTGCCTATAAACCACACTGCCTATAACCAACACGGCTCTGTGCACACTGCCTATAACCCACACGGCTCTCAGTGCACACTGCCTATAAACCACACTGCCTATAACCCACACGGCTCTGTGCACACTGCCTATAACCCACACGGCTCTCAGTGCACACTGCCTATAACCCACACGGCTCTCAGTGCACACTGCCTATAACCCACACGGCTCTCAGTGCACACTGCCTATAACCCACACGGCTCTCAGTGCACACTGCCTATAACCCACACGGCTCTCAGTGCACACTGCCTATAACCCACACGGCTCTCAGTGCACACTGCCTATAACCCACACGGCTCTCAGTGCACACTGCCTATAACCCACACGGCTCTCAGTGCACACTGCCTATAACCCACACGGCTCTGTGCACACTGCCTATAACCCACACGGCTCTGTGCACACTGCCTATAACCCACATGGCTCTCAGTGCACACTGCCTATAACCCACACAGCTCTGTGCACACTGCCTATAACCCACACGGCTCTGTGCACACTGCCTATAACCCACACGGCTCTGTGCACACTGCCTATAACCCACACAGCTCTGTGCACACTGCCTATAACCCACACAGCTGTCAGTGCACACTGCCTATAACCCACACGGCTCTGTGCACACTGCCTATAACCCACACAGCTCTGTGCACACTGCCTATAACCCACACGGCTCTCAGTGCACACTGCCTATAACCCACACGGCTCTCAGTGCACACTGCCTATAACCCACACAGCTCTGTGCACACTGCCTATAACCCACACGGCTCTCAGTGCACACTGCCTATAACCCACACGGCTCTCAGTGCACACTGCCTATAACCCACACGGCTCTCAGTGCACACTGCCTATAACCCACACAGCTCTGTGCACACTGCCTATAACCCACACAGCTCTCAGTGCACACTGCCTATAACCCACACGGCTCTGTGCACACTGCCTATAACCCACACAGCTCTGTGCACACTGCCTATAACCCACACGGCTCTCAGTGCACACTGCCTATAACCCACACAGCTCTGTGCACACTGCCTATAACCCACACGGCTCTCAGTGCACACTGCCTATAACCCACACAGCTCTGTGCACACTGCCTATAACCCACACGGCTCTCAGTGCACACTGCCTATAACCCACACAGCTCTCAGTGCACACTGCCTATAACCCACACGGCTCTGTGCACACTGCCTATAACCCACACGGCTCTCAGTGCACACTGCCTATAACCAACACGGCTCTCAGTGCACACTGCCTATAACCCACACGGCTCTGTGCACACTGCCTATAACCCACACGGCTCTCAGTGCACACTGCCTATAACCCACACAGCTCTGTGCACACTGCCTATAACCAACACGGCTCTCAGTGCACACTGCCTATAACCCACACGGCTCTCAGTGCACACTGCCTATAACCCACACGGCTCTGTGCACACTGCCTATAACCCACACGGCTCTCAGTGCACACTGCCTATAACCCACACGGCTCTCAGTGCACACTGTCTATAACCCACACGGCTCTGTGCACACTGCCTGGTGCAGTTCATTCTGTGCTAAAAAAGAGTTCAGACAGCCACGGGGGGGGGGGGGGGTTACCTGTGTGACATTACCTGTGTGTCATGTGTCATTACCTGTGTGATATTACCTGTGTGATTTCTGATGTTACATCTGTGTGATTTTTGCCGTTACCTGCGTGATGTTTTACCTGTTTGAGTCCAGCCAGGGACACCAGGACCTCGTCTTCCTTCTCCAGGCTCTCCTGTAGGATCACTTCCTGGATTTTACCTGGTAACAGAGAAACATTTCCCTGTGTGAGTGTGAATGTGTGTGTACTTTATTCTCGCGTGAGTGGATTTGCTGGTTAATAAACAGAGGGAAGATGATTGAATACCCATCGAGGTTCAACGAGGTGGGCCTTAACACGCTTGTGTGGTGGGATTTCTTCATCCGGGCCAAGACTCCCACTAACAAGGGGAATTCTACTCCAATTACCCATGATCCTCAGCCACCTGTCTCACCATCACCATGGAAATGGGCAGCCAGGTTTAACAGTGGCGTGAAAGAGGAAGTGGGATGTTTAAACTAGAGGTCGATTTTTTAATTTTTAATTTATTTTTCAAGGCCGATACCGATACCGATTCCGATATTTTGGAGAACAGGAAGGCCAATATGCGATATCAACCCATTTTTTTCCCCTCTCAAAGATTCCGATATCCATAATTAACGTAGCGAACTCTGTACCCTAAAAGGCATTGAGGGTACAGAGATGATTCCACTGTCTGCGCACGGGCCTTTAATTCTCGGCAGGCATGTTTATGGTCTACCCTATTTTACATTTCAAGCACTGCAGACCCCTAGTGGTAGAGACGCCTGCGTCTACATTTTAAAAACATCACAAATGCGTTGCCAGTTCCACGAGAATACGGATTTTATCACCATGAACCACATCTCATCATAATCAGTACTTAATATCCTATCAGCGAGCGAAATATCACATTTCTATGTGCCACCGTTCATGAAAGTAGTGCTATGCTGCTACAATGTTATCGACAATGGACCCGACCACATGTAAGATAGCAGACATCTAAACATATTTGAGAGTTAAAGTTTTTATTTTATCACCAAAAAATCGTTTACTATCACAGCAGCAAGAAACACCTTCCAAGATCCTGAATACATACAAATAAAACTGTCAACATGCCTACATGCCTGTAAAATATTGCATTTATTATCTAATTTCTTGTGGCTAAATAGTAGCATAGGTCATATAATGTATTGTATCATTAGTATTGATACATAGCTGTAAATGTATTAAAAAAATAATAATAATAGAAATTAAAAAGATCTGCCATATTGGCGTCCTTAGCCACCGATCCCGATATGGTACAAAATGCAAATAACGGCCCGATATATCGGTCAATCCGATATATCGAACGACTTCTAGTTTAAACCGGGCCAACAGTCACACCACCCTGTTGCCTACGCATGTCAAACAAGCAGGGCTGGGATTGGTTAGTACTGAAGCTAAGCAGAGCTGATGACCTGATGTTTCTAAACTCACGGACGTGTGATGAGACAGGGATTCGATTGTAAAAGGTGTGTTGTTAAACTCACCAATGTGTGATGAGACAGGGATTCGGTTGTAAGAGGTGTGTTGTTAAACTCACCGATGTGTGATGAGACAGGGATTCGGTTGTAAGAGGTGTGTTAAACTCACCGATGTGGACGTTCATCATTTTGGCACAGTACTTGCACATGGCCTCCAGGTCGTTGATTTGGCCCTGCAGAAAAGACACCTGAACCTCCAGCTCCTCCTCCTGAAACACACACACCGGCACCGCGCTTATGATGTCATCACTCTGCGACTGCGTAACACAATGCATTTCCTACTCCCTGGAGAAGACGGAGGGAGAGAGGGCGAGACTATGTCAGAGGAGAGATAGAGAGAGAATAAGGGAAAAACAAGAAACAAAGGGATGGAGAGAGAAGGGAGAAAAAGAGAGAAAAAAGTGAGAGCAGCTAAGGGATGAGAGCCTGAAAAAAAAGAAAGTGAAGAAGGGAAGCAGAGAGAGAGAGCGAGAAAGAGAGAGACAGAGAGAGACAGAGAGTGAGAGAGAGAGAGACAGAGAGAGGGAGAGACAGAAAGACAGAGAGAGACAGAGAGAGTGAGAGAGAGAGAGAGAGGGAGAGACAGAGAGAGAGAGAGGGAGAGACAGAGAGAGAGGGAGAGACAGAGAGACAGAGAGAGTGAGAGAGAGCGAGAGACAGAGAGAGTGAGAGAGAGCGAGAGACAGAGAGAGCGAGAGAGAGAGAGGGAGAGACAGAGAGAAAGACAGAGAGAGAGAGAGAGACAGAGAGAGAGAGGGAGAAAGAGAGAGAGACTCACAGCCTCCTTCTTCTCCATGGCCTTGCTGTGCGAGTGTGATCGAGAGATGTTGAAGAAGGAGTCCTTTTTGGAGGCGGAAAGAGGGGGAGAGGCAGAGGGACAGTCCCGCCCCCCCGGCAGGCTCTCTATACTGGGGGAGGAGCTGGCAGCCCTGGAGCTCGGACCTGCGGACGGAATCCCAGCACACCTGTCAGAGGCAGAGTTACCTGGACACGCCCACGGGAGGAGTACTGCATTCAGGCACACCCTCCATGGACAAGCCCAGCGGGGAGATGGAGAATCCAGGGGCGACTCCCCACCCCACTGGGAGAGAGCACCATCAGCTGCAGGGCGGAGCCACTGATCCTAACCAATCACCAGTGCCTTGGTGTGGAAGGATAAGCCCTCTGATTGGCTGGAATGGGTTAGTGATTGATAGGTACCTGCAGTAGGCTCCGCCCCTGAAGGCTCCCTCTGCCAGTCATTACATGCAACATTCAACACGAGCGGGTTTCCATGGAAACACAAACAAAAATGACAGTGTGCAACAGTGCGTAGCTCAATTAACACAGAAAGCAATTCCCTTTGCCATACAAATGATCAGAGTAGGCAGGCAGGCAATGTGAAGTTCTCTGCCTCCCCCTGGTGGCTGACTGGCAGTACTGCATGCAACAGTGACGGTAAAATGAGGCTTCTGCCATTTCCGCCGGCTGAACACATACAGCACAAACACCATCCGTGATGCTGAAGCAGTCGCCATTGTAGCGGTTACCTTGGACATCAGCACGGGTCTGGGCGGGGGCAGAGACAGGTGTGCCTTCTCCTGAACCTACATTGGACAGACAGGACAATGACGGACTGGGTCACACAGATGTGTGTGTCAGAGGTGGCGTTAGGATTTTAAACTGCCGGCCAGAATGTCCGGAATGATTACAGATTGTCGGACATATGATAAAAAATGTATAGTGTGTATGTACAGTACATTTATGTAGTATGTTTAGTGTGTATGTACAGTACATGTATGTAGCATGTACAGTTTGTCTGTACAGTACATGTATGTAGCATGTATAGTGTGTATGTACAGTACATGTATGTAGCATGCAGTGTGTACGTACAGTACATGTATGTAGCGTGCACAGTGTGTACGTACAGTAAATGTATGTAGCATGTAATTTGTATGTACAGTACATGTAGCGTGTACAGCGTGTTATTACCTGTGTTCAGGCGTACAGTGTGTTATTACCTGTGTTCAGGTGTACAGTGTGTTATTACCTGTGTTCAGGCGTACAGTGTGTTATTACCTGTGTTCAGGTGTACAGTGTGTTATTACCTGTGTTCAGGTGTACAGTGTGTGTTATTACCTGTGTTCAGGTGTACAGTGTGTTATTACCTGTGTTCAGGTGTACAGTGTGTTATTACCTGTGTTCAGGCGTACAGTGTGTGTTATTACCTGTGTTCAGGCGTACAGTGTGTTATTACCTGTGTTCAGGTGTACAGTGTGTGTTATTACCTGTGTTCAGGCGTACAGTGTGTTTTATTACCTGTGTTCAGGCATACAGTGTGTTATTACCTGTGTTCAGGTGTACAGGCATACTCTCAGACTTCAGCAGGCGGTGGTGCGTCTGCAGGTTCGGGTACGAGTGGGCGGGGCTGGGAGTGGTCTCGGGCATGGTGCGGGTCACAGAGGGCGGGGCTGACACAACCTCACTGTTGATTGGTGCGATGGCAGTGGGTGGGGCGGAGATGGCGGGGGCGATCAGCTTGCGGCCGAAACTGATCAAACTGCTGGAGACTTTGTTAATGTTGAGGGGCGGGGCTCTGGTACTCGCTCTGCCGTGGAGGGGTAGAACGCCAGAGCTGAACATCACCTACATATCCTATCCCCCCCACCCCCCCCCCACTCCCAATATCTCTCTGTATAAATACATAATAATAATAAATAAATATGCATCTCACTGTATTGGCCATTGAAATGGAAAGGAAAATGTAACATATTTGCAGGTGTGTCTGGGAGGAGGGGCCCAGGTTTTGCTCACCTGTTTCTGCTCATCAGGTCGGCTCCGCGGGTCTTGTAGTAGTCCAGGTTCTGCTGGAACTGGTAGTTGACGGGTCTTGGGTTGTTCTGCCGGGTAAACATGAAGTACAGAGGTTTTAAACACATAGCACTTGCTGTCTGAGAATAACCTGCCCTACATTTTACTGAGAGCAGGAGGAAGTGGAGCGTGTGTGTAAGAGAATGTTACAGTTCCAGTACGGATAGTTACAGGAAACATTGGAGCGTTTGTGTGTGTGTGTGTGTGTGTGTGTGTGTGTGTGTGTGTGTGTGTATGTATGCATGAAAGTCAGACCAGAACGACCTAACGTTAACGAACAACACTTTCGGGAAAGTCAGACCAGAATGACCTAACGTTAACTAACAATTCTTTTGGGAAAGTCAGACCAGAATGACCTAACGTTAACTAACAATTCTTTCGGGAAAGTCAGACCAGAACGACCTAACGTTAACAAACAACGCTTTCGGGAAAGTCAGACCAGACTTTCGCATCTTAACTATGTGTATTTCTCTTTCCATTCAGTCCTGAAACCTCTCGTTTTGTTACCTGCAGGCAGTGCAGGAAGAATTTCCACTTATGGCTCTGAGTCAGCTAATCTAGCCAGCATGTCATTGTTTCTATTAGTGTTAGAACCGAAATATGTATGAAGAGAAGATTGTTTAGCCATTATTGAATGTGAGCTCACAAGCAGCTACACCACACATGCTAGTCTAGACGTTACGTCTTACGTCACTGCAAGCTCCGCAGAGGGCCGAGGGACAGACCATTTGAAATAGCGGGTTTCGTGAGAGTAGTGTGGTCTGATTTGTGGTGATAATAGGCCTAATGATAAATTGCCGTGGGTTTGAGACTAAATATGTTAAATTACTATATTGCAAAGTTGTTGTAGTAGTAGTTTGTTTTTTTACCGGCCCAAATGTCCGGAGTGAATTACATTTTCAGGCCTTTGTCATAAAAAAAACCGGTCAAAACTGCCAATTTCCGGCCTAACACGACCCCTGGCATGCGTGTGTGTGTGTGTATATGTGTGTGTATGTATATGTGTGTGTATGTATATGTGTATGTGTGCATATGTGTGTGTGTATATGTGTGTGTGTGCATATGTGTGCGTATGTGTGTGTGTATATGTGTGTATGTATATGTGTGCGTATGTGTGTGTGTATATGTGTATGTGTGTGTAGGTGTGCGTGTTTATATGTGCGTATGTATATGTGTGCGTATGTGTGCGTATGTGTGCGTATGTGTGTGTATATGCGCGTGCGTATGTGTGTGTATATGCATATGTGTGCGCATGTGTGTGTGTGTATGTGTGTGTGTATGTGTGTGTGCGCATGTGTATATGCGTATGTGTGTGTGTATATGTGCGTGTGTATATGTGTGTGCATGTGTGTGTGTGTGTATGTCTGCGCGTGTGTGTGTGTACCCAGGTTACCTTGGGGTCTCTCAGGAACAGTGCTTTGTTCAGGAGTGAGTGCACATCTCCGATTGGAGGATAATGCATCAGCAAGCCCAGGCAGGTCTGAAAGTTGCTGGCGATCACTGTAAGGGAAGAGCAATCAATCCCAGAGCCGCAAAAGAAGAGATGAGCTGCATCATAACCAATACTGCACTGCAATTCCACCATGGTGCTTAGATTTAACACACCCCTCACTCTCCATCAACAATCTATCATTAATCACAATGGCAAAAAAAAAAAAGCTTTCAAAAACAGATTTCATGACAGACATCAAATAATTCACCTTTTACAAAATAAAGACATAAATTCACTCAGTAAAAATCCAAATAAATCTGTTTATATATATTTAAATGTATATATATTTTAAATCAGCAACCACAGTGAACTTCAGGAATAAATTATTTCCCTCATCTGCCCACTAGATGGTGGTCTCCTCCAAGTATTACAGCATTAGCCCCTGGCAGCTCAGAAGCTGATTGGTTTGGTGTGCTGAAGGGGGCAGAGTTACACACAGTCTCTGGCATTTTAATCAGCACAGTGAGGTCACTGGCCTGTGTGTAAAACATCACCTTGTTAACAGAGAGAAGAGAGTGCGTTACGCTGCGCTGTTATGCGCTAAAGTGCTAATCATGTCTGCACCTGCTTACACCATCAGGAGGCTCCGCCTACACCTGTCACCTTTGGATTTATCTCAGGGCCAAAAAGCCACCTCACTAAACTGAAGACAGGAAGTGATGTCATTAGCCTGGTGATGCGAAGAGGGATTCCGCGAGTGTGGTCTGGTGCTTCAGCCCTGACTGGCAGATTCACAGGTCACTCTCTCACAACAGCATGGTGGTTGGTTGATTGATTTATTAGCTAATTGACTGATCAATTGATTGATTGACAGGTAGACTCACAGGCATCTCTTCTTTTTTTCCCCATTTATCTCCCAATTTAGTATTTAGCCCTATTCTAATTCAATTCCCCCGTGTAGCAACCGCTAGAGCAGTGGTTCCCAACCCTGGTCCTGGAGTACCCCTGTGTATGCTGGTTTTTGTTCCAACCACAATTGCAATCCCAATATTTTAAGCTGTTAATTTATCATGTTTAGAGGGATTATTTACCCTCTAAAAATCACATTATAAAAGACATGTCTATACATGCCATGAATAATACATTTTCCAGGTTCACATTATGCTTATTGTGTTATATTGCAAACAATTACAAAAAAGAGGTAAAGACTGAGGTGAATGGGCTCTTAATTAGGTCATTGAACAAGTGTTCCTTCATAATGTTTCCTTAAATTTAACACAATTCAGGTTTGGCTCGTTATCATTTGCTTTGTCTTTGAATTCTTCATTATTTACCAAACAGTTAGTTTTAGTGGCCATGTGTCCACAATATCATCAATTAGGAGCCTATTGATTCACCTCAGTCTTTAATTTGATCAGTTAAAATTTTTTTTTACCTATTTTTAATTGTTTGCAATACAGCACAATGTGAATATTGGACTTTAATTCTTCATGCTATGCATAGCTTTTGCTAACAAAATGTGGCTTAAGAGGGTAAATAATCTATCTAAACATTAAAAACATCTCATTAAGAAAAATTAACAGCTTGTTAAAATTCTGATATTGCAAATGTGGTTGGAACGAAAACCTGCATACACAGGGGTACTCCAGGACCAGGGTTGGGAACCACTGCTCTACAGGGTGCGACTCCTCAAGCTCCTGACCGTGATTCCAACTCGCCCAGGGCCTTTCTGTGCGCAGCGATTCTGTCCGAGCCCCTCCCCCCTCCTGGAAGCAGCCGCCAATTGCCGCTCCCACAGGGCACCGGCCATACTCGGATCTGGCAGGACCGGGTCGCGATCCCCGATCCTCGGAGTACAACTTCACTGACTGAAAGTCGGCGCTCTTACTGTTGTACCACCGCAGAGGCCCCTCACATGCATTAATTAATTGACAGACAGACTCACAGGCATCTCTGATGTAGAGCAGCATGGTGATTGGTTGATTGATTTTTGCGTGATTAATGGACAGACAGACTCACAGGCATCTCTGATGTAGAGCAGCATGGTGATTGGTTGATTGATTTTTGCGTGATTAATGGACAGACTCACAGGCATCTCTGATGTAGAGCAGCATGGTGATTGGTTGATTGATTTTTGCGTGATTAATGGACAGACAGACTCACAGGCATCTCTGATGTAGAGCAGCATGGTGATTGGTTGATTGATTTTTGCATGATTAATGGACAAACAGACTCACAGGCATCTCTGATGTAGAGCAGCATGGTGATTGGTTGATTGATTTTTGCGTGATTAATGGACAGACAGACTCACAGGCATCTCTGATGTACAGCAGCATGGTGATTGGTTGATTGATTTTTGCGTGATTAATGGACAGACAGACTCACAGGCATCGCTGATGTAGAGCAGCATGGTGATTGGTTGATTGATTTTTGCGTGATTAATGGACAGACAGACTCACAGGCATCTCTGATGTACAGCAGCATGGCGACAAAGACGTAGTCCACCAGGTCCAGCGTGATGCTGTCTGCGAAGAGGGCGTCCCAAACCACCAGCAGGTCCTGCAGGGGGAACTCTCTCCCGAAAAGCAGCCGTACCCACCGGCTACACACACACAGACACACACACACACACACACACACACACACACAAACACAAACACAGGGTGACCTCATACCCAGGAGAGACCTCAGGTGCCTGATCTCATCACAGCATTATTCCTTACATCAGATTCATATGAACATTATAATATCCCATCTCTAACCCTGAGCGCTCCTCGCACACCCAGACCACTGTACAGAAACTGTAATCACAGTCACTCAGAATTACAGTGACTAATGTACACATAGTCAGGATTAAAAACACTGTAATTACAGTCACTCAGAATTACAGTGATTCAGAGACTAACGTACTTAGTCAGGATTAAAAACACTGTAATTACAGTCACTCAGAATTACAGCGATTCAGAGACTAACGTACTTAGTCAGGATTAAAAACACTGTAATTACAGTCACTCATAATTACAGTGATTCAGAGACTAACGTACTTAGTCAGGATTAAAAACACTGTAATTACAGTCACTCAGAATTACAGTGATTCAGAGACTAACGTACTTAGTCAGGATTAAAAACACTGTGAAATAAAAACAAGCTCATAATTAGAGAGCAGAAGAGACTGATGCCACACCTGCCTGCTCAGACCACCTACACCTGTACCTGCACTCTAACCTGAGAATTTACCTGTACATTAACCTGAGAATTTACCTGAGAGTTTACCTGTACCTGCACTTTAACCTGAGAATTTACCTGTACATGCACTTTAACCTGAAAATTTACCTGTACATGCACTTTAACCTGAGAATTTACCTGGACATGCACTTTAACCTGAAAATTTACCTGTACATGCACTTTAACCTGAGAATTTACCTGGACATGCACTTTAACCTGAAGATTTACCTGTACATGCACTTTAACCTGAGAATTTACCTGGACATGCACTTTAACCTGAAAATGTACCTGTACATGCACTTTAACCTGAGAATTTAACCTGCACCCAGAGCTGCTGAACCCACTGAACACTGCTGATGTCCCAGTGGGAGGGGCGGAGCAGATGGCACTGTGATGTCACAGTGGGAGGGGTGGAGCAGAGGGCACTGTGATGTCACAGTGGGAGGGGTGGAGCAGAGGGCACTGTGATGTCACAGTGGGAGGGGTGGAGCAGAGGGCACTGTGATGTCACAGTGGGAGGGGCCGAGCCACTCACATGCCATATATCTGTGGGGCGATCTCCAGCCGGTTCAGGTGCATGTACAGCTCGATGTCATGCCTCTTCACCAGCTGGTCCTGGATGCGGTTCACCTTGGTCACTATGGCGACGGAAGGACCAGCATCCTGAGGACGGGCGAACGGGATGCTGGTCATGATCTCCTCCTTTCCCTGCAGGGGATTGAGAGGAACACACACACACACACACACACACACACACACACACACACACACACACACACAACACGGTGTTATCTGAGATCTTAGGGGAGCAGGCCATGTCTTTATTAATGTTCACCTCCTCATGTTCACCTCCTCCCAGAGGAGCAGCCCTCAGTCTCACAGAGTGGAGGAGAGAAAAAAGCCCCCTCATTACCGCACCTACCTGGGGGGGGCACTTACCCCCACCACCGCCATTTCACCATTAAAATAATTACAGCAAAATTACTTTAATCACAAAGGACCCCACCTGCTTATTATATATAATAATGTCCTACCGGAGTAAAAAAACACTTCAGCATTTACCCAAAAGACCACATCCGCAGGGCTATGAACAAAGAGAGGGGGGGGGGGGCGTATTCACGGTGTTCCCAAAATCAAAGCAATGAATGTAGTGTTCTAGGTGAAGGACCCATGCTGTGGACCACAGATTCAATCACAAGAACACATTTATGTTTTTATGTTTTAGTTATTTATTAGTGAATAAGCCCATGTGACTGCAGTGCACCTCTGCACAGGGGTCTATAGGGGTCTATAGGGGTCTACAGGGGTCTATAGGGGTCTATAGGGGTCTATAGGGGTCTATAGTAAACCCAGGTACAGCGTGTGGCTGTATGCACTGGGCTTTGTGATGTCATAACCATGGTGTCCAACCAAATAACTCCCCTGGGTTTAATTACCTTTAAAACATTGTGCATGAATGTATCTGTGCCCAGTCAGGTGATGAATTATGCAACAGCACTGAGCAGATTTACACAAACTGCTGCAGCAACGCTGGACGTGATTGACAGAGCAGATAGTGACGGACAGGGACAGGTGGACGTGTTTCGTGGAGAGAACCCACCTTTCGGACCTCACGCTCAAAGCTGGAGAACCACGGTTCTGCTGTCTCCATCAACTGGGAGAACATGGCACTAGAGAGAGAGAGAGAGAGAGAGAGAATGAGAGAAAGAAAAGAGAGAGAGGAAAAGAGAAAGGGGAAGAGGGGAGAGAGAGAGGGGAAGGGAGGGAGGAGAGATGAAAGGGAGAAAGAGAGGGAAAGGGAGGGACAGACAGAGAAGGGAATGAGAAAGAGGGAAAGGGAGCGAGGGAAAGAGAGGGAGAGAGAGGGAGGGAAAAAGTGGGAGATAGGGAGGGAAAGAGAGGGAGAGAGGGAGGGAGAAAGAGAGGGAGAGAGGGAGGGAAAAAGAGAGGGAGGGAAAAAGAGAGGGAGGGAAAAAGAGCGAGGAACTGGGAGGACGAGAGAGAGAGGGAGAGAGATAAAGAAAGGGAGGGAGAGAGAGAAAAGGGAGGGAGGGAGAAATAGAGGAAGAGAGCAAGAAAGGGAGAGTGAGAGAGAGAGAGGGGGGGAGAGGGAGAGAGGGGGGGAGAGAGAGAGAGAGGGGGGGAGAGGGAGAGAGGGGGGGAGAGGGAGAGAGGGGGGGAGAGAGAGAGAGAGGGGGGGAGAGGGAGAGAGAGGGGGGGAGAGAGAGAGAGAGGGGGAGGGAGAGGGAGAGAGAGGGGGGGAGAGAGAGAGAGAGGGGGAGGGAGAGGGAGAGAGGGGGGGAGGGAGAGGGAGAGAGGGGGGGAGAGAGAGAGAGGGGGGGAGAGGGAGAGAGAGGGGGGGAGAGAGAGAGAGAGGGGGAGGGAGAGGGAGAGAGGGGGGAGAGAGAGAGAGGAGGGAGAGGGAGAAGGGTTAAAGGGGGGGGGGGGGGGGGGGGAGGGAGAGGGGAGGGGAGGGGGGAGGGGAGGGGGGGGAGAGGAGAGAGAGAGGGGGGGAGAGGGGAGGAGAGGAAGAGGGGGGGGGGAGGGGTGTGGGGGGGGGGGGGGGGGCATCGTGTGGGGGGGGGGGGGGGGGGGACAGAGGGGGGGACATCTCGTCTCAGAGGGGGGGAGGGGGGAGAGAGGGGGGGGGACAGCCAGAAAGTGCAGCTAAATTCTGCCCTAGATCAGTGATCATCGATCTGCTCAGCCCTGCTCACTAACTGATCGATATCCTAAAGCAGTGTTTCTGAACCCCGGTCCTGGAGCGCCGCAAGGTCGGCCGCTTTTTGTTTTTGCCTGAATATCGGCGACCAATTCAGACCCAAGAAACCAAGAGTGTGAGTTAACTATGCTATTGGCTTTAATGGATCAATTAAGTACGAGTAACAACGACAACCAGCATAGCCTGCGGCCCTCCAGGACCAGGGTTAAGAAACACTGCTTTAGGATATCGATCAGTTGGTGAGCAGGGCTGAGCAGAGAGGGCGGGGCTGTGGAAAACTGGGCGTGGCTGGGTGTGGAGGGCGGGGCTAACCTCGGGCTGGCCGTCTCGCTGGCGTGCTGAAAAGCCTGATGGTCACAATGGAGGATAAAGACTATGGGAGCCAGCAGCTCATGCATACCCTACAGAGAGACAATATAAATATACATACAATAAATATTAATAAATATAATATCTTACATGTTTAAATGTTTTCCTGTCTCCATCCTCATTTTCAATGGCAGTTTTTAGGAAAGTTAAACCCCAGCCAATCAGCAGAGAGAATTCAACAGACTAACCAACTTACTCCAATCGGCTATCAGAGGAATCCATAACGAATCACAATACAGGTGAAATAATGCTGATGCCATAATAAGCCGGACAGATGTACCAGGAGCTCTACCTGCTTATACAGGAGCTGCTCGTTCTCACGGGCGTAGCAGAACAGGATGTCCGTTAGCTTAGCCCTCACATCCTCCTGCTGGAAGTACTGCATCTCAGGGAACCTGTGCGTGTGCGTGTGCATGTGCATGTGTGTTTGTGTTTGTGTGTGTTTGTGTGTGCGGTGGTGGAAGGAGCAGAAACTTGTTAATAATATCAGGTCATATCAATAATAATGCACAATATACAGCCATATAACCAACACTAGATTAACACTAATCAGGTGAAGACAAACATCATCATCATCATCATCATCATTTATTCAGGTGCAGGTATGGGTATGACTGCAGGAGTGGCTGTGGGTGTGGTCATGGGTGTGGCCACAGGTGCAGGTATGGGTATGACTGCAGGAGTGGCTGTGGGTGTGGTCATGGGCGTGGGTGTGGCCACAGGTGCGGGTATGGGTATGACTGCAGGAGTGGCTGTGGGTGTGGTCATGGGCGTAGGCGTGGCCACAGGTGCGGGTATGGGTATGACTGCAGGAGTGGCTGTGGGTGTCATCATGGTTGTGGGAGTGGTCATGGGCGTGGGTGTGGCCACAGGTGCAGGTGTGGTCATGGGCATGGGCGTAGGTGTGGCCACAGGTGCGGGTGTGGTCATGGGCATGGGCGTAGGCGTGGCCACAGGTGCGGGTGTGGTCACGGGCATGGTCATGGTCACGGGTTTGGGCATGGGCGTGGTCATGGTCACGGGTTTGGGCATGGGCGTGGTCATGGTCACGGGTTTGGGCATGGGCGTGGTCATGGTCACGGGTTTGGGCATGGGCGTGGTCATGGTCACGGGTTTGGGCATGGGCGTGGTCATGGTCACGGGTTTGGGCATGGATGTGGCCCTTACGTTCTCAGGACGTCCTGCCGAATCATTCCTCTCAGCTCTTTGTCCTGGAAAAACTTATTCCACAAACTCTGCAGAGAGATGAAGAGCCATTAGCGTTAAGTAACTGCTTTACTGAGGCTAACCTGTTAGAATGCAACACTGCTTTACTGGCGGCAGTGTAGTATAATGGTTAAGGAGCTGGACTTGTAACTGAAAGGTTGCAGGTTCGATTCCCAGGTAGGACACTGCCGTTGTACCCTTGAGCAAGGTACTTAACCTGAATTGCTTCAGTATATATCCAGCTGTATGAATGGATAAATGTAATAAGAAGTTGTGTAAGTCGCTCTGGATAAGAGCGTCTGCTAAATACCTATAATGTAATGTAATGTAACCTGTTAGCACTGAGCACAATGCAACACTGCTTTACTGAGGCTAACCTGTTAGCGCTGAGCGGAATGCAACACTGCTTTACTGAGGCTAACCTGTTAGCACTGAGCGGAATGCAACACTGCTTTACTGAGGCTAACCTGTTAGCGCTGAGCGGAATGCAACACTGCTTTACTGAGGCTAACCTGTTAGCACTGAGCGGAATGCAACACTGCTTTACTGAGGCTAACCTGTTAGCACTGAGCGGAATGCAACACTGCTTTACTGAGGCTAACCCGTTAGCGCTGAGCGGAATGCAACACTGCTTTACTGAGGCTAACCTGTTAGCACTGAGCGGAATGCAACACTGCTTTACTGAGGCTAACCTGTTAGCGCTGAGCGGAATGCAACACTGCTTTACTGAGGCTAACCCGTTAGCGCTGAGCGGAATGCAACACTGCTTTACTGAGGCTAACCTGTTAGCACTGAGCGGAATGCAACACTGCTTTACTGAGGCTAACCTGTTAGCGCTGAGCGGAATGCAACACTGCTTTACTGAGGCTAACCTGTTAGCACTGAGCGGAATGCAACACTGCTTTACTGAGGCTAACCTGTTAGCGCTGAGCGGAATGCAACAGCTTTACTGAGGCTAACCTGTTAGCGCTGAGCGGAATGCAACACTGCTTTACTGAGGCTAACCTGTTAGCGCTGAGTAGAATGCAACACTGCAACACTGCTTTACTGAGGCTAACCTGTTAGCGCTGAGCGGAATGCAACACTGCTTTACTGAGGCTAACCCGTTAGCGCTGAGCACAATGCAACACTGCTTTACTGAGGCTAACCTGTTAGCGCTGAGCGGAATGCAACACTGCTTTACTGAGGCTAACCTGTTAGCACTGAGCGGAATGCAACACTGCTTTACTGAGGCTAACCCGTTAGCGCTGAGCGGAATGCAACACTGCTTTACTGAGGCTAACCTGTTAGCACTGAGCGGAATGCAACACTGCTTTACTGAGGCTAACCTGTTAGCGCTGAGCGGAATGCAACACTGCTTTACTGAGGCTAACCCGTTAGCGCTGAGCGGAATGCAACACTGCTTTACTGAGGCTAACCTGTTAGCACTGAGCGGAATGCAACACTGCTTTACTGAGGCTAACCTGTTAGCGCTGAGCGGAATGCAACACTGCTTTACTGAGGCTAACCTGTTAGCACTGAGCGGAATGCAACACTGCTTTACTGAGGCTAACCTGTTAGCGCTGAGCGGAATGCAACAGCTTTACTGAGGCTAACCTGTTAGCGCTGAGCGGAATGCAACACTGCTTTACTGAGGCTAACCTGTTAGCGCTGAGTAGAATGCAACACTGCAACACTGCTTTACTGAGGCTAACCTGTTAGCGCTGAGCAGAATGCAACACTGCTTTACTAAGTATAACCTGTTAGCGCTGAGCGGAATGCAACACTGCTTTACTGAGGCTAACCTGTTAGCGCTGAGCAGAATGCAACACTGCTTTACTGAGGCTAACCTGTTAGCGCTGAGCGGAATGCAACACTGCTTTACTGAGGCTAACCCGTTAGCGCTGAGCGGAATGGAACACTGCTTTACTGAGGCTAACCTGTTAGCGCTGAGCGGAATGCAACACTGCTTTACTGAGGCTAACCCATTAGCGCTGAGCAGAATGCAACACTGCTTTACTGAAGCTAACCCGTTAGCGCTGAGCAGAATGCAACACTGCTTTACTGAGGCTAACCTGTTAGCGCTGAGCAGAATGCAACACTGCTTTACTAAGGCTAACCTGTTAGCACTGAGCGGAATGCAACACTGCTTTACTGAGGCTAACCTGTTAGCGCTGAGCGGAATGCAACACTGCTTTACTGAGGCTAACCTGTTAGCGCTGAGCGGAATGCAACACTGCTTTACTGAGGCTAACCTGTTAGCGCTGAGCGGAATGCAACACTGCTTTACTGAGGCTAACCCGTTAGCGCTGAGCAGAATGCAACACTGCTTTACTGAGGCTAACCTGTTAGCGCTGAGCGGAATGCAACACAGCTTTACTGAGGCTAACCTGTTAGCGCTGAGCGGAATGCAACACAGCTTTACTGAGGCTAACCTGTTAGCGCTGAGCGGAATGCAACACTGCTTTACTGAGGCTAACCCGTTAGCGCTGAGTAGAATGCAACACTGCTTTACTGAAGCTAACCTGTTAGCGCTGAGTAGAATGCAACACTGCTTTACTGAAGCTAACCTGTTAGCGCTGAGCGGAATGCAACAATACATTACTGAGGCTAACCCGTTAGCGCTGAGCGGAATGCAACACTGCTTTACTGAGGCTAACCTGTTAGCGCTGAGCGGAATGCAACACTGCTTTACTGAGGCTAACCTGTTAGCGCTGAGCGGAATGCAACACTGCTTTACTGAGGCTAACCTGTTAGCGCTGAGCGGAATGCAACACTGCTTTACTGAGGCTAACCTGTTAGCACTGAGCAGAATGCAACACTGCTTTACTGAGGCTAACCCGTTAGCGCTGAGCGGAATGCAACACTGCTTTACTGAGGCTAACCTGTTAGCGCTGAGCAGAATGCAACACTGCTTTACTGAGGCTAACCTGTTAGCGCTGAGCGGAATGCAACACTGCTTTACTGAGGCTAACCCGTTAGCGCTGAGCAGAATGCAACACTGCTTTACTGAGGCTAAAGGGACACTATCGGGGTAATTTAAGGTACAGGGTACAGGGTACAGGCGGCGGTAGAAGGGGACGCTCACCCCCTCATCCTGGGACAGAGGGTTGTTCACCATCAGGTCCTGGTGTCCAGCAGCTTTTCGGGGGTTAGTTATGTGCTGTGGGAGAGGGAGGAATGGTGCTGAATAAGTACTAAAGAGAAGCTCCGCTGGAAAAAACATCACAAATACAGAGAATGAGAAATGATCGTCTTAATGTGCCTGTAACCATGGGATACTGTAACCGCAGCTGCCTGTAACCATGGGATATTGTAACCGCGGCTGCCTGTAACCATGGGATACTGTAACCGCGGCTGCCTGTAACCATGGGATACTGTAACCGCGGCTGCCTGTAACCATGGGATAATGTAAACGCGGCTGCCTGTAACCATGGGATACTGTAACCGCGGCTGTCTGTAACCATGGGATACTGTAACCGCGGCTGCCTGTAACCATGGGATAATGTAAACGCGGCTGCCTGTAACCATGGGATACTGTAACCGCGGCTGTCTGTAACCATGGGATACTGTAACCGCGGCTGCCTGTAACCATGGGATACTGTAACCCAGAGTGCCAATAACCAGGGATAGTGTAACCGGGGATACTGACCGTCTCTTTGATCCTCTCATACTGAGCTCTCAGCTCCTTGGTCTTATTGATCCACTGATTTTTATCCTCAGGAAGAGCGTCCAGGTACAGCTGGAGAAACAGGCAGAGTAAATTAATAAAAACATTACAAATGAATATTACCCAAATATAACTGCAGAGTAAATTAATAAAAACATTACATTACACAAACGGATCACTAGTGGCCAATCAGAACACCCGCCCCTCATCACTAGTGGCCAATCAGAACACCCGCCCTTCATCACTAGTGGCCAATCAGAACACCCGCCCCTCATCACTAGTGGCCAATCAGAACACCCGCCCCTCATAACTAGTGGCCAATCAGAACACCTGCCCCTCATCACTAGTGGCCAATCAGAACACCCGCCCCTCATCACTAGTGGTCAATCAGAACACCCGCCCTTCATCACTAGTGGCCAATCAGAACACCCGCCCCTCATCACTAGTGGCCAATCAGAACACCCGCCCCTCATCACTAGTGGCCAATCAGAACACCTGCCCCTCATCACTAGTGGCCAATCAGAACACCTGCCCCTCATCACTAGTGGCCAATCAGAACACCCGCCCTTCATCACTAGTGGCTAATCAGAACACCCGCCCCTCATCACTAGTGGCCAATCAGAACACCCGCCCCTCATCACTAGTGGCCAATCAGAACACCTGCCCCTCATCACTCGTGGCCAATCAGAACACCCGCCCTTCATCACTAGTGGCCAATCAGAACACCCGCCCCTCATCACTAGTGGCCAATCAGAACACCCGCCCCTCATCACTAGTGGCCAATCAGAACACCTGCCCCTCATCACTAGTGGCCAATCAGAACACCCGCCCCTCATCACTAGTGGCCAATCAGAACACCCGCCCCTCATCACTAGTGGCCAATCAGAACACCCGCCCCTCATCACTAGTGGCCAATCAGAACACCCGCCCCTCATCACTAGTGGCCAATCAGAACACCCGCCCCTCATCACTAGTGGCCAATCAGAACACCTGCCCCTCATCACTCGTGGCCAATCAGAACACCCGCCCTTCATCACTAGTGGCCAATCAGAACACCCGCCCCTCATCACTAGTGGCCAATCAGAACACCCGCCCCTCATCACTAGTGGCCAATCAGAACACCTGCCCCTCATCACTAGTGGCCAATCAGAACACCCGCCCCTCATCACTAGTGGCCAGTCCATTCTTTTTTCAGTGTTAAACTCACATATTTCTGATAAATCCCAAGATTAAGTCTAATTGTTCTGTACTCCAATTCATCTTAATTTGGCCACGTAATTAGTGTAATAGTGCAAAGTTTCCTTCTATGAATACGCTTGCGTTCTTTGAGAATTCCCCGGTTGTTACTGTTAAGTTAGTCTACTTTAGATTGCGTCTGTGGTACATTCATAACAGAGAATCCTATCATGTTGCTAATATCCTTATTGTGTTTTACATATTTACACTCCATAACGTCTGAGATTTAGCAATTAGTGGGAGGACATTTTATCTTGGTTATAATGTTTATGTTCAGCGAAAACAGGACGTATAAGTCTCCTGTAAACACATATCCGTTTGATCTTATTTATGGAATCACCGTCCTTTCTTCTTTGTATTATTAGTCTGCCACATAAAGCGTGCGCTCATCTGGAACGGAACTTATTATCAACCGTTTCACAAAACAAAAACAAACCATCATAGCGACAGCCACACAAGCACATAAATAGGGTTAGGGTTGAGTCCTTAAAGATTAAATTTAGATAAACACAATATGTTGCCTAATATTTAAACAGCCGAACAGTCCCCTCCAAACTGGACTAGAATTAATGTTTTTTTTAATCCCGACGCTTCTCATGGCGGTTTGGCGTGAGCTGGGGCGACTTGTGCCAGTAAAACAGAAAGAAAAAAGACGTGTGACACCGGCATCTCTCCACACGCTTACCTTCCAGCACACGCATCTCTCCACACGCTTACCTTCCAGCACACGCTACGAAAGCGGCTACAGCGTAAGCGACCGCTAATCCCCGCCTGGCGGATCCGGGCCAGGTAATTACTGTTTAAAAATAATTCATCCCATTCTTTTCTGTGGAAAAGGGGGAAAAAAAGAAGACTCACAGATGACAACGTCTGAACCCGTCTAGTGTAGTTCATAGTGTAGATAGCTACAGCTATAAATAAGCTTTTACTGCATGAACAGGGCAGAAATGACTGGAAACTACTGCGGAAATACTGTATTAAATGTAATAAAGAAGAATAGTTTTTTATTTTAAATAATCTGTCACTCTTTCAGATGTGTGCACGTGCACAATTCTGGGCCCCAGGATCACTTCCTGTTGATGCCCCACTTCCTGTGGGAGGAACCGGGGGTCACACCTGCACTCCCCTCCCCTCCCCTCCCCTCCCCGGGGAAACTGGTTCTGTTGGGTTTGACCCAAAACCTTGTTCTTGCACACACACACACACATACACACGCACGCACACACACTTACACACGACACACACTACACACACACACTTACACGCACGCACACACTTACACGCACACTTACACGCACACACACACTTAGACACGCACACACTACACACACGCAGACACACACATGCACAGACACGCACAGTCTCACACACAGAACAGTGTGATGCGGTGTTCTCACCTGTAGGAGAGAAAGGTGGTCTCTGACTGTGTGAACGCCGTGCTTCCACTGCCCTCCAGAGTCCCTCCTGCTCTCACACACACACACACACACACACACACGTTAAACACAACCGCACACACACAAATTCACACAAATTAAGTAAACATATGAGACTAAATGATTATTATCTCCAATAGAATGAACCTGGAGGATCTGAGAAGTAGGAGGTGGTAGAAGCACTTTGTATCGGTTTATATTCAGCTCTCTCTCTCACACATGAAGACACACAAACACCTTTTATTATCGACACCGCTGAGCCTTTCGTCTCACACACACCTACAATCGCTGCAGGATGTTCATCTCAGGCCTTTATCTCGATCCACCCACAAGAAACTCAGCGCAAAAGGAGCCGCAGTATCTCCTCGGCACCCTTAGGGGGCGCTGTGCACCACATATTTTACAGCTGATGGACATTCCACAGCGGCAGGAGTCTTGAGTTAAAAGTGGGTTAATGGCCTAAGCAGGTTGCGTATGTAATAAGGGATAAGAGCCCTGATCTACGATCAGCTTTTCCCCGTCTATATCCTAACCTTATCAGTTATGAGTCAAAACATGAAACTAATCTTAGATCAGCTCTCACACCGATACTTTATGAATGCACTTCCTGGGCAGAGAAAAGGTTTTGACACAGTTGTGCAGGTGAATTACTGCATTGTTCTGGTGCGAGCAGCTCCTGAAGCTCCTGAAGACTGGAACAAAAACTAGACAGGCAAAAATGGCATAAAAAAGTCAAAGTGCCAAAGGTCTTCGGAGACTTTGAGGGGTTAGTTGTGTCAGATGGTTCATCAGAGTCCGTTGGAATCACATGGAAAATATATGTGCAAATGTATACTAATATACTTATTAAAAATAAATTTACGATTAAAAAAATACTAATGCAAGGCACTAGCCTGCTCATTGGGAGCAATTTGGGGTTCAGTGTCTTGCCCAAGGACACTTCGACATGTGGACAGGAGGAGCCGGGGATCGAACCGCTAACCCTGCGATCAGCGGACGACCCGCTCTACCTCCTGAGCCACAGCCGCCCACTGTACGCATGGACATGTGCTGCAAAGCTCTGGTTCTGTTTGACCCGAAACCCACCACCTGAAATCAATAAAGATAAAAGTGAACAATTCCATCTGAACCTCAACCTGCTGAGACGGACAAACGTAACCCACGGAAAGTAAATACAGCTAACCTGAGAAAGCCTTACTAAATACAGCTAACCTGAGAAAGCCTTACTAAATACAGCTAACCTGAGAAAGCCTTACTAAATACAGCTAACCTGAGAAAGCCTTACTAAATACAGCTAACCTGAGAAAGCCTTACTAAATACAGCTAACCTGAGAAAGCCTTACTAAATACAGCTAACCTGAGAAAGCCTTACTAAATACAGCTAACCTGAGAAAGCCTTACTAAATACAGCTAACCTGAGAAAGCCTTACTAAATACAGCTAACCTGAGAAAGCCTTACTAAATACAGCTAACCTGAGAAAGCCTTACTAAATACAGCTAACCTGAGAAAGCCTTACTAAATACAGCTAACCTGAGAAAGCCTTACTAAATACAGCTAACCTGAGAAAGCCTTACTAAATACAGCTAACCTGAGAAAGCCTTACTAAATACAGCTAACCTGAGAAAGCCTTACTAAATACAGCTAACCTGAGAAAGCCTTACTAAATACAGCTAACCTGAGAAAGCCTTACTAAATACAGCTAACCTGAGAAAGCCTTACTAAATACAGCTAACCTGAGAAAGCCTTACTTTTACCTGGGAAGTTTAAGACTTCAGCTTTGGCATTCTAGTACAGCCCCCAAAGTTTATTTACATACATAAATATGGAGAAAACATAATTTATTCTTATGGGTTCAATGAATCACGGGTAAGTGAAGCTGGGGTTGATAGTGTAACAGCGTTGACGGGGTTGACAGCATAACAGAGTTGACGGGGTTGACAGCGTAACAGAGTTGACGGGGTTGACAGCGTAACAGCGTTGACGGGGTTGATAGTGTAACAGCGTTGACGGGGTTGATAGTGTAACAGAGTTGACTGGGTTGATAGTGTAACAGCGTTGACGGGGTTGACAGTGTAACAGAGTTGACGGGGTTGATAGTGTAACAGCGTTGACGGGGTTGATAGTGTAACAGCGTTGACTGGGTTGATAGTGTAACAGAGTTGACGGGGTTGATAGTGTAACAGAGTTGACGGGGTTGATAGTGTAACAGAGTTGACGGGGGTCGAAGGGCACTCACTCCGCTTGGTCCTGTTGAAGTTCTGCAGGGGATCGATACCCGTCTCATGATCCTCGGCCTGGAGGGGGTGCCTCGTCTCAAAGTTGGGGTGCTGCATGTCAAAGAACTACCGTCACCTGCAAGAGCCGCAGAGCAGAGCATCACACATACACGCATGCAAGCACGCACACATACGTACGTACGTACATACATACATACATGTGTGTTCCGTGTAATGTTACACCTGTGTGTAGGAGATGTGTGTTCTGTGTAATGTTACACCTGTGTGTAGAAGAGATGTGTGTTCCGTGTAATGTTACACCTGTGTGTAGAAGAGATGTGTGTTCCGTGTAATGTTACACCTGTGTGTAGGAGATGTGTGTTCTGTGTAATGTTACACCTGTGTGTAGAAGAGATGTGTGTTCCGTGTAATGTTACACCTGTGTGTAGGAGATGTGTGTTCTGTGTAATGTTACACCTGTGTGTAGGAGAGAGGTGTATTCTGTGTAATGTTACACCTGTGTGCCAGAGAGAGGTGTGTTCTGTGTGACGTCACAACTGTGTGCCGAAGAGAGGTGTGTTCTGTGTGACCACACACCTGTGCGCAGGTGCCCCGCCCGCCCGTGTGCCGATACTCAGTGCCAAACTGGCCAGGCCCCTCTCCTCATCGAACGGCCTGCAGACGGGACTCAGCGCATGAGGATTAAATCTGCAATAATAAAATACAGGTAATTACACCTGATCCATCGCAAACTAAATGCCAATAAGGACTCATCCACAGCAGAACCATGTCACTAAGCTATAGTTTGGCAGTGCAGGTCAAATTAACCCTTATTTGTTGTCTCTACTACATTAGCATTCGCAAGATATCAGCTCAGGTGCCCTTACATTAGCAGGACTGGTGCACTGGCACCATTACATTAGCATTAGCAGGACCGGTGCACTGGCACCATTACATTAGTATTAGCAGGACCGGTGCACTGGCACCATTACATTAGCATTAGCAGGACCGGTGCACTGGCACCATTACATTAGTATTAGCAGGACCGGTGCACTGGCACCATTACATTAGCATTAGCAGGACCGGTGCACTGGCACCATTACATTAGCATTAGCAGGACTGGTGCACTGGCACCTTTACATTAGCATTAGCAGGACGGTGCACTGGCACCATTACATTAGCATTAGCAGGACTGGTGCACTGGCACCACTACATTAGCATTAGCCGGACCGGTGCACTGGCACCATTACATTCGCATTAGCAGGACCGGTGCACTGGCACCATTACATTAGCATTAGCAGGACCGGTGCACTGGCACCATTACATTAGCATTAGCAGGACCGGTGCACTGGCACCATTACATTAGCATTAGCAGGACCGGTGCACTGGCACCATTACATTAGCATTAGCAGGACCGGTGCACTGGCACCATTACATTAGCATTAGCAGGACTGGTGCACTGGCACCATTACATTAGCATTAGCAGGACCGGTGCACTGGCACCATTACATTAGCATTAGCAGGACCGGTGCACTGGCACCATTACATTAGCATTAGCAGGACTGGTGCACTGGCACCATTACATTCGCATTAGCAGGACCGGTGCACTGGCACCATTACATTAGCATTAGCAGGACCGGTGCACTGGCACCATTACATTAGCATTAGCAGGACCGGTGCACTGGCACCATTACATTAGCATTAGCAGGACCGGTGCACTGGCACCATTACATTAGCATTAGCAGGACCGGTGCACTGGCACCATTACATTAGCATTAGCAGGACTGGTGCACTGGCACCATTACATTAGCATTAGCAGGACCGGTGCACTGGCACCATTACATTAGCATTAGCAGGACCGGTGCACTGGCACCATTACATTAGCATTAGCAGGACCGGTGCACTGGCACCATTACATTAGCATTAGCAGGACCGGTGCACTGGCACCATTACATTAGCATTAGCAGGACTGGTGCACTGGCACCATTACATTAGCATTAGCAGGACCGGTGCACTGGCACCATTACATTAGCATTAGCAGGACTGGTGCACTGGCACCATTACATTAGGATTAGCAGGACCGGTGCACTGGCACCATTACATTAGTATTAGCAGGACCGGTGCACTGGCACCATTACATTAGCATTAGCAGGACCGGTGCACTGGCACCTTTACATTAGCATTAGCAGGACTGGTGCACTGGCACCATTACATTAGCATTAGCAGGACCGGTGCACTGGCACCATTACATTAGCATTAGCAGGACTGGTGCACTGGCACCATTACATTAGCATTAGCAGGACCGGTGCACTGGCACCATTACATTAGCATTAGCAGGACCGGTGCACTGGCACCATTACATTAGCATTAGCAGGACCGGTGCACTGGCACCATTACATTAGCATTAGCAGGACCGGTGCACTGGCACCATTACATTAGCATTAGCAGGACCGGTGCACTGGCACCATTACATTAGCATTAGCAGGACCGGTGGCTTGAACTGCAGTCCCCAGATAACACAGCTGATAGTGGGGCTGGAGTTCATCACCTACACATAAAAAACTGAACCTGAAAAACAGTTAGAGGAAGTAAAAGTATGAGGTCACAAGGTCACGAGGTCTCACCTGCCTATTCATAAAATCACAACACGCGCTGTTAGCGCACAACGGCTAATCTAGGCCATGAGCCACTTCTGTGACTACTAAAAGGGGGAGAGGGATGGATGGAGGGATGGACAGAGTGATGGAGAAAAAAGGAGAGAGAAAGAGGGGGGGAGAGGGGGTCTGTGGGTACGAGGTGTGTGTGTTCCTCCAGGAAGCAGAGGACACTGGGGAATGCAGTTTGAAGAATGAGCAGCGTTTTTACCCTCAAATGAACACTCAGCTGAGATGGCAATGCACAGGTTTTAGGGGATTATGGAGGAAAAGCAGGTAAATATTTGAGATTGTACACCAGGGAAAGGGTTTTGTAGATCTGTGTTGAACATGTACAGTCAGTGTGGCCCTTACACACATGCAGATAAAGCATTATAATTAGCCTCAGTCAGGGTGGCCCTTACACACATGCAGATAAAGCATTATAATTAGCCTCAGTCAGTGTGGCCCTTACACACATGCAGATAAAGCATTATAATTAGCCTCAGTCAGTGTGGCCCTTACACACATGCAGATAAAGCATTATAATTAGCCTCAGTCAGGGTGGCCCTTACACACATGCAGATAAAGCATTATAATTAGCCTCAGTCAGTGTGGCCCTTACACACATGCAGATAAAGCATTATAATTAGCCTCAGTCAGGGTGGCCCTTACACACATGCAGATAAAGCATTATAATTAGCCTCAGTCAGTGTGGCCCTTACACACATGCAGATAAAGCATTATAATTAGCCTCAGTCAGTGTGGCCCTTACACACATGCAGATAAAGCATTATAATTAGCCTCAGTCAGTGTGGCCCTTACACACATGCAGATAAAGCATTATAATTAGCCTCAGTCAGTGTGGCCCTTACACACATGCAGATAAAGCATTATAATTAGCCTCAGTCAGTGTGGCCCTTACACACATGCAGATAAAGCATTATAATTAGCCTCAGTCAGTGTGGCCCTTACACACATGCAGATAAAGCATTATAATTAGCCTCAGTCAGTGTGGCCCTTACACACATGCAGATAAAGCATTATAATTAGCCTCAGTCAGGGTGGCCCTTACACACATGCAGATAAAGCATTATAATTAGCCTCAGTCAGTGTGGCCCTTACACACATGCAGATAAAGCATTATAATTAGCCTCAGTCAGGGTGGCCCTTACACACATGCAGATAAAGCATTATAATTAGCCTCAGTCAGTGTGGCCCTTACACACATGCAGATAAAGCATTATAATTAGCCTCAGTCAGTGTGGCCCTTACACACATGCAGATAAAGAATTGAGGACCCCTTGAGCAGACTGCAAATGTCCATTTTCCCAGCATGCAATCTGACTGACTGTCCCTTCACAAAAGTCAATCATCTGCTTTTCAGCAGAACGTTGTTAAAAGCACATATTTTTTTAATAAACAAGAGCATCACAATATTTTACACTTGAGCTTTGAAATCAAATATTTCATCTAAGTTTTAGATTTTGGCTGCTTGCAACAAAAAACTTTTTAAATTAGCTACAGAAACAAAAAGTCCATGTCATCCTCATTTCTTTGGTTTATAAGAAACACAGTCGGCTTCATTAAAAGCAGCCAATCAGGGAAAAGCAGGGGGATCGGATTTTACAACCTCAGTGTTTCTGCTAACAAAACCCACCTGCTACTCGCAGAAAGGCAGGAAGAAATAAAGTCTAATTAATCCCTTCTTTAGGACACAATTGGGTTTCGGAGCCTTTCTCCCGACCAATCACAGGCACAGCGGTAGTTCTGCAGAGCACAAACTCTTCCGCAAAACTTTCTACCATTTCCTGGGAATTTGACAAATCCTCTCACAGCCTGAAGGGAATATTGGGCAGCCAAAACTTTCATATTTTTAATAAGCCTTTAATCAGCGTACAAAAGAGAAATTCCCTTAAAACAAAACACTTAACAGAATATTGTTAAAGCTGCCATTCGGACAGTGTTGGTCGTGCTTTTGTTGTGTAAAGAAGGAATCCATGCCAGTTCTTACTTTACGATCATGTTAAGCGAACAGCCCTTCTGAAAAAACCCATCTGAATTAAGCAGAGGATAAATCAAGGTTTTCCTGAACCAACTCTACACACTGCTAATTAGTGTATTTTGCTACAGACAGCACAGCTGGCTATAACTATAACCTGTGCAAAAGCCTAGTGTACCAAAACACAATCGACCACTGTAACCTGGACTGGTACACAAAAATGTACAATCACCCATGATGCACCAGGTTATTAGTAAAGCCGGAGTGAGGCCGGACGGGGCCTAGGCAGGGGGAACAGACTGGAGTCACACTTCCGCTTAGCCCAAGCGCCTTCCCTTAACAAACCCACACACACAATCAGGAAAAATATGTTGTGACTGGACCTGATGTCGTGCAATTAAACACAATTTCTACCCTAATTTCAGCCTCTTTGTCGACATGAAGCTATTGTAACAAAAACCACGATCCACACTCCTACCCCCCCCATTGCACACATTTTAAATGTCACTCTAAGTGATGCCAGATAGTTTGTTGGGGGGGGGATAAATTGGGAGGGGTATACCATTTTCTGGCTCATCTGAGAGATGAACCTGGCGGAGATCGCCGGGATTAATTAAGCAAACGAACTGGCGCTTTTCCTCGTCTCTCTTTCTCTCCTCTCAAACGTCCCGGGCTGAAACAATGATTAATCAGCCCGCCCACCCCAGCAGCAAGGGGACACAGAATGTACCCTATACTGCAACATATTCAAACGCACTTCCCCAACCGGGAGACTTTCACTCGCCTTTTATTTCAGGTTTTATTTGGACACATTTTTTTCTGCATGAAAAACCTCAAACCCATCAGAGCAGCGGTGCAGCTTTGAGCTCCAGACCCTGTCTGTCTGTCTGTCTGTCTGCCCGTCTGTCTGTCTGCCCGTCTGTCTGCCTGCCTGTCCGTCTGTCTGTCTGTCTGTTCATGTGCCCGTCTGCCTGTCTGTCTGTCTGTCTGTTCATGTGCCCGTCTGCCTGTCTGTCCGTCTGTTCATGTGCCCGTCTGCCTGTCTGTCTGTCTGCCTGTCTGTCTGTCTGCCCGTCTGTCTGTCTGCCTGTCTGTCTGTTCATGTGCCCGTCTGCCTGTCTGTCTGTCTGTCTGCCTGTCCGTCTGTTCATGTGCCCGTCTGCCCGTCTGCCTGTCTGTCTGTCTGTCTGTCTGTCTGCCCGTCTGTCTGTCTGTCTGTCGTGTGACCAGCTGGCCTGTTTGCAGCTACATACTTCAAGTGGAAGAACAACATTTTTTATTCGCAAACATTCTAATAATAATACCAAGGACAGGACAGAAGTGCAAACTCATGGCTTTTCAGCACAATATCAGCACTGTGTGAGGTGCAAGTGAGCCAGGCTGCATTCTGGGAAATAAACGCTCCATATTTAGACTGAAATGTGCGACGGTGCAGCTGTTTTTGATCTCTCTTGTGCGTTGGACTTGATCAGATATAGTCTCTGCATAACAAATATAATAATAATAATAATAACAGCATCATTATAAATAACCCAGAAAATGAGCAGCACTGAGACTGCAAAACTGTGAAAGCATGAAAAAACAAAAAACAAACTAAGGACCGCTCTTAAAAGTTCCACATTATTCCCGTTAAGGAGGAGAGTAACATCATATCCTGGATGATATTATAAATGCACATTATTCCCGTTAGAATGCACATCTGGGTTTCAAAACCATTATATAAATGTGCAATAAAATGTAATTTCTTTATTTTGATTTATTAGGTGAATTTTGGCGCACGAAGTTCCAGGTTCAGCCAATAAGCAGCTCAGATGAAGCCTAAAAGAAATACGGTCTCATTTAATTAACAAAAGTTATTATCATTGCTAAAATACTTCCACCCTCATAAATACAATGCATTACTTAAATAAATGTGTTTCCCTTCCCACAATTAATTACGGAAACAACACAACAAAGGTGCATCCTAAATCCATTACAGCAGTGACTTTGCCTTGTCCTGATAAATCATAATCGACAATCAAGAGAAATGTAAAAAAAAAATGTATGCATAATGTATGCGCTCGCTGGCACAACATCTGTTTGTTCTGCACAGTTATGGCTGTCTGCTGCTTTAAGCATCATCTCTATGAAACACGCATTATCAACGGATCATTACTGAGCACACAACAGAGACGCAAACATGTTTCACACACGCGCGCACACGCATAGACACTGACACATAAGAAATCACACACACACACACACACTCGCACTCTCGCACACACACACACTCACACACTGTTTGCATGCTCACACTCCCCTTACTTAGTTCCACATTCAAACACAATAGCAGTTTCACATCCAATTTGTGTGTGTGTATATATACTATAGTGTAATGACCCTGTAATGTGATGTGATGTGAATGGCCCTGTATTATGTATAAGGATCCTGCATGTTGTAACTTTCTAACAGTGATAACGGGTGGGGGGATCTGCCTGTCAACCTCTGGCTGCGTACTATTGGAGTGCCCTGGGGAGTAATGCCAAGGCCTCGTGTGATTGGCAGCTCAGGAGTGGGGGTTGGGACATAGGGAAGGGGATAAAAGGGCAGATTGTGATGCTATGGCGGGCTTTTTCTTATGCAGAGGTTGCATTAAATAGCGTTCCCAAATGTATTTTCCCTAATTGGGTATTTGCTTTATACAGGAGTAATAAACCGTACAGTTCGTAACGGCATTATTGTGTGGACAGCTATTATTACCGACAGGGACGCTACATTTGGTGTCAGAAGTAAAAAAAAAAAAATAATAATAATAATATTTTTTCTAGCTAGCGAGCTATCGTTTATTCACTATTAGCCCCGGTAGCTAACTCGCTATATGGAGGAAGAAAAGAGGGCGGCAGAAATGCATCGGGTCAAGATGGAGGAAGAATCGGTGGACGATGGTCATCGTGAGGAGCTTGGTGCTTGGGGAAGTACGTCGGAGGCATTGTTCGGGGAACTGCTCAGGGCAAAAGAACACAAGGCCCGTGTCCGTGAGAGCGTGAAGAGGCTAGCTGCCAAGGCGGGGCTGGATTCGTCTTCCCTCCAGCTCGGAGAGGACTCGGGTCGCAGGCAAGTGACGTCACCGGAGCGACGCGGGGAGGAGGAAAACAACAATGGCGGCGCCCGAGCTTCCGTAGCATCAATAGCTATAAAAACACCGAAGTACTCCGGTAAGGCCGATTGGGAAGCTTTTTACGCTCAATTTGTACTCTTAGCTGATGCGGCTGGGTGGTCTACAGAGACTAAAGCTCTGCAACTGGCTATGTGCCTGACAGAGGATGCGCTAGCTTGTTTGCTTTTGCTTAGCCCGGAGGACAGACGCGATTGTGCAGCTTTAGTCGGAGCTCTGCGGAGGCGTTTTGGTCAGTGTTCAGAGCCGGGACTGCTACGCTCCGAACTGAGTAATAGGCGTAGGCAGCCAGGAGAGCCGCTAAGAACGCTAGCAAATGACATTGAAAGCTTATCACGTCGGGCATATGCTCACATGCCCAATTTTGTACAGAATGAGCTAGCACGGGATCAGTTTCTCCAAGCACTCTCCCCCGCCGATCTGCGTGCCCAAACACAGTTAGCTCACCCCAAGACCTTACAGCAGGCTTTGGAAATAGCCTGGGAGAGGGAGCTAGTGTGTGGGAGTGCACCAGGAGGTGCACAAGACTGCTACAGCCCAGCAGTGCGGGGGGCGCGGGACAGTGGCGCTGGGGAGGAGAAACCTGCATGGGTGGAGGAGATGACAGAGCTGATCCGTGCAGTGACTGTGCAGACGGAGCGTCGCCCTCGCCCGGGGCCCAGGATCTGCTGGGGGTGTGGTCAGCCTGGCCACATTGTCAGGCAGTGCCCCAAAGCGCAGAAACCCCAGGGAAACGCCACAGGGTCCGCGTAGATGGGACGGCGCGGACCCTTGGCTCTGTGTCCCGCCTGCGGAAGAGGGAAGCCGGATATCACATCCAGGGGGGCGGGGCTACGCGGCCCTCTGAAGCAGAAGGCTCCATGGAACAGGAGCCTGTTGCGGTGGGCCGGGCCTGTGTGGGGGATTTCTGTCATATCCCCGTGACGGTGGAAGGGGTGCCCTGCTCTGCTTTAGTGGACACTGGCTCCTCTGTGACATTGGTGAGGACGGACGTACTGCCGAGCTGGACGGAGCTGGAGCCAACAACTGTACAGCTCCGCACAGTCACAGGTGAGCTGGCCCCAATGAAGGGAAGGGGGATGTTGAGTTTAAGTGTTGGGGGAAAGACTGTTCGTCACCCAGTCTGGGTAGCATCTGTGCAGGACCCCTGTATACTGGGATTGGACTTCCTGAGAAGCACAGGGTGCCAGCTGAACCTAAAAAAGGGCACCCTTAGCTTTCAAGGAGGCACGACGATCACTATGGCCCCATCCAAGGTTCCCGGGCCGCCGCTCACACCCCTGACTCCCCCCCCCATGCGGTGTAATACAGCTACAAGCCCTCCAGCTACATTGGCTCCACCCGGTCTCCCTGACAACCCCCCAGCATTGTCCTCCAGGAGCCCGGGCCTTGCCCCCAGCCCTGCCCGCCTCCCCCAGATGGGAGAAGAGGCCAAGCTGGCTGCAATGAGGGAAATATGGCAGAGAAACTGTGATGACCTGGACCCTCAGCAGTGTGAGCAGCTGTGGCAGCTGCTGGCTGAGTTCAAGGACAGCTTTGCTCTGAGTGAGGGCAACATTGGCCAGACGCACTTAGCAGAGCACGACATTGATACGGGGGATGCACATCCCATCAGAATGCGTCCCCGCCGCCTTCCCCTAGCCCGGCAGGAGGCTGCAGACAAGGCGCTGTTGGAGATGCAGCAAGCAGGCATTATTGAGCCCTCTGACAGCCCCTGGTCGGCAGCTGTGGTTATGGTCCCTAAGAAAGGGGGGCAATGGAGATTCTGTGTGGATTATAGACCACTCAATGCGGTAACTAAAAAAGACTCTTACCCCTTACCACGCATTGACGAGGCCCTGGATGTGGTGAGAGGGTCATCGTGGTTCTCCTCTCTCGACCTACGGTCAGGCTACTGGCAGCTCCCCCTCTCCCCAAGGGCTAGGCCCAAGACCGCTTTCTCCACTGGCAGAGGGCTCTGGCACTTCCGAACTCTCCCATTTGGCCTTTCTAATGCCCCCGCCTCTTTCGAGAGGCTAATGGACAGGGTGCTGGCGGGCGTGCCCCGGCAGGAATGCATTGTCTATCTAGATGACATTCTAGTGCACGGGGGCTCATTCCAGGCAGCCCTGGCCTCACTGCGGGGGGTGCTCGAGAGAGTGACAGCAGCTGGGCTAAAACTCCATCCTGAAAAGTGCCGCTTCCTGAGGAGAGAGGTGGCCTTCCTGGGACACAAGCTAGGGGGCGAGGGCATCAGCACGCTGGAGGACAAGGTGCAGGCTGTCCGAGACTGGCCCGCCCCCACAGACGCACGGCAGCTGAAAAGTTTCCTCGGCCTAGCCTCCTATTACAGGAGATTCGTAAAGGGCTTCTCCTGCATGGCCGACCCCCTGTTCAGCCTGCTGCGGAAGGGGAAGGTGTTTACATGGACAGCGGAGTGTGAGGGCGCCTTCCACAGCCTTCAGGAAGCCCTCACAGAGGCCCCGGTGCTCGCCCCCCCTGACCCCACTCTACCGTTCATCCTCGACACGGACGCCAGCGGGGTGGGCCTGGGCGGCGTGCTCTCTCAGGTAGGGCCGGGGGGGGAGAGAGTGGTGGCATATTACAGCGCCACGTTCAACAAAGCTGAACGCCGCTACTGTGTGACCCGGCGGGAGCTGCTCGCGGTAGTAAGGGCCCTGCGGCACTTCAGATACTACCTCTGTGGGTTTTCCTTCACAGTTAGGACGGACCATGCAGCTCTCCAGTGGCTGATGTCCTTCAAAGAGCCAGAGGGGCAGGTAGCCCGCTGGATCGAGGAACTGCAAGCTTACAGTTTCACTGTGGTGCACAGGGCAGGGGCACGTCACACTAACGCAGACGCCCTCTCCCGACGTCCTTGCAGTGCAGACGGGTGCCGCTACTGTGTGCGGAGAGAGGCTCGGGAGGAGGAGCTGTGTGCACAGGAGGAGAGGTGTGCAGCAACAAGCCAAGAGGGGGCTCCAGTTGACCCTGAGCTCCAGGGGGTCGACATTGCAGAGTGGGGAAATCAACAGCAGCTGGACCCAGACCTCCAGCCAGTACTACAGTGGGTGGAGGCACAGCAACGTCCACCCTGGGAGGAGGTGGCGGTACTCTCCCCCACCACAAAAGGACTGTGGGCCAAGTTCGGAGCGCTGCGGCTGTGGGGGGATGTGCTACAGCGGGCATGGAAGGAGCCAGCCACTGGCGAGGCGAGTTGGCAGGTGGTGGTGCCCAGAGCCCTGCGTGAGGCCGTGTTGCGGTCGGTGCATGGGGCTACAGGCTCAGGGCACTTTGGGGTCACAAAAACCCTCCGCCGCCTCCGTCAGGGCTTTTACTGGGGGCAACACAAAAGAGATGTGGAGGACTTCTGCAGGCGATGTGACAGCTGCACAGCACGCAAAGGGCCGCCGGGCCGGTCGCACGCCCAGCTCCAGCAGTTTCCTGTCGGGGCCCCTATGGAGAGGGTAGGGGTGGATGTACTGGGCCCCCTTCCCTGTACAGACCGAGGGAACAAGTATGTGCTAGTGGGGATGGACTATTTTACAAAGTGGCCAGAGGCCTACGCCCTCCCCAACCAGGAGGCGGAGACTGTGGCAGATGCCCTGGTAGAGGGAATGTTCAGCCGGTTTGGGGCACCGGAGAGCATCCACAGTGACCAGGGCAGGAACTTTGAGTCCCAGGTGTTTGCTGCTTTGTGCGACCGGCTAGGCATGCACAAAACCCGCACTTCACCGCTGCACCCCCAGTGTGATGGCCTAGTCGAGAGGTTTAACAGAACACTGGGGGAACAGCTGGCTATTGTTACAGCTAAACACCAGAAAGATTGGGACCTGCACCTCCCCTGGTGCTCATGGCCTACAGATCCGCTGTTCAAGACTCCACCTCCTGTACCCCTGCCTTACTCATGTTGGGCAGAGAGATCCGCACCCCCGCTGAGCTGGCGTTCGGCCGGCCCCCTGATTCCCCCTCGCCCCCTCCCGGTCCGGAGTACGCCAGGAGGCTCCAGGACCGCTTGGAGACAGCCCACTCGTTCGCTAGGGGGCAGCTGCTGGACGCCGGGCTAAGACAAAAGAGGAAATATGACGTCCAGACCCGGGGCAGGCACTTCGAAGCTGGTGAGTTGGTCTGGGTCTACAGCCCCCGGAGGCAGAAAGGTCGGTGCCCAAAATTGGACAGTGAGTGGGTGGGGCCCTGCAGGGTTCTGGAGAGAATTGGGGAGGTCGGGTACCGGGTTCAGCTGCCGCCCAGAGGAAGGAGGGTGGTTCTACACAGAGACAGGTTGGCCCCGTACCGTGGCCAGGCAAACCCCGGGCAGACCCCAGCGAGCCCTGCGGCCCTTCACAACACTGAGGCTCCTCCCCTATCTTGCACGCCCCACAGCCCAGGCCCTGGCTGTTCTCATTGGCCCTCTCCCTGCCCCCGCCCACTTTGCTCTCCACAGACGGTGACTGTACCCCCAGATTCCCCGGCTCCTTTGTTCGGGTCCCCTTCTGTTTCCCCAGGGGCCCTTCCCCTTGTGGACACTGTGACTCGGTCTCCTGTGGGCCCTGCACGGCCATGCAGACGGAGGAGACTCCCTGTTCGTTATCGGGACTTTGTTTGTTCCCTCGAGGACGAGGAACTTTGATGGGGGGGGGCAGTGTAATGACCCTGTAATGTGATGTGATGTGAATGGCCCTGTATTATGTATAAGGATCCTGCATGTTGTAACTTTCTAACAGTGATAACGGGTGGGGGGATCTGCCTGTCAACCTCTGGCTGCGTACTATTGGAGTGCCCTGGGGAGTAATGCCAAGGCCTCGTGTGATTGGCAGCTCAGGAGTGGGGGTTGGGACATAGGGAAGGGGATAAAAGGGCAGATTGTGATGCTATGGCGGGCTTTTTCTTATGCAGAGGTTGCATTAAATAGCGTTCCCAAATGTATTTTCCCTAATTGGGTATTTGCTTTATACAGGAGTAATAAACCGTACAGTTCGTAACGGCATTATTGTGTGGACAGCTATTATTACCGACAGGGACGCTACAATATATATATATATATATATATACACAGTGCTGTGAAAAAGTTTTTGCCCCCTTCCTGATTTCCTCTATTCTTGCATATTTCTCACACTGGATGTTTTCAGATCTTTAGACAAAATATAATGTTGATTTTAGGGAACCTGAGTAAACAAATGACACATTTGTTTTTTACTTATTAAATGTATTTAATGAACAATAAATCCCAACACCCATTTCCCTTGTGTGAAAAAGTAATTGCCCCCTTACAATAACTGCAGCCAATGTATAATAAAGTAATCATTTGTAATATTTGGTCACATATCCTTTGCATGACATGACTTCCTGATGTCTTTGACCCAACAATATCAAAAGACTCTTGAAATCTTATTTTCTGGTATTGCTACAAGCGATACTATAACCTCTCTGCATTTGAATGGATCTCTATGGGAATTGGGGGGTGGGACTAGATTTAGTTGTAAATTACACTGGAATAGTATGTAACACATGGTTGGCTAAATGGCTCTAAGTCATCAAGGATCTGATGTATCAAACGAGCCTCAAACCATCACTCTGCTGCCAGATATGCAGTAGATATGGATGGTTCACTTTAAGGGTTTCTTCTCCTGACTTATTTTTCCTATAACACAGAAACAGGCCTTACCTGTGACAGGCGTTCAGCCGTTCCTCCCACAAGGGGGGTCCTGAAACGCAGATGAATTATGTTCAGAGCGTGTTCAGTAATCAGAGCGTGTTGAGGGACCGTGTAAAATCTCCATGGCAGTTCTCTTTTTAAATGAACTGTAACAGATGGAAGCACATACACAAACGCTGTCACACACACACACACACACACACACACACACATCTATATTTACACATTCACAGCAGGGATGTCAGGCAGTTTCAGTTCCCACAAAAGCACCTCCCTCACCATTTCTCCCTTACTGCTCCACTCTGCTCAACCAATCAAGACCATCCAGGACTTACTGCTCCACTCTGCTCAACCAATCAAGACCATCCAGGACTTACTGCTCCACTCTGCTCAACCAATCAAGGCCATCCAGGACTTACTGCTCCACTCTGCTCAACCAATCAAGGCCATCCAGGACTTACTGCTCCACTCTGCTCAACCAATCAAGGCCATCCAGGACTTACTGCTCCACTCTGCTCAACCAATCAAGGCCATCCAGGACTTACTGCTCCACTCTGCTCAACCAATCAAGGCCATCCAGGACTTACCGATCCACTCTGCTCAACCAATCAAGACCATCCAGGACTTACTGCTCCACTCTGCTCAACCAATCAAGGCCATCCAGGACTTACTGCTCCACTCTGCTCAACCAATCAAGGCCATCCAGGACTTACCGATCCACTCTGCTCAACCAATCAAGGCCATCCAGGACTTACTGCTCCACTCTGCTCAACCAATCAAGGCCATCCAAGAATTACTGCTCCACTCTGCTCAACCAATCAAGGCCATCCAAGAATTACTGCTCCACTCTGCTCAACCAATCAAGGCCATCCAGGACTTACTGCTCCACTCTGCTCAACCAATCAAGGCCATCCAAGAATTACTGCTCCACTCTGCTCAACCAATCAAGGCCATCCAGGACTTACTGCTCCACTCTGCTCAACCAATCAAGGCCATCCAGGACCTACTGCTCCACTCTGCTCAACCAATCACCACAAACAAACAAAACAGGCAAATGATCTGTTTATTAAATAAACAACCTCATAATTGAATAAAATATTAAACATTTATTGTGGACTCTCCTGGAGCAAAAAAAGGAGGGGAGGGGGTCCTGACTGGTTTTCCCAAAATTAATTTCCCTTTTTTAATCTCTCAGCTCCATAATAGAAGCTCATTGGGCTTGAGTGACCATATTTCTGATATGAAATCACAAACCCCCCCACCACCATCACAAATACAACCCATCTCACACACAAACACCAACATACCGGTCCAGACCACACCCAAAGTGTCCAGGGCGTCGACTTGATCCTTTACTAAAGCACCAGAACCGGAACGGGCTGTGGGTCACCATTTAAACTGGGTATCCATGGCAACCGCTGCCCCCAGCCTACCGTACTGTAGGCCGGCTTAGAGCATCTTTCGAAAGAACTGGGTTGCCAGGTTATTGGCAGAGGTTGCCAGGTCATTTAACTTGTGTACATGTGTGTGTGTGTGTGTGTGTGTGTGTGTGAGAGAGAAAAATAAATCTTGTGCACACACATGTCTCATGTAGGTACGCTGGGGCGCTTACATGTGAATGTGTGTACATTCCTGTGTAGCTGTAGGTTTGTGCATGAGCGTACTTGTGCACATGAGTGTGCGTGCGTGTGTGTGTCACAGGAGGAGGCATCTGGTCAGATGCCCAGTGTCTGCAGCTTGCTAAACGGTCTCACATGTCCAACATCACCAGCCAATCAGAGCGGCCTGCTGGGGCGTCACATGAAATTCCTCGAGGCCTGCTGATATCTCCTGAAACTCCTTACAGTCCCGTGCCGGCGAAACGTTCGTGCTGATTCACCGAGTTACGCAGAGAGAGAATGACCCGGGACAAAGAGACAAACAGCCATTCACCCGGGAATAAAGCACGGAGCACGAGGAGCTCCTTTAGAGACAGGAAAGAGCCCGAATTAAAAATAAAAACACATTTCAGATCCCCTGTGTCCTCCCCAGCAAACACCGAGCCATCACATCTGATTCTGAATGACTGCAGGCATCCATTTCATATTATTAAGCCTTAAAGCCAATCTATCCACAGCGTGTGCTGTCCTTAATGTCCCATTAAAATGCCCCAATGCTGTAGAGACATACAGAAGAGATACAGCTGAAGTAAAAACCTAATGGGCTCGTGGTGAGGTTTAATCTCGGCTATAGCCGGCCAATTCTGTCAGTGTGATCAATGCGCCCAGTGTATAGCAAGCTACAAGAACAAACGAGTTATTCTTTGAGGTGACAATGTCATGCAACGCTCAAATACTGGCCAACATCCCCAAGAAGAGAGACAAGACAGGTTCTATTTTAAGGAAAATGATGGCATGTGACAAATAAAAATGTGATCCTTTGTATGCCCGGAAGCTTCTGTAGTACCTTTCTATGAAATCGGACAGATTTGATTAGAGCAGCAACCAGGGGGAGGGAGAATTCAATTTACAGCGGACATCTCCACACTGGGCAGTGACGTAATCCCGTCTGGGGGTTGACGTGTGGTCCGTCTGACTGGGTGTCATTGTACAGCAAAATTGTGCTGGGCCAACTGTAAAACCGTTGTTTCGAAACAGCCAATCAGAGACGAAAAACTGAGCGATTGAATTAGGCTACAGTTTCCCCTTAACAATGAAGAACGCCGCACGAGCTAAGAGCGCGCTAGTCCTACTGTAATACCACCCACCATTTTACAATCAGCTTTTTAAAAAGCGTGCACCACATAATATGCTGTACCCGAACATGCTTTTTTTTTTTTTTAACTGTAAGGGGACAACACAAGATAATCCAAGTCAGGGGGGTACAGTCGTCCTACCAATATGCCCATAAAAACACACTTTACCGAACTAATATAGCTCCACAACGTGGAAATAAAACCTACTTTTTTCTGATCCATGTGATACGTGCATGTCCTTCAAATACACATTAACACTCTACCCAAAAACCGTCCACCTAGTCAAGATTTCAGATCAATGTTTCCCATGGGACTAAAGGTCACGAGACGTATCCAACAAGACCCCCCCAAAAAAAAACGGACCTGGTGAAACCAGCATAATCCGAGTCCCTGGCCCCCAAAACACGTAAAGAGGAGTTTAAACCTCGAATTTAGACCACCGACGAATTTAAAAATGGCTAGAAAAACTGAACCGAAATGTACAATGATTCCATCTCAGCGTTAAAAGACAAAGCACAGTGGTCCTGTGGCTTAGTTTCGTTATCTAATTCCTTATCTTCGTTGTTTGTAGCACAAAGGCTTTTGCTGTTGTTGCTTTATTCAGGTTGGGTAAACATTTTGTACTAATACTGTACATTACTATACCTTGTGCTTATAACGAGACGAATGGGCCATTTTCATTAACTCACAGTAAGTGACCAGTGAATTATAAATCCATGAAGATTTGCATATAATTTTGCTACGCATATAACCAGACAGCAACGACATCGATCAAATACAATTAAATGAATAATCTACAGTAATCCAGGAGACTATGTCTGTAGTGTGTTTTTAAAAATAGCAGAGGTCCTACGGTTAGCACAGGCTAGACAGGTAGCTGGCGAGCCAATTGAACGCGATTCTTTTGAATAGCTGACTTTTTGAATAGCAGGACATATCATTTTTTTAAAGGCAATGATTGTGCTCCTGCATCTGCATCTCTATTACATACATACATATACTTTTCATGGCACGGAGTCCCTTTTGCAGCCGCGAGCTGTCCTGCCCGTTCACACAACCAGGAAGATAATCTGCCGAGCAATGCATGATGCGCGAGCATCGCACCCAGGCCCGCACGCGCTCAGCACACTGGAAGTACGGGCAAAAGATACGATTCGGAACCGTGCACTGAAAACTAAACGGTGCATGAACCCAGAACCTCAAAGCATTCCCCTCTTTCTGGTGTTTGCTGTATTTACCTGTAAGGATCACGCGCTTCTGCTGCTGCGGCTCAGAAAGTGAATGTAAACACTCCCCAGTCAGGCGGATGTGAAGCGATCAGCTGATCCAAGCACGTGACCTGGGACATGAAGCTGCTCTGCGGACTTCGCCCCCCCAGTCCCTCATCGACCTGAGCCTGGAGGAGACGCACCCATACCTGTATATAGTCAGATAGTCATATAGACACAGACAGGCATATCTTCAGAAGATTTTTTTATTATTATTTTTGATTGACGTTCATGTGCTTGGCGGAACCATTCCATACCGTTCCATGCGTTCCATATGCATTTTCTTTACTGTTCAGTGTAGCTGCATCCGAAAGGCAGACCGCCAAACAGAATAAAAACAGAATTTATTACATCTGGCACTTACAGTTCTCTGAAATTGCATTTATAAAATCCCAGTTATGAGCCTGTCGCACTGCTGCAAAGTCCTGTCTGTATGTTCAAGAGTAGCACACACGTGTCCCTAAACACGTACAGAGTGTGTAAGAAAAAGAGGGGGTGTGTTTCAGGTTGGGATCAGGCCCTGCTGAATGGGGCTGTTGCAGAGTACTGATCTCCAGCAGGGGGTGCTGTTGTGCAAAGTGAGGAACATGTCGTGGTCATTGGTACCTGCTACACCAGTCATGCAGGTATGAGCGCAGATGAGAGAGCCTTACGCACAAAGGCTCTAAAATAGGATTGGCACTTTTTGAATTCAGGCAATAAATAGACAACCATGCAGGCACTGATTGGGCAAGCCGCAGCCCTTTGGTCCTGCACCAATAGGGTTTCAGTATACATTGTGGAGTTTGCTAAACAGATGCTGGAGATGAGGACTGGATTCACATGTAGTTGACAATACTGACAATACTAGTTGACTTCGCCAGCTGATACATTTAGCGTTTCTGATTCAGATCATAATTCTCTGATTAACAACTGTAGGTTATGCTATAATTATATAAAATACAACTACTTACCCATACTGTCTCAAGACAACAAACAAATATATATATATATATACGTATATATTTACATTCTAGTGTAGCAGCCGCAGAGAACGCGCAAGATCATGTTCATGAGCTGCGCACGCATTACGCCCGTACGCTCCGGTGTAGCCCTCCAGTAATAGTGTTATGCTTCATATTTTGCTTAGATGGCCTGTCTTTATTTATTTATACATTTGTATTAGGAGATGGACAACTTGACTGTTTGTTTTTGGCCTCAGACACGCCCAGTGCTGCTAGTCACAGTGGGGTTTAGTCACAGTGGGGTTTAGTCACACTGGAATTAGTCACAGTGGGGTTTAGTCACACTGGAATTAGTCACAGTGGGGTTTAGTCACACTGGAATTAGTCACTCTGGGTTTAGTTGGTTTAGATGAACAGAAGTAGAAGCACTGAATTCACAATTTGTTCATTCCTGCAGAAAAGAGCGAGAGAGAGAGGGAGAGAGGGAGAGAATAAGAAAGGGGGGAGGTGTCTTGCAGCGGCAGAGAGAGGGAGAGAGAGATAGAGAGAGAATAATAAATGGGGGAGGTGTCTTGCAGCGGCAGAGAGAGGAAGTAGAGGGAATTAAAGGAATCACACCTGTAGGAGAAACACACTGGAGGCAAAAAGAGGACCTTAAACTGAGCTCTGATTGGCTGAAAGAGCAGAAACACACAGACTGCAGTGCTAATGCTAATTGTACCCAGATCAGAACCTGCAGTGCTAATGCTAACTGTACCCAGATCAGCAGCTGCAATGCTAATGCAAACTGTACCCAGATCAGCAGCTGCAATGCTAATGCTAACTGTACCCAGATCAGCAGCTGCAATGCTAATGCTAACTGTACCCAGATCAGATAAAGATAAAGGTACAGTACAGTAGTACTGTTGTATTTTAAATCACATAATCTCCCTGTAGTCAGTGCTAATGTGAACATAAAAGAAGCTATTCATTAAAAATAGGTCAGAGAGGCTTTACCAAAGAGGTATGTAAGAATCTTTATATACACTGGGTGTGTGTGTGTGTGTGTGTGTGTGTGTGTGTGTGTGTGTGAGAGTGTGTGAGAGTCTGTGTGTGTGTATGTGTGTGTGTGTGTGAGTGTGTGTGTCTGTGTGTGTGTGTGTGTGTGTGAGTGAGTGTGTCAGTGTGTGTGTGTGTCTGTGTGTGTGTGAGTGTCTGTGTCTGTGTGTGTGTGTGTGTGTGTGTGTAAGTGTGTGTGTGTCTGTGTGTGTGTGTGTGAGTGTCTGTGTGTGTGTCTGTGTGTGTGTGTGTGTCTGTGTGTGTGTGTGTAATATTTAGATTATTTCCAGTTTTTTTCACAATTCTCCTTTAAGAACAGTGGCACTGAAATGAAAAATAAATTAAGTAAATGACTGTAAAAGCTGAATTATTGGTTGTCCAAATGCATCCAATTGAGCAGGATGTAAAAGAAAAAGGCTGTTTGTGACACACAGGAGGAGAGATGAAAGCTCTAAGAGGTGTGGGAAACTGTGAAATTTCCCTGTGAGAGTTTGTGGAATAGTTATTATAGTTATTAAGAGAGTGTGTAATGCTGTACAATTAGGGATTTCCAAACTGAAGCTAATAGAAACAGTGCAGAATAAGATGGGAAGTAAGACAGCCATGGTGCAGCGTCTCACAGGCTAATATAGCAGCACATTAAAAAGCAATTAAACCACAACAAATTGAAAAAATAAATAGCAGCAGTGTTAGTGTAGTTTCAGCCTGTGGCAGAGCAAAGAAGCAATGTAGAATAAGGTTGGGAAAAAATATGTGTCGGCTAGAAAGTTAATCTTTTTTTTTTTTTTGTATTATTATTATTATTATTTTATATTAATGGAAAAATAACCTACAAATCAAATCAAATAATTCCTTAATTTAGCAATTGTCACCATACCCCAATATAATCCCCCTCCACTCTCTCTCTCTCCCTCTCTCTCTCTCTCTCTCTCTCTCTCTCTCTCTCTCTCTCCCTCCCTCTCTCTCTCTCTCTCTCTCTCTCTCTCTCTCTCTCTCTCTCTCTCTCTCTCTCTCTCTCTCTCTCTCTCTCTCTCTCTCTCTCTCTCGGCCCTCAGAGAAGCTAAATGTTTGGTTTCATTTTGAGAAAAAGAGAACAAACAACGGCAGAAGCAAGGAGGTGTCCATTCTGGCTCTGGGTCTTCAGCCGGGAGCCCAAGGAGGTGTCCATTCTGGCTCTGGGTCTTCAGCCGGGAGCCCAAGGAGGTGTCCATTCTGGCTCTGGGTCTTCAGCCGGGAGCCCAAGGAGGTGTCCATTCTGGCTCTGGGTCTTCAGCCGGGAGCCCAAGGAGGTGTCCATTCTGGCTCTGGGTCTTCAGCCGGGAGCCCAAGGAGGTGTCCATTCTGGCTCTGGGTCTTCAGCCGGGAGCCCAAGATACTTCCCTTCTCTCAGTGACAACTGGAAGGCAGCTGCCTCCTCCAAATGCATTAGTTATATATAAAAATACATGCCATTCTGAAACAGACCCACCTTGTGCACAAGGGAAATCCTTCCAAGAATTAGCGTTAACTACACACAAAATACCGAGCTACTGTTAGCAGCCTTGGAGGCAGCAGCAGCCTTCCAGTAGTAGGGAAATAAAGTGCCTTGGGCGATCTAGGAGAGGTGGGAGAATGATGTCCCAGCATGCATTGCAGTTGGCAGAGGAAGTGCAGTGGGTTCCAAGCATGTGCAGATGTTTTATTGAGATGGGGATTAGTGGGCAGCTATGAGGTGGGGCAACAGCTGCACTAATCTGACTGGCACCATCAAACAGGAAACAATTTACCCCCACAAAACTGCAGAGATATTGAATGGATCAAATTAATACAACTTGCCATTTATTTTCTAAAGAGATTCTGATTTATTCACACACATCAGGATTATTTCTGTCAGCAATGAATTGCTTAGAGCACAAAATTAAATCTGTCATTATGAAATGAAATGTCTCAGAAAATGCTTGGAGAGGAAACATTTAGAAATTTTAAAATTGAAATATTAGCCAAAGGAAATGTTTGACCAGGGAAATAGTTGCAGGTTATACAGTTACAACAACAACATTAAAGTTACTGCAGGTTACAGTTACAATAACAACATAACATTACAGTGTTACTGCTAATCTCAAAACATAACATTACAGTGTTACTGCTAATCTCAAAACATAACATTACAGTGTTACTGCTAATCTCAAAACATAACATTACAGTGTTACTGCTAATCTCAAAACATAACATTACAGTGTTACTGCTAATCTCAAAACATAACATTACAGTGTTACTGCTAATCTCAAAACATAACATTACAGTGTTACTGCTAATCTCAAAACATAACATTACAGAGTTACTGCTAATCTCAAAACATAACATTACAGTTTTACTGCTAATCTCAAAACATAACATTACAGAGTTACTGCTAATCTCAAAACATAACATTACAGTGTTACTGCTAATCTCAAAACATAACATTACAGTGTTACTGCTAATCTCAAAACATAACATTACAGTGTTACTGCTAATCTCAAAACATAACATTACAGAGTTACTGCTAATCTCAAAACATAACATTACAGTGTTACTGCTAATCTCAAAACATAACATTACAGTGTTATTGCTAATCTCAAAACATAACATTACAGAGTTACTGCTAATCTCAAAACATAACATTACAGTGTTACTGCTAATCTCAAAACATAACATTACAGTGTTACTGCTAATCTCAAAACATAACATTACAGTGTTACTGCTAATCTCAAAACATAACATTACAGAGTTACTGCTAATCTCAAAACATAACAATACAGAGTTACTGCTAATCTCAAAACATAACATTACAGTGTTACTGCTAATCTCAAAACATAACATGACAGTGTTACTGCTAATCTCAAAACATAACATTACAGTGTTACTGCTAATCTCAAAACATAACATTACAGAGTTACTGCTAATCTCAAAACATAACATTACAGTGTTACTGCTAATCTCAAAACATAACATTACAGTTTTACTGCTAATCTCAAAACATAACATTACAGAGTTACTGCTAATCTCAAAACATAACATTACAGTGTTACTGCTAATCTCAAAACATAACATTACAGTTTTACTGCTAATCTCAAAACATAACATTACAGAGTTACTGCTAATCTCAAAACATAACATTACAGTGTTACTGCTAATCTCAAAACATAACATTACAGAGTTACTGCTAATCTCAAAACATAACATTACAGTTTTACTGCTAATCTCAAAACATAACATTACAGAGTTACTGCTAATCTCAAAACATAACATTACAGAGTTACTGCTAATCTCAAAACATAACATTACAGTGTTACTGCTAATCTCAAAACATAACATTACAGAGTTACTGCTAATCTCAAAACATAACATTACAGTGTTACTGCTAATCTCAAAACAACATTACAGAGTTACTGCGAATTGACTCTAATTAGACTGACAATGCAGTTAACCTTAGAATATAATTACTAGTAAAATATATTTGTCAAGATGAGGGAGGGATAAACATAAGAGAGAGAGACACAGAGAAAGAGAAAGAGAGAGAGAAACTGCACCAAAGAAGTCAAAAGTAACTCTTTAGCACAATCTTTTTTATTTTTTATTATAATGAATGATAATAACGCTAAAATTGATCAGGTGCTTTAAAATGGATTAATTACAGCTGCAATGGCAGAATAATGAGAGCGAGAGAATCATCTGTTTATATGATTTATGTTTATAATCACCTGCATGGTGCAGAGAGTGAAGCCGCCAACCCAATGAACAATATGCACATATATAAAACACGTATATAAAACACACTCACACATGGACAGACACACATAAACACACTCACACGCAAACACACACACACACACGCAAACACACACTCACGCAAACACACTCACACGCAATCACACTCACACGCAAACACACACACACGCAAACACACACACACGCAAACACACGCAAACACACTCACACGCAAACACACTCACACGCAAACACACACACACGCAAACACACTCACACGCAATCACACGCACACGCAAACACACACACACATGGACAGACACGCATAAACACACACACATATACACAAAGACTCACACATACACATGCACACGCTCATGCTTACACTCACACCACACACACAAACACACACACTCACACACACTCTCACACTCACACACACTCTCACACACACACACACACTATACACACACACTCACACACACACACACTATACACACACACTCTCACACACACACACTATACTCACACACACACACACACACACTATACTCACACACACACTACACACACACACACACTATACACACACACACTATACGCACACACACACAGACACTATACACGCACACTCACACACACAAACACACACACAAACACTATACACACACACACACACACACTATACTCACACACACACACTATACACACACACACACACACACACACTATACACACACACACACACACACACTATACACACACACACTATACACACACACTCACACACACACACACACACACACACACACACACACACACAGTGCAGACTGCATCTGGGCACTCTGTCATTGCTGTACATGATTCTGCCAGAATAGTAATAATAGTAATAAGTAGTGCTGTTTTTTAGCCCATTGGAATGTAGTTAGAGTGCAGTTCTGTAGCAGGATTGTGTGAGCAGCTCTGGATAAGGTGGCTGTAATGTGCAGTTCTGTCGCAGGATTGTGTGAGCAGCTCTGGATAAGGTGGCTGTAATGTGCAGTTCTGTAGCAGGATTGTGTGAGCAGCTCTGATAAGGTGGCTGTAATGTGCAGTTCTGTAGCAGGATTGTGTGAGCAGCTCTGGATAAGGTGGCTGTAATGTATTGTAAGTTACTTTGAGGAAGGGTAAGGTTAACTCACAGTCTAAATGCATCACTTTCAGCTCCACAGACATCTATTACAGTCATAGAGTTTTTTTAAACAATGTGCTAATGTTCCCGTTTAAACATTTCGTGAATATTTCCATACCAGCAGAGACATGAACCTATAGTGAAACAATCATCACTTCCAGAGCGGGTTTAATATAATAAATATGGCAATATCATAATCATCATCATCATCATCATCATTGCATTTTACAAAAATACCATTATAGTTATTACAGTTATTACTGTTATTATCACTGAGAACCAGGCCATTCTGCACCTTATGGTCCCGGCTGAATATTCCACCAGATTGAAAAATAATAACAATAATAATCATAATGACAGTAATCATAATAATAATAATAAAAAAACATCATTCATCAAGTGAAAAACAATTCTGAATAAAGGATGATTACCAAGACTCTTAATGAGTAACATTGCTCTGTAAAAGAGTGAGATATTATAGATAATGATAGAGAGAGAGAGAGAGATAGAGTGAGAGAGAGAGCAAGAGTGAGTGATACAGACAGACAGACAGAGCGAGTGTGAGTGATAGATAGAAAAAGCGAGAGTGATTTTGAATTTTGAATTTGAATTTGAGTGATAGAGACAGATAGAGCAAGAGAGAGTGAGTGATAGATAGAAAGAGAGTTCTCACCCTAAACAATAAGAAAGTCAAATCTCTACTATATGCCGATGACCTGGTGCTGCTGTCACCCACAGAGCAAGGGCTACAGCAACACCTGGATCTGCTGGAGCAATACTGCCAGAACTGGGCCCTGGCAGTAAATTTCTCAAAAACCAGAATTGTTATCTTCCAAAAGAAGGCCAGACGTCAGAAAACCAGACACTATTTCAATCTAGGAAACACCGCCCTAGAGCACTCTTTATGCTATGACTATCTAGGACTGAGAATTAGTGCCTCTGAAAGCTTTGATTCAGCAGTCAATGCATTAAAAGAAAAAGCATGACAAGCATTTTTTGCAATTAAAAGACAATTCCATGGAATTGAAATTAAACAAAATCTCAATTTCACTGAAACAAAATCTCAATCTCACTGAAACAAAATCTCAACACAAATTAGAATGCTATCGGGCCCTAAAAGAGAATATGAATTGGCAGATTATCTCTTCACTGTCAGAGATGCAAAGCAGAGACAGATCCTGACCAAGTACAGGCTCAGTGACCACAGTCTAGCCATAGAAAAAGGCCAACATAAAAAATCATGGAAACCCAAAAAGGACAGAATATGTGGTCACTGTATGTCAGGGAGAGAGGCACTTTCTCCTTAAATGTGAAAAAAATTTCTCCCAGCTACCCCCCATGAATAAAATTCTAATTGTGCTGGGAGAGGGACATACAGCAACAATTGCAGCAGAATATGTGACAATCTGCCATAGCCTGAGAGAATATGAGAACACATAGATAGCCTAATCTACCCCAGCCCAGTAATTGTATATTTTTTTCTTAATTATAGTTCTATTATATGATCATTGTTGCACTAATTCACACGATACAGCACACACTCATAAAAGCACATACACACACACACACTCACATACACACACACACACACACACAAAAGCATGTACACACACACACACACTCATAAAAGCATGCACACACACACGATACAGCACACACTCATAAAAGCATGTACACACAGACACACACACGATACAGCACACACTCATAACAGCATGTACACACACACACACACGATACAGCACACACTCATAAAAGCATGTACACACACACACACACACTCATAACAGCATGCACACACACACACACACTCATAACAGCATGCACACACACACACACATGATACAGCACACACTCATAACAGCATGTACACACACACACACACACTCATAAAAGAATGTACACATAAACTGTCGTGGTTCGTGGCTGTTTGTTTTCTTTTCTTTTGCGGCTCTCGTCCTGCGTTCATGATTGTGAATCAATCAGATTTTTTCCACGTTCCGTTTCGTGGTTTGCCAGCCTCATTATTGTTTCCACCTGTGCTTCTACCTGCAGGGTACTTAAGTTTCTCACTTCCGCTTCTCCGGTGCTTGTTTGTCTCACGACATTGCATTTGAGCCAGGTATAGTCAGGTACTAGCGACCTCCTGATATTAAACTCTGTTTTTGTTCAGGGCGGACCTGCTATAGTTTTCCGCCTGGTAGCATTTGGTGCTATCTATTTTGTTTCTTTGCTGTTCTCTGTGAGGCAGTTTTTGTTTTTTTTTTCGTTTTGGTTTTGCACTCTTCTGGCTTTGAGCTATGACAGCCAAGAGTGTTCTTTTGTTTTACTAAGTTTCCCGGTTTTAGCTCATTAGGTGAGCTCGGGAGATTTAGTTGTATTCTACTACTTTTAAGTAGTGCGCCCGTTTAGTGGGTTGATTTTTGTTTTGGCTGTTAGCCTTAAGGAATTAGTTTCCTGTCTTTTCTTTCTTCTTTTATTATTTTCTCCCCCTAATTATTGGTCCTCACTGTCGTGAGCTGACTTGTTCTGATCTCCCCACCTTTGCGTTTGAATCTCCGAACCATCAAATAACCCCTTACATAAACAGGTTAACACACACACACACACACACACACACACACATACATATTTTACTATGTTTATGATTATTGTATTCTTCTTTTATGCTTTGGCAATATGTATATGTACATACGTCATGCCAATAAAGCAAATTTGAATTGAATTGAGAAAGAGAGAGTGATAGATAGAAAGAGAGAGAGAGAGTGAGTGATAGATAGAGAGAGAGATTGAGTGATAGATATATAGAGAGAGAAAGAGAGTGAGTGATAGATAGAGAAAAAGTGAGTGAGAGAGAGAGATAGAGAAAGAAAGTGAGTGATAGATATATATAGAGAGAGAAAGAGAGTGATAGATAGAGAGAGAGAGATATAGAGAGAGTTACAGGGAGGCGCTGATGCTGTAAGAGTCTTTGAGAAGTTAATTGGTGATTAATTAGTGGAAAGTGAAGGAGGAGGAGATAAGCTCTAGTGTCACCAGGGAGGCGGCGAGTAGAAACATAATAAATATGATAAATGAATAAAGCAGCGGACAGAACAGGAGAGACGCTAATGAGCTAATGACGTGTTTGCAGTGAGCGTGGCACTTTAACAGAGCCCACATCTCCTTCTGACCCAGGGATACAGAATACAGGTGGATCTGTAAACAGGAGCTGCTTTATCTCTTAAAAATACACATTATTGAGAGGACACATCTCTGAGAGAAAACATCTTTGAGAAGAATCTTTGAAAGGAGACATCCGCCCTCACACCAGAGCCCCACCCACACACCATAGCCACGCCCTCACACCAGAGCCCCACCCACACACCATAGCCACGCCCTCACACCAGAGCCCCACCCACACACCATAGCCACGCCCCCACACCAGAACCCCACCCCCCACACCAGAGCCACGCCCCCATACCAGAGCCACGCCCCCCACACCAGAGCCCCACCCACACACCATAGCCACGCCCCCACACCAGAACCCCACCCCCACACCAGAACCCCACCCCCCACACCATAGCCACGCCCCCACACCATAGCCTCGCCCCCACACCAGAGCCCCACCCACACACCATAGCCACGCCCCCACACCAGAACCCCGCCCCCACACCAGAACCCCACCCCCCACACCAGAGCCCCACCCACACACCATAGCCACACCCACACACCATGGCCACGCCCCCACACCAGAACCCCACCCCCCACACCAGAGCCCCACCCACACACCATAGCCACGCCCCCACACCAGAACCCCACCCCCCACACCAGAGCCCCACCCACACACCATAGCCACACCCACACACCATGGCCACGCCCCCACACCAGAACCCCACCCCCCACACCAGAGCCCCACCCACACACCATAGCCACGCCCCCACACCAGAACCCCGCCCCCCACACCAGAGCCCCACCCACACACCAGAGCCACGCCCCCACACCAGAGCCCCACTCCCCACACCAGAGCCACGCCCCCATACCAGAGCCCCACCCACACACCAGAACCCCACCCCCCACACCAGAACCCCACCCCCCACACCAGAACCCCACCCCCACACCAGAGCCATGCCTTCACATCAGTCTCTAATCTCACAGTATGAAAGTGGAAAAACTACCCAGATTCCCCCTGTGATAGCCCCCGTTTCCCCGTTATCTGACCCTGTTAAAAATGGATGGCGATAAGATCATCAGAATCTAGGGCAGTGAGCTGCGGGACGGCAGGAAACCACGTCTCTTTCTGAACGTGATGCTGTTTATGACCCAGATCAAAGGGCATGGATTAGGTGTGTGTGTGTGTGTGTGTGTGTGTGTGTGTGTGTGTGTGTGCGTGTAATACAGTGTTAGAATTGTCTGGCCTTGGACCCCTGACCTCCAGGTTAGCTGTGGTAGCCTCTGCTGCTGTGGGAGCCTCGTCCTGCACAGATGTTAAAGCCCCTGTCACCATGGCAGCGTCTGTCACCATGGCAGCTGCGCCCACAAACAGGTGTTGTGTTTACCCACAATCCCCCATGTTACTGTTAATTCTCCTGCTGTTCAGGGATTCACTGTTGCTTTGAGAGTCTGAAGAGGCGACTGTGTTTGGGGGTGTTTAAGGCTGTGTTTGGGGGTGTTTAAGGCTGTGGGTGTTTATGGCTGTGTTTGGGGGTGTTTCAGGCTGTGTTTGGGGGTGTTTAAGGCTGTGGGTGTTTAGGGCTGTGTTTGGGGGTGTTTAGGGCTGTGTTTGGGGGTGTTTAAGGCTGTGGGTGTTTTGGGCTGTGTTTGGGGGTGTTTAGGGCTGTGTTTGGGGGTGTTTAAGGCTGTGGGTGTTTAGGGCTGTGTTTGGGGGTGATTAGGGCTGTGGGTGTTTAGGGCTGTGTTTGGGGGTGTTTAAGGCTGTGGGTGTTTAGGGCTGTGTTTGGGGGTGTTTAGGGCTGTGTTTGGGGGTGTTTGGGCTGTGTTTGGGGGTGTTTGCTGTGTTTGGGGGTGTTTATGGCTGTGTTTGGGGGTGTTTAGGGCTGTGTTTGGGGGTGTTTAAGGCTGTGGGTGTTTTGGGCTGTGTTTGGGGGTGTTTGGGCTGTGTTTGGGGGTGTTTAGGACTGTGGGTGTTTAGGGCTGTGTTTAGGGGTGTTTAAGGCTGTGGGTGTTTAGGGCTGTGTTTGGGGGTGTTTAAGGCTGTGGGTGTTTAGGGCTGTGTTTGGGGGTGCTTAGGGCTGTGTTTGGGGGTGTTTAAGGCTGTGGGTGTTTAGGGCTGTGTTTGGGGGTGTTTGGGCTGTGTTTGGGGGTGTTTAGGGCTGTGTTTGGGGGTGTTTAAGGCTGTGGGTGTCTTGGGCTGTGTTTGGGGGTGTTTAGGACTGTGTTTGGGGGTGTTTAAGGCTGTGGGTGTTTAGGGCTGTGTTTAGGGTGTTTAAATTAGTGTTTGGGGTGTTTAAACCTGTGGGTGTTTAAACATGTGTTTGGGGGTGTTTAAGGCTGTGCATGTTTAAGGCTGTGTTTAGGGCTGTGTTTGGGGGTGTTTAAGGCTGTGGGTGTTTAGGGCTGTGTTTAGGGTGTTTAAACGTGTGTTTGGGGGGTGTTTAAACACACAGGCTACAATACAATGATGACCTGCATAGTCCCAAAGCTACACGTCTTTTGACTGTGGTGGGAAACCCACAAGGACACGCAAACTCCACACAGAGAGGATCCGGGACGACCGGGACTCAAAATGGAACCTCCTTCTTGTGAGGCAAAAGTGCTAAATACTGCACCGTTGTTTGTAAGCAAACATTAATCATTACAACGGAAATGGAAGACATTCTATGAGAAAGTTTATGATGAGGGAACAAATTATTCATTTGAGGTCACAAATTCGATAGCAGCAATTATTGATTTGAAGGCATACGAAATAAATCATTTGTAGGTACGGTACCCCCGACCTCTGGGGGGCGCTGTATCAGTTTCTCACACACACAAATGAAACCCATGAAAAGTCCAAGATATTGAGTCACAGTAGCTCTGTAGCTCTGCTGGTTGCCATGGCACCTGGCTGGCACTGTGGATCACAGCTGTGCGTTATCAAATCAGACACCAGTTTGCCATCTGCAGCCCCCCGTCATCGCAAGCCGCCAGGATGCCAGAATCACTCGCGACTCCCAAAATTTGGCAACGCGGCAGTGTTGAACCTATAGGCCACCAAACCCTGACGCTGTGTATAAAATGCGAAATAAACAGTCAGCCTGTGACTATGACGGCGCGACACACCTGAACGCTTCCGATGCGATTTATCACCTGGCCGTGGACGCTGCGGTAGGAAAGCGGCCGGAACGATCAGCACTCCAATTACCGCTGCGGGGGATGGAAGGGGCGTGACCGAGCCGCGCGGCTCGTTTGTGTCGGTTTTTAATCAGCCGTAATTAATCTCTTGCTGAGCGTGCTAAACTCGCGACACGGACATTAGCGGCGAAACGGAGGGAAACCGGGAAAACATCCGCCACACATAGCCTCTTAATTAACGCACGCTACTAACATGTCCCAATGAAGTAAAAAAATAAATAAAACGTGTCAACCGTTTTATGCACTTGTTTTTTTCTATTACATTACCCATTCGTTAAAAGTGGGGCCCTTATACAGACAGACAGACTTGTTGTAGCTTGTATTTTTGCATGTTCTCCACACACAGCTGGTGATGTTTCAGAATAATTACGGGTAAATAGCCTCCTTCCATTGACGTTTTAGCATTTAGCGGACGTTCTTTTCTAGAAGGACTTACACAGCTCTTTTTTTTACGTCCAATCCGTGTACACAGCTGAATATTTGACTGAAGCAGTTCAGGTTAGCACCTCGCTCAAGAGTATAACAGCAGTGCCTCACCTAGAAATCAAACCCGCACCCTCTTGAGTTACAAGACCAGTTGCAGCCCACCTGGGAACTACGCCAGCGGTGTTCTGCTCACGAGCTCCCACTACAATAACACTACAATACAATTTATGCACATTTTATGGTTTATACACATAAGAGCACGAAAGCAAATTAAACAGTTAAAGGAGAAGAGATCAGAGAAAGATTGAGGGAGAGAACAGGAGGGAGGGAACAGGAGGGAGAGAACAGGAGGGAGAGAACAGGAGGGAGAGAACAGGAGGGAGGGAACAGGAGGGAGGGAACAGGAGGGAGGGAACAGGAGGGAGGGAACAGGAGGGAGAGAACAGGAGGGAGGGAACAGGAGGGAGGGAACAGGAGGGAGGGAACAGGAGGGAGGGAACAGGAGGGAGGGAACAGGAGGGAGGGAACAGGAGGGAGAGAACAGGAGGGAGGGAACAGGAGGGAGAGAACAGGAGGGAGGGAACAGGAGGGAGGGAACAGGAGGGAGGGAACAGGAGGGAGGGAACAGGAGGGAGGGAACAGGAGGGAGGGAACAGGAGGGAGGGAACAGGAGGGAGGGAACAGGAGGGAGAGAACAGGAGGGAGGGAACAGGAGGGAGAGAACAGGAGGGAGAGAACAGGAGGGAGGGAACAGGAGGGAGGGAACAGGAGGGAGAGAACAGGAGGGAGGGAACAGGAGGGAGAGAACAGGAGGGAGGGAACAGGAGGGAGGGAACAGGAGGGAGAGAACAGGAGGGAGAGAACAGGAGGGAGAGAACAGGAGGGAGGGAACAGGAGGGAGGGAACAGGAGGGAGAGAACAGGAGGGAGGGAACAGGAGGGAGGGAACAGGAGGGAGAGAACAGGAGGGAGGGAACAGGAGGGAGAGAACAGGAGGGAGGGAACAGGAGGGAGGGAACAGGAGGGAGGGAACAGGAGGGAGGGAACAGGAGGGAGGGAACAGGAGGGAGGGAACAGGAGGGAGAGAACAGGAGGGAGAGAACAGGAGGGAGGGAACAGGAGGGAGAGAACAGGAGGGAGAGAACAGGAGGGAGGGAACAGGAGGGAGGGAACAGGAGGGAGGGAACAGGAGGGAGGGAACAGGAGGGAGGGAACAGGAGGGAGGGAACAGGAGGGAGGGAACAGGAGGGAGAGAACAGGAGGGAGGGAACAGGAGGGAGGGAACAGGAGGGAGGGAACAGGAGGGAGGGAACAGGAGGGAGGGAACAGGAGGGAGGGAACAGGAGGGAGAGAACAGGAGGGAGGGAACAGGAGGGAGAGAACAGGAGGGAGGGAACAGGAGGGAGGGAACAGGAGGGAGGGAACAGGAGGGAGGGAACAGGAGGGAGGGAACAGGAGGGAGGGAACAGGAGGGAGGGAACAGGAGGGAGGGAACAGGAGGGAGAGAACAGGAGGGAGGGAACAGGAGGGAGAGAACAGGAGGGAGAGAACAGGAGGGAGGGAACAGGAGGGAGGGAACTGGTGGGAGGGAACAGGTGGGAGGGAACAGGAGGGAGAGAACAGGAGGGAGAGAACAGGAGGGAGAGAACAGGAGGGAGGGAACAGGAGGGAGGGAACAGGAGGGAGAGAACAGGAGGGAGGGAACAGGAGGGAGGGAACAGGAGGGAGAGAACAGGAGGGAGGGAACAGGAGGGAGCGAACAGGAGGGAGGGAACAGGAGGGAGGGAACAGGAGGGAGAGAACAGGAGGGAGAGAACAGGAGGGAGAGAACAGGAGGGAGGGAACAGGAGGGAGGGAACAGGAGGGAGAGAACAGGAGGGAGGGAACAGGAGGGAGGGAACAGGAGGGAGAGAACAGGAGGGAGGGAACAGGAGGGAGAGAACAGGAGGGAGGGAACAGGAGGGAGGGAACAGGAGGGAGGGAACAGGAGGGAGGGAACAGGAGGGAGGGAACAGGAGGGAGAGAACAGGAGGGAGGGAACAGGAGGGAGAGAACAGGAGGGAGGGAACAGGAGGGAGGGAACAGGAGGGAGGGAACAGGAGGGAGGAACAGGAGGGAGAGAACAGGAGGGAGAGAACAGGAGGGAGAGAACAGGAGGGAGAGAACAGGAGGGAGGGAACAGGAGGGAGGGAACAGGAGGGAGGGAACAGGAGGGAGAGAACAGGAGGGAGGGAACAGGAGGGAGAGAACAGGAGGGAGGGAACAGGAGGGAGGGAACAGGAGGGAGAGAACAGGAGGGAGAGAACAGGAGGGAGAGAACAGGAGGGAGGGAACAGGAGGGAGGGAACAGGAGGGAGAGAACAGGAGGGAGGGAACAGGAGGGAGGGAACAGGAGGGAGAGAACAGGAGGGAGGGAACAGGAGGGAGAGAACAGGAGGGAGGGAACAGGAGGGAGAGAACAGGAGGGAGGGAACAGGAGGGAGAGAACAGGAGGGAGAGAACAGGAGGGAGAGAACAGGAGGGAGAGAACAGGAGGGAGAGAACAGGAGGGAGCGAACAGGAGGGAGAGAACAGGAGGGAGGGAACAGGAGGGAGAGAGAAACAGGAGGGAGGGAACAGGAGGGAGGGAACAGGAGGGAGAGAACAGGAGGGAGGGAACAGGAGGGAGTGAACAGGAGGGAGAGAACAGGAGGGAGGGAACAGGAGGGAGGGAACAGGAGGGAGGGAACAGGAGGGAGAGAACAGGAGGGAGAGAACAGGAGGGAGGGAACAGGAGGGAGGGAACAGGAGGGAGAGAACAGGAGGGAGAGAACAGGAGGGAGGGAACAGGAGGGAGGGAACAGGAGGGAGAGAACAGGAGGGAGAGAACAGGAGGGAGAGAACAGGAGGGAGAGAACAGGAGGGAGGGAACAGGAGGGAGGGAACAGGAGGGAGGGAACAGGAGGGAGAGAACAGGAGGGAGGGAACAGGAGGGAGGGAACAGGAGGGAGAGAACAGGAGGGAGAGAACAGGAGGGAGGGAACAGGAGGGAGGGAACAGGAGGGAGAGAACAGGAGGGAGGGAACAGGAGGGAGGGAACAGGAGGAGGGAGAACAGGAGGGAGGGAACAGGAGGGAGTGAACAGGAGGGAGAGAACAGGAGGGAGAGAACAGGAGGGAGGGAACAGGAGGGAGAGAACAGGAGGGAGAGAACAGGAGGGAGGGAACAGGAGGGAGGGAACAGGAGGGAGAGAACAGGAGGGAGAGAACAGGAGGGAGGGAACAGGAGGGAGGGAACAGGAGGGAGAGAACAGGAGGGAGAGAACAGGAGGGAGGGAACAGGAGGGAGGGAACAGGAGGGAGGGAACAGGAGGGAGAGAACAGGAGGGAGAGAACAGGAGGGAGGGAACAGGAGGGAGAGAACAGGAGGGAGAGAACAGGAGGGAGGGAACAGGAGGGAGGGAACAGGAGGGAGGGAACAGGAGGGAGGGAACAGGAGGGAGGGAACAGGAGGGAGAGAACAGGAGGGAGAGAACAGGAGGGAGAGAACAGGAGGGAGGGAACAGGAGGGAGAGAACAGGAGGGAGAGAACAGGAGGGAGGGAACAGGAGGGAGGGAACAGGAGGGAGAGAACAGGAGGGAGGGAACAGGAGGGAGAGAACAGGAGGGAGAGAACAGGAGGGAGGGAACAGGAGGGAGGGAACAGGAGGGAGGGAACAGGAGGGAGAGAACAGGAGGGAGAGAACAGGAGGGAGGGAACAGGAGGGAGAGAACAGGAGGGAGAGAACAGGAGGGAGGGAACAGGAGGGAGGGAACAGGAGGGAGAGAACAGGAGGGAGAGAACAGGAGGGAGGGAACAGGAGGGAGAGAACAGGAGGGAGGGAACAGGAGGGAGGGAACAGGAGGGAGAGAACAGGAGGGAGAGAACAGGAGGGAGAGAACAGGAGGGAGGGAACAGGAGGGAGAGAACAGGAGGGAGGGAACAGGAGGGAGGGAACAGGAGGGAGGGAACAGGAGGGAGAGAACAGGAGGGAGGGAACAGGAGGGAGGGAACAGGAGGGAGGGAACAGGAGGGAGGGAACAGGAGGGAGGGAACAGGAGGGAGAGAACAGGAGGGAGAGAACAGGAGGGAGAGAACAGGAGGGAGGGAACAGGAGGGAGAGAACAGGAGGGAGAGAACAGGAGGGAGAGAACAGGAGGGAGGGAACAGGAGGGAGAGAACAGGAGGGAGGGAACAGGAGGGAGAGAACAGGAGGGAGAGAACAGGAGGGAGAGAACAGGAGGGAGGGAACAGGAGGGAGAGAACAGGAGGGAGAGAACAGGAGGGAGGGAACAGGAGGGAGGGAACAGGAGGGAGGGAACAGGAGGGAGAGAACAGGAGGGAGAGAACAGGAGGGAGAGAACAGGAGGGAGAGAACAGGAGGGAGAGAACAGGAGGGAGGGAACAGGAGGGAGAGAACAGGAGGGAGAGAACAGGAGGGAGGGAACAGGAGGGAGAGAACAGGAGGGAGAGAACAGGAGGGAGGGAACAGGAGGGAGGGAACAGGAGGGAGGGAACAGGAGGGAGTGAACAGGAGGGAGAGAACAGGAGGGAGGGAACAGGAGGGAGAGAACAGGAGGGAGAGAACAGGAGGGAGGGAACAGGAGGGAGGGAACAGGAGGGAGAGAACAGGAGGGAGAGAACAGGAGGGAGGGAACAGGAGGGAGAGAACAGGAGGGAGGGAACAGGAGGGAGGGAACAGGAGGGAGAGAACAGGAGGGAGAGAACAGGAGGGAGAGAACAGGAGGGAGGGAACAGGAGGGAGAGAACAGGAGGGAGAGAACAGGAGGGAGGGAACAGGAGGGAGGGAACAGGAGGGAGAGAACAGGAGGGAGAGAACAGGAGGGAGGGAACAGGAGGGAGGGAACAGGAGGGAGGGAACAGGAGGGAGGGAACAGGAGGGAGAGAACAGGAGGGAGGGAACAGGAGGGAGAGAACAGGAGGGAGAGAGGCACATCAGGACCTGCTGGAGTATGAATAAGCTCAGCAAAACACCAGCCTCTATTGTGCATTTGACTTTTTAATGTATTTATTTTTTACATAGTATGATATCAAGCCTATTATATTCAATGTATATTATATTTTTTGCTGAACAAACACAATGTTTATACCTCCAGCGACAGGAGGAAACGCTATTGACCTCTTCTAGGCAAATTAAAATGTATATTTCAACCAATCAGTGGAGTGACTGTTTAGTGGACTGCCAATCAGAAAGGAGTATGTATACAGAACTGACGTATCAGGCCACACCTCCAGCTCTCCTGTATAGAAATGCCATAGATCACATTAAAAGGACATTGAATTGTTTTCCTGTTTGTAAATTTGCAGAAAAGATGTAAACACCTTTAGCTTGTGGGAGAATTACTATTTCAAACGCATTCAATTAAATTATTGCAAGACTTCCTTAATGTCTGACTGTGAAGCTTCACATCGCAACCTGACTGAGAAGCACGCAGACAATGGCGGCACGTAAAACAATGATTGATTTGTTGGGTGATTGATTGATAATTACCCCATCTTTAGACAGCACCACCTGTGAGCAGGGAACAGCATTCCCCAGAATGCACCTGAATTTGGGCTAACCTATCTTCACCAGAGGCACTCAAACCCATATTTAAAATTATAAAAAATTAAAAATGGTTTGTGGAGTCACAAATTAGTTTTCAAGATAAAAGATTTCAATTTTGCCTTCATATTAATCTTTGCGAAATAATCTTCCAAGTGATTATTTACTCTGGGGAGTTAGCGTTTATTAAAATCTTCTAAAAAATTATATAACAACAAAATGTAGGTTTGATTAAAAAATGCTTTTCAGAACATCTCTAAGATTAATTGTCATCATTTTGGGAAGCCTTAAATAGTGCTGAAGAACACCAGCTCACTGCTGCTAGCTACTGCTCACTGCTGCTCAATGCTGCTCACTGCTGCTAGCTACTACTCACTGCTGCTAGCTACTACTCACTGCTGCTCAATGCTGCTCACTGCTGCTAGCTACTGCTCACTGCTGCTAGCTACTGCTCACTGCTGCTCAATGCTGCTAGCTACTACTCACTGCTGCTAGCTACTACTCCCTGCTGCTAGCTACTGCTCACTGCTGCTAGCTACTGCTCACTGCTGCTAGCTACTGCTCACTGCTGCTAGCAACTGCTCACTGCTGCCAGCTACTGCTCACTGCTGCTAGCTACTACTCACTGCTGCTCACTGCTGCTAGCTACTGCTCACTGCTGCTAGCTACTACTCACTGCTGCTAGCTACTACTCACTGCTGCTAGCTACTGCTCACTGCTGCTAGCTACTGCTCACTGCTGCTAGCTACTGCTCACTGCTGCTAGCTACTGCTCACTGCTGCTAGCTACTACTCACTGCTGCTAGCTACTGCTCACTGCTGCTAGCTACTGCTCACTGCTGCTAGCTACTACTCACTGCTGCTAGCTACTGCTCACTGCTGCCAGCTACTGCTCACTGCTGCCAGCTACTGCTCACTGCTGCCAGCTACTGCTCACTGCTGCTAGCTACTGATCACTGCTGCTAGCTACTACTCACTGCTGCTAGCTACTACTCACTGCTGCTAGCTACTGCTCACTGCTGCTAGCTACTACTCCCTGCTGCTAGCTACTACTCACTGCTGCTAGCTACTACTCACTGCTGCTAGCTACTGCTCACTGCTGCTAGCTACTACTCCCTGCTGCTAGCTACGGCTCACTGCTGCTAGCTACTGCTCACTGCTGCTAGCTACTACTCCCTGCTGCTAGCTACTACTCACTGCTGCTAGCTACTGCTCACTGCTGCTAGCTACTACTCCCTGCTGCTAGCTACTGCTCACTGCTGCTAGCTACTACTCACTGCTGCTAGCTACTACTCCCTGCTGCTAGCTACTGCTCACTGCTGCTAGCTACTACTCCCTGCTGCTAGCTACTGATCACTGCTGCTAGCTACTACTCACTGCTGCTAGCTACTACTCACTGCTGCTAGCTACTACTCCCTGCTGCTAGCTACTGATCACTGCTGCTAGCTACTACTCACTGCTGCTAGCTACTACTCACTGCTGCTAGCTACTGCTCACTGCTGCTAGCTACTACTCCCTGCTGCTAGCTACTGCTCACTGCTGCTAGCTACTACTCCCTGCTGCTAGCTACTGCTCACTGCTGCTAGCTACTACTCCCTGCTGCTAGCTACTGATCACTGCTGCTAGCTACTACTCACTGCTGCTAGCTACTACTCACTGCTGCTAGCTACTGCTCACTGCTGCTAGCTACTACTCCCTGCTGCTAGCTACTGCTCACTGCTGCTAGCTACTGCTCACTGCTGCTAGCTACTACTCCCTGCTGCTAGCTACTGCTCACTGCTGCTAGCTACTACTCACTGCTGCTAGCTACTACTCCCTGCTGCTAGCTACTGCTCACTGCTGCTAGCTACTACTCCCTGCTGCTAGCTACTACTCCCTGCTGCTAGCTACTACTCCCTGCTGCTAGCTACTGCTCACTGCTGCTAGCTACTACTCCCTGCTGCTAGCTACTGATCACTGCTGCTAGCTACTACTCAATGCTGCTCACTGCTGCTAGCTACTGCTCACTGCTGCTAGCTACTACTAGGGTAGACCATTGGATTGTATGGAAGGGAAGGGGCTAGTAGACTGCATGCATGCGTTTGATTGGGCCCTAGTCTAGACTGCATGCGTTTGATTGGGCCCTCATCGAGATTGCATGTGTTTGATTGGGCCCTCGGCTGGAGAGTGGGCGTGGCGCTCTCTGTGTGGCGATCAGGCAGCAAATTAGCTCCAGTCTGAACAAAAGCCGCAAATATTTCCACGGTAACGTGCGTGAGTGTGTGTGTGTGTTTGTGTGCACGTGCGTGAGAAATGGAGAGAAATTTCTGGCCTGGTGCCGAACGAGGGCTGTTAGAGCTGGCGCCTGCAAGATCCCAGAGCGTGTCTCAGAGACAGAGCCCTGACGGCCCCAAAACACACACACATATCCACACGCACGCACGCACTCACATGCACACACACACACACTCATGCATGCGCACACACGTACGCACACACACAAACACACACATGCACACACACACACAAACACACACACACACTCACTGCTCTTTGTGAAAATTACATGGTTACTAAAGGAAGGGTAAATTATGACCTGTGTGAGATGTGCAGTAAATAATTAGCTTCAGTTGTGGGTGTGTGCAGTAAATGCCACGGCAACTTGAATTATGAGCCGAAATAAGAATACATTACCCTACCCTGTGATTAATGGGTGTGTGACACACACACAGATGATCACATCAACAGAAGTAGCATTTAAAACAAACAGCTCCGGAGCACTGGTGCATTATGGGACATCGAAAAGAACACAATAATTGAACCCACATAAGACTGAAATAACGTAGAAAAATATACACACATTGCATCGCCCCTTTTCCAGTGTGTTCTGTATTGTATGATTGTGCATAAAAATTCTACACGAATCACTGGCAAGATTCTTCTTCTGTAGCTCTTCTAGTTCAGGTATTACCATAAATAAGTTTCAGTTTCTATATACATTTCTATTCAGTAAAATGCTGGTTTTGCCTTGTTGATCCATGTGCCCTCAGAGTGTAATGTGCCCTCAGTGTGTGATGTGCCCTCAGAGTGTAATGTGCCCTCAGTGTGTAATGTGCCCTCAGTGTGTGATGTGCCCTCAGTGTGTGATGTGCCCTCAGTGTGTAATGTGCCCTCAGAGTGTGATGTGCCCTCAGTGTGTGATGTGCCCTCAGTGTGTGATGTGCCCTCAGTGTGTGATGTGCCCTCAGTGTGTAATGTGCCCTCAGTGTGTAATGTGCCCTCAGTGTGTAATGTGCCCTCAGAGTGTAATGTGCCCTCAGAGTGTGATGTGCCCTCAGTGTGTAATGTGCCCTCAGTGTGTAATGTGCCCTCAGTGTGTAATGTGCCCTCAGTGTGTGATGTGCCTTCAGTGTGTAACGTGCCCTCAGTGTGTAATGTGCCCTCAGAGTGTAATGTGCCCTCAGTGTGTAATGTGCCCTCAGTGTGTGATGTGCCCTCAGTGTGTGATGTGCCCTCAGTGTGTAATGTGCCCTCAGTGTGTAATGTGCCCTCAGTGTGTAATGTGCCCTCAGTGTGTAATGTGCCCTCAGTGTAATGTGCCATGGTACTACCTCACTACCATGCAGGTCAGACGGATATGAGCTGCGAGAACTCTGAACAGCAGATACAGTTGGTGAGATTTGGTACAGAAAGCAGGAGCAGAATAAACACAAATTAAAAGCATTGTTTATGTTTAGGCTAGGTGGAGACAGCCATGTTTGTTGTGACTGCCGGAGGCTGGTTTTACACACCAAGCTCTGTGTGTGTGTGCGTGTATTTGTGTGGTGCACTGTATGTGTGAGAAAAAAAGTGTGTGTGTGTGTGTGTGTGTGTGTGTGAGAGCTTGAGAATGAGTGTGTCTTTGTGTGGTGAGTGTGTGTGTGTGAGTGTGAGAGTGTGTCTTTGTGTGGTGAGTGAGTGTGTGAGAGTGTGTTTGTGTGGGGTGTGTGTGAGAGAGAAGTGTGTGTGTGTGTGTGAAAGCATAAGAGTGAGTGGCCTTTGTGTGGTGAGTGTGTTTGTGTGGTGTGTGTGAGAGAGAAAGAGTGTCTTTCTGTGGTGAGTGTGTGTGTGTAGGGTGTGTGTGAGAGTGTGCGTGTGTGAGAAAGAGTTTGTCTTTGTGTGGTGTGTGTGAGAGAATGTGTGTGTTAGTGTGCGTGAGAGAGCATGTGTGTGAGAGTGTGTGTGTGTTAGTGTGCGTGAGAGAGAGCGTGTGTGTGAGAGTGTGTGTGTGTGGTTTTGGAAGATCACACTCAGTGGTGCTGATATCCTGCTGGCAGAGCCGACCCTAATAAACACGGAATGTTATTTTATTAAACCCTAACAGGAAAAAATCCAATGCAAAATTGCTTTTGAAAAAGGCCTTTATATCACACTATATATTTCACTATATATGTCTCACCGAGGAGAGGGACTGGAGCTTTCTGAGGTGCGGTTAACCACAAATTACAAGGGAAAAAAACAAACATTTTTACAGTGTGCAAGCATAGGAGTGTGATGTGTTTGATACCCTCTATAATCATGTATAAGAGTCACATGATTACAGAGTCCTGGCACTGTGGAGCCATTTAACATTTAACTCCATTTCCCACAATCCCCCATTGCTACACACCCCACGGAGGGGATGGAGAACAGGGCCATTCTGGCTCTAATGCACCGATAACTTTATAAGCATTTTCACAGCACTTCCCCATTTACTGCCCTTCACAAGGGGATTCTGGGTGAACTGCCTGCTGCAGGAAACAGGAAACAGGAAGTCACTCCTGAGATGTGAGGTGTTCCAGGCTACAAAGGGAAGGGTGATGGTAAAAACAACTGCAGGGTCAATGGTCATTCAAAAAGGGGTGGTACCCATAATAATAATGATTATTTATGAATAAACAAATAAATGTGCCCGGTTGGCTGCTGCCTAGAATTTGTGTCCAGTTGAGACACTGCTCTCATCTACTGATCTAGGATCAGCCTAATTTGTGTCCAGTTGAGACACTGCTCTCATCTACTGATCTAGGATCAGCCTTTATCAGCCAAAACCTTTATTTTGGATCTTGCAGTTTGTACACAGATCTTAACTTGACCCAGAGTGAGTGCATTTAAAGACGAAGAGCAGAATAGAACACACAGTATTTCTGAATGTTTGGCTGCGTGCCATCTCTGCCCCCTCCCTCCTGGATCGTAAAATAAAACAAGCAATCTTTAATGCCCAAGCAATCTTTAATGCCCAAGCAAACCATCAAAGCCTTGAATCAACAGCACTTAGATTAGGGTTTCCCACCCGCTAAGCACTGTCGAATCAAGAGGAGATTAGCTCAGAATCGCGGCAAATAAAACGTATAAAGGAACGTTTTGAATGACATGGGAAAGCACCGCTCAAACCGTGGTTCTGCCCCGCCCAAGCGCACTCAAACTGTGGTTCTGCCCCGCCCAAGCGCACTCAAACTGTGGTTCTGCCCTGCCCAAGCGCACTCAAACTGTGGTTCTGCCCTGCCCAAGCGCACTCAAACTGTGGTTCTGCCCCGCCCAAGCGCGCTCAAACCGTGGTTCTGCCCCGCCCAAGCACGCTCAAACCATGGTTCTGCCCCGCCCAAGCGCGCTCAAACCGTGGTTCTGCCCTGCCCAAGCGCGCTCAAACTGTGGTTCTGCCCCGCCCAAGCGCACTCACGGGAGTTAAAGCACACAAGTTACTGTGAGGCTGCGAGTCATAGGATGCCGATAATTAGATTTCAGAGCCGTAAATTCCAAACCCTGGTCCTGGAGAGCCACAGGGTCTGCTGGGGTCCCCAACCCTGGTCCTGGAGAGCCACAGGGTCTGCTGGGGTTCCCAACCCTGGTCCTGGAGAGCCGCAGGTTCTAGGCATGTGGTTATTGTGGTTATTATTGTTATTATAATGCTTCATTGTTATGAACACCAGGATTCTGCAGTACAGTACAAACATGGTTTAATCGTGTCATAAACAATCATATATATATATATATATATATAAACATATCCTCTCCTCTCCAGAACCCGTCTGCCTTAAAGACACGGAGAAACACTTATAAAACGGCCAGCTGCAACAAAATAACGGCTGAACCCATCTCAATAAACTCCTTAAAAAAAGAGACGGCTCCTGTACACAATATTCATACACAAATAGCATTCCCAGTTGCACTGTAATTAAGAGGAAGACACATTGCACTCTGATTGGTTCACATAAATTGCATATGTTGTTTCCCCCCCCCCCCCATCTAATGTGCTCCACAGGTTAGTTAAATGACCTTCAGGGTAATTTGCATGAAACCGAAAATTGCATACAACATTTACCACATTTCTTTTTTTTACATGTACCACTTTTTAAATGTTTAAAGCACATTTTCCAGGTAAAACTTTTAAGACACTTATTCGACAGCTCATGGAAATAACATAAATTTAAACAAATCTCGAAAAGAAATGTTAAATAAGAGAAGCTTTAAAAAGAGAGGAACGTTGGAAACACTTCAGAACCTGTAAATAAATGATTTAATGAGCAGATGAGGAAAGATGGATTTTCACATTTTAAACTGCGTGAAGATTCTTAACGTTACTAAAACTTTCTCTTTTTTTCCCCAAACCTTGGCAGAGCCATATAGTACAAGGCATTTGTTGGCATAGTTTTAAAACTGTCTTTTTCTCTTTTTTTAAACAGGTAAATATATGTCTATATTAATACATTAATATTTCTAATACATAATGTGTGTAACATGAGCTGCGTTCCAGTACATTTCCATGGCGACAAGTCCCAGAATTTGAGAACGCCAATGACACAGGAAGTGAGTGTGTCCGGCAGGCAGGTGTAAGATGCCACGCCCCTCATCCTTCAGGCTTGTCCTCCAGTGCGCCACACCTGTTTAAAATCCGTTAAAACGCCACAGAAGTAAACGTCTCCTTGTCAGATTCTGCCACCTTCATTAGAAGCTTATAAAAAAAAGGCTATCCAGTGTTGGTTGAAAATATTCAGTGATGTATTTTCTCTCTCTTAGTTTGTGCACATTATCACATGATAAGCACCGGTCTTGAAGGAGAGAAAAAAGCTGCAACATTTAACTAAATCAAAAAAAATAAACTTTGTCAGGTATGGGGGAGTAGTACACACTGCAGGAAGGGGTGTGGTCAGCTGTGGGGGCATGGTCTGGCGAGGGGGCGTGGTCAGACCGGGCACGCTCAGTGCAGGAGGCTTGGTCCTCGGCCTTGAGAGTGAAGACAGCACTGCTGGTCTGCGTGCTCTCGTCCAGTGCTTCCATCTGCTCTTCCTCCTCTTTCTCCTCCTCCTCTTTCTCCTCCTGCTCCTTTTCCTTCGCCTCCTCCCCCCGCTTGCCGCCAGGACTCCATCTCCCCTGCAGGTGGTTGCCATGGTAACGCTGGTGGTGGAAGAAGGTGAGGATGGCGTGTTTGGGCAGGTCCAGCTGGGCAGAGAGGGTGTGGATGGCCTCCTCGTCGGGGTGGAGCCCGACGTCCTGTACAAAGCTCTGCAGTATCCCCAGGGCCTCCAGAGAGATCCCGCCCCTGGCTCCTCCCCCGGCCTCGTCCCCACTACTGCCCCTGCTCTGACCCCCATCCCCCTCTGTGGTGGCTGGAGGGGGCGGGCGACCTCCCTGCTGCTGCAGAGGCTGCTGGGAGGATGGGGTCTGTTGCTGTGGTGACTGGGGAGGCTGATGGTGCTGATGCTGCTGTTGGCTTGGCTGCGTCTGTGGGAGGGAGAGATGAGGCGTTACCGCCGGCAACAAACCCAGAAATTCAACCCCCTCCTCTCACCTATCAATCAGTGTGAAATGTGTGCATATGCGTGCGTGCATGTGTGTGTGTATAACTCACCTGTACAGCGTCTGTGGGCAGGTGCAGCAGGTGTGTGGAGCACTCAGGCAGATGCTGTGGGGCTCCACTGCTCTCCTGCTCATAAATGGCATCACGCTCTGATTGGGGCAGGCTGAGGAAGCGGCGAATCAGAGACAGGTTCTCCCACAGCGTGCGGTTATCTGGAGAGGGCTCCTCCTTCCAGCGCAGCAACTCACACAGCCAGCCCTGAGAAATCAATCACAAATCAGCCCTGACCAATCAATCACAAATCAGCCCTGAGCAATCAATCACAAATCAGCCCTGAGAAATCAATCACAAATCAACCGTGAGCAATCAATCACAAATCAGCTCTGAGTAATCAATCACAGATCAGCCCAGAGTAATCAATCACAGCCAGCCCAGCGTAATCAATCACAGCCAGCCCTGAGCAATCAACCACAAATCAGCTTGGAATAATCAATCATATCCAGCCCTAAGCAATCAATCACAGATCAACCCAGAGTAATCTATCACAGCCAGCCCTGAGAAATCAATCACAGATCACCCCTGAGTAATCAATCACAGATTACCCCAGAGTAATCAATCCCAGATTGGCCCATAATAACCAATCACAGCAGAGCGATGCAAGAGGGCTCCAATCTGGAATCATCTCACAAAATCAACTCTGGAGAGCAACACAGTGGAGGACTGCTGTTGATTGGCTGACTGGGAAAAGAAACATCAGGGATTGGCTGACAGTGTAAATGATAAAGAGCTACAGCACATACATGCTGGAAACAGACTCTGAGAAAAAGCACCGTGTGTTCTGAGAGAATGTCTTTATGCAAACTGGCCCGCACCAGGGCTGCACCAGGGCCGCAATTCAAATATCTTCTCAGATACGGGTGCAAACATGGGCCTGTAACCGCCCCACCCTTCCCACTAAAGAGGAAGAAACTCCATTCCTGGGGGGCCGGTGTGCATGCTGTGTGTGTTTGTGTGTGTGTGTGTGTGTGTAAGCTGTGTGTGTTTGTGTGCAAGCTGTGTGTGTTTGTGTGTGTGTGCATGCTGTGTGTGTGTGTGTGTGCATAATGTGTGTGTGTGTGTGTGTGTGTGTGTGTGTGCGTTCGAGAGTGCGTGTGTGTGTGTGTGTGTATGTGCGCGTTCGAGAGAGTGCATGTGTGTGTGTGTGTGTGCAAGCTGAGCTCTGCATTGCTGGTAATGTGACAGGAGACCAGTCCTGTAGGGACCTGGTAATCCAGAAGCCAAGCACAGGTTCTGACATGCTCAGTATATGACATGCATTCCTGTCTCATTAAAAACAGCCCATAACCCTCACTCTCACACACTCACACAACTGCTTTAACTGCACCAATTATACCAATTAGATGAATTACTGTAATACTACACCTCTGCGCCGAGACTGTACTCTCTCACAGACTCTTATCTCATCCACCATCTCCTCCTGAGAGCCTCTGACTTTATCTCCTCCTGAGAGCCTCTGGCTTTATCACCTCCTGAGAGCCTCTGGCTTTATCACCTCCTGAGAGCCTCTGGCTTTATCTCCTCCTGAGAGCCTCTGGCTTTATCTCCCACGGCTCATGCTGTATGCTCAGGACTGTAACTGTACCGAAAGCTGCTCAGAATTGGGTCAGTAACTAACGTCAGTACCAGTCTCTGATCAGTACTTATCTTGGGGTAGTACCAGGTTGTGGTCGCTCATTGGAACTGGGTCCGTAACATGCTAGTCGGCACTGGGTCAGTAACTCCCTGATCAGTACTGGCTCAGTAACTCCCTGATCAGTACTGGGTCAGTAACTCCCTGATCAGTACTGGGTCAGTAACTCCCTGATCAGTACTGGGTCAGTAATAATCCAGTCAGTAACTCCCTGATCAGTACTGGGTCAGTAATAATCCAGTCAGTAACTTTCTGGTCAGTACTGGGTCAGTAACTCTGGTCAATTTTGGGTCGGTAACTCCCTGATCAGTACTGGCTCAGTAACTCACTGGTCAGTACTGGGTCAGTAATCATCCGGTCAGTAACTCTCTTGTCATTACTGGGTCAGTAACTCTCTGATCAGTACCTGGCTCTTGGAAACCGCCACCTTGGCAAACATGGCCTGGGAGACTTTGGCCCGTTTCATCTCCTGCTGGATCTCCTCATAGATGGAGGTGCTGAGAGAGGCGTTTATGTTCAACAGGCAGTTCTCCACCTGGCCGTTTCGCTCCACCTGGAGGGGCGAGGGCTTGCCCTGCGGAGGGGGACGGGAGACGGGGGTCATCAACACACCCAACAATCTGAAACACATCAAAAAAAGTACAGTGTGTGCTGACCAATCAGAGAAGAGGGCGGAGACTCAGGAGGTGTGAAAATGGGGCGGGTCTCAGAGAAAAGTCACACTCACAGAAGGGATGCCCACAGGCCCCCGCTGGTGCCAATCATCAAGCCTGCTGCTGTTACAGTCCTCTCTCCTGACCTGGGGATCACATAAACTCAGCATTACTGAGGATCACAGACACATTAATGAGGATCACATATAAACTCAGCATTACTGAGGATCACAGACACATTACTGAGGATCACAGACACATTAATGAGGATCACATATAAACTCAGCATTACTGAGGATCACAGACACATTACTGAGGATCACAGACACATTACTGAGGAACACAGACACATTACTGAGGATCACAGACACATTACTGAGGATCACAGACACATTACTGAGGATCACAGACATTAGGAAGTCTGTCGCCTGTTTACTTCCTGCGAGGCCAGATTGTATCTAATTTCCTGTGGATTCAGACTGGATTTATTAGCATCATGGGTAATACAGTTCTACCCTAACCATATTTATCTATTTGTTTGTTATAATACCCCTCTCTCCTCACTCTCTCTCCCCCTCTCTGTCTCTCTCTCCATTATGACAGATGAGGGGATAAATTACCAATCAGGACTCAAGCTGGGTTTATTAGCATTACCAGAATCATTCATCTCTCTCTCTCTCTCTCTCTCTCTCTCTCTCTCTCTTTCTCTCTCTGGGGCTCAGGTGTAGCATATAGTCTCACCTGTGCAGGGTGGGGCTCAGGTGTAGCATATAGTGTCACCTGTACTGGGTGGGGTTCAGGTGTAGCATATAGTCTCACCTGTGCAGGGCGTGGCTCAGGTGTAGCGTATATTCTCACCTGTGCTGGGCGGGGCTCAAGTGTAGGGTATATTCTCACCTGTGCAGGGCAGGGCTCAGGTGTAGTGTATATTCTCACCTGTGCAGGGCGGGGCTCAAGTGTAGGGTATAGTCCCACCAGTGCTGGGCGTGGTGGCGGTGTGCTGATGAGGGGGGCGGGGCCGATAGCGGAAGCGGCGGTAATGCTCCTCTCTCGCTCGTCCTGGTAGACGCGATCTCTCTCGGCCTCTGGCAGGAGCAGGAAGTTCTGCATGGCCCGCAAATTCACCAGCAGCGACTGAGACGCCATCTTAGGGTCCTCCTCCTTCCGAAGGATTTCAGACAGCAGACCCTGTATACACCACGTACACAGAAGCTGGTCTCTGATTGGCTTTTATTGCTAGCTACTGTTATGTGCCTGTTATGCTAGCTACTGGCTCATATAATGAATTACAGACAAGCTGTTCTGTTCTCTCTTGCTCCGATTTTCGCTCTCTTGTTCTCTCTCTCTCACTCTACCACCCGTCTCTCGCTTCCCCCTCCTTCTCTCTCTCTCCCTCTCGCTCTCTCCCTCCCTCTCTCTCGCTCTCTCCCTCCTTCTCTCTCGCTCTGTCCCTCCCTCTCTCTCTCACGCTTAGGCGGTGGTCCGTAACCTAGCCCGCCCCTCCCTGTTTGGCAGTCAGCCAGGTGCATAACATTCCTGCGCCTAACCTGAGGAGGATCACGGTTGTCATGGCGTTCCATCTCTGCAGGAACTCCAGGGCAAATTGCTCTGATAATTACTGTTGATAACAGGGCCGGATTCAAAGCTCTGAGTCTCGCCCACAGAAACCACCATCTGGGTGGATCAGCTATACACCACACAACACACCCACAGCCTGCTTCTCATTGGTTGCTCTGAATCTGCTTTGGATTGGCCGCTCAGGAAATGTGGATCTGATTGTCTGTTCTGAGAACCTGCTTTGGATTGGCCGCTCCATGTAAGTGGATCTGATTGGCTCTTTGGAGTAACATTTTATTTGGGTTAGCACTGTTTTATAGCCCTGTTAAATGCTTGCAAGCTGTTTTAGGAGCAGGTACTAACTCCTCAAACCCACAGGCCAAATGATTTAAACAGTCAAACCACCTCAAGAAAGTCACACACTGCCAATACAAGAGAATAAGAGAATACAACAAAACAAAACCCAATAAAAACACAAAAAAACAAACCCCTCCCCCCCAAAAAAAAAATTCAAGATACAAAATCTAAATCTAATCAATAAGGGGTTTTCGGCAACAAACTTTACAGAAATCCATCCATTTTCTCAGGCTATAAACCAACAAAAATAAAACAAATCAAAAGACAAAATGAGAGATGGAATCGCATCTGAGATTGCCTTCAGGTTCTGGTCAAAAACAGCCTCTGATCCACGTGAGACGTGTTCCCGCTCGGCCCAGTGGAGAAGACCGATACGCTTCAGAGATAAAAGAGCGTGTGTGTGTGTGTGTGTGTGTGTGTGTGTGTGTGTGTGTGTGTGGGGGGGGAGGCGCTGGGGGAGCGGGTGCGCAAATCCTGCCAAACGTGCTGCTGGAGCAGCTCTGTCACACCTGGCCCAGTTTCACTAAGAGTGTCATTATGCAGAGGCAGGTCCCTGCAACTGCCTGGCACAAAATGGCCACTGGATCTGGCCTACAGTACTGCTCACAACTCCTCACGCCCTCCTGCTAACTCATTCACATGGTGATCCCTGGCTAAAGGCCAAAGGCCAAAGGTCAATAGGGTGCCCAGGATGCACCGTACTGGATTCCCTAGAGAGAGGATGACTAACCCAGGAGACTAACCCTAACCCTAACCCCTAACCCCTAACCCTAACCCAGGAGAAGCCTGTTCTCATCCCTATATATACTGATGCGCTTATGTTCATAGCAAAGAGAGCGAGAGAGAGGCAAAGGGAGACCGAGAGGGAGAGCGAGAGAGGGAGGGAGGGAGAGAGAGAGAGAGAGAGAGAGAGAGAGAGAGAGAGGGGGAGAGAGAGAGAGAGAGAGAGAGAGAGAGAGAGAGAGAGAGAGAGAGAGGGAGAGAGGGAGAGAGAGAGAGAGGGAGAGAGGGAGGAAGGGAGAGTGCGCTCACCTGCGTGCGGTTGAAGGCCACGCGAGCGAACACGGCCTGTGAGATCCCCGCCCTCTTCAGCTCGTCACGCACCCATTGGTAGATGTCTGAGGAGACGTCAGAGCTGGGCGGGGGCGGGCCAGGCGGGAGGGCGGGTTCGAGCGGAGACTTGGCGGGGGTGCAGCGGCTGACGGGGGGGTGGTTGAGGTACTGGTGGGTGAGGCCTTGCTGGGCCAGCATGCGGTTAACGGCGTACTGCTGGCTGAGAAACTGGGCCAAGGCCAGCTGTGGCCCGATGGGAGTGGGAACCAGGCCCGGCGGCAGAGAGGGGCGGGCTGACGCCGGGCCGACCGCGTGGGAGGGGACGGGCACCGGGGAGGAGGGCGGAGGCTCCGGGGTGCTGCTGGGCAAAGGGATTGGCTGCTGGCCAAAGGTCACATGGTTTGTGCCCAGAGAGGACAGCTCTGATTGGCCATCCTTATCTGGAGTAAGGAGAAGAGAGCGAGAGATAGAGAGAGGGATGGAGTGAGAGAGATAAAGGGAGGGAGGGGAGAGAGAGAGGGATGGAGTGAGAGAGGGAGGGAGGTGAGAGAGAGAGGGATGGAGTGAGAGAGAGGGATGAAGTGAGAGAGAGAGGGATGGAGGGGAGAGAAAGTACATGAGAACCATAAAGAGACAGACCCCTAGATTCAATCAAAAGCACTTGGCCAGTTTAAGGCCATAAGCTATTCAATCAAACCACATTAAGTTTTTGTATTACTTATGGTACAGGTTAAAACGGCTAGCAGTTAGCATGTCACCAAATGACCTAAATGTTATTTTGGTGTCTATTCATACCTGTTCTGTCATATCATGTATGAGCAACAGCAACCTCACTTGCATGAGTCAATGTAGACTTGTGTCATTAACAAAACAGATGGAATTAAATATAACCATTTATAAGACTGCAGAAGTTGTAGCCGTAGCAGATAGGAACCACTGTGTCTTTAAGATGTGCTAAATCAAAACACAAGACTATATTTGTAAAGCACACCAGCAGAGTTGACCTTCTCCAATTTTTTTATGTAATCAAACGAGACCAATGAAACAAAATTAATTCATTAAATTCATTATCTCCTTAATTTAGTTTTATTAAATTAGCAGGATGGTATAAAGTCGTCCTGAAGCAGCAGGGTTTGTTATGTTCCGTGCTACACAGAACACCAATTAATTTAGAGAATAAATTCAGATGGCAGCTCGTGCTTCTTACCCATCCAATCTTTAGTCTTCTTGTGATGTTTGTACCAGCGCCCAAACTCCTGGCATTTAGCAGCTGATACATTTGCATAGTAAGTGCTGTTAACTATGGAGGAAATCATACTCTACACGAGAGAGAGAGAGAGAGAGGGAGAGGGAGAGGGAGAGAGAGAGAGAGAGAGGGAGGGAGAGAGAGAGAGGGAGGGAGAGGGAGAGAGAGAGAGAGAGGGAGGGAGAGAGAGAGAGAGGGAAAGGGAGAGGGAGAGATGGAGAGGGAGAGAGAGAGAGAGGGAGGGAGAGATGGAGAGGGAGAGGGAAAGGGAGAGAGAGAGGGAGGGAGAGGGAGAGATGGAGAGAGAGAGAGAGAGAGGGAGAGAGAGAGAGAGAGAGAGGGAGGGAGATGGAGAGGGAGAGGGAGAGGGAGAGAGAGATGGAGAGAGAGATGGAGGGAGAGGGAGAGATGGAGATGGAGGGAGAGGGAGAGATGGAGAGAGAGAGAGAGAGAGAGGGAGAAGGGTGTTTGAAGGAAAGCCCATTGCATCTTTAAGTGACATTAAAATGTCACTAATCCTGAATGACACACACCCCCAACACACTCACAAACAGCTGCACATAAAAACACAAAAAACACACAGATTACACACACAACAGACACACACAAAAACACATGCATGTGCACGCACACAAACACACACACACACACACTCACAAACAGCTGCACATAGAAAAAACACAGATTACACGACACACACACACAAACACACAAAAGCATAAACATGCACATATACACAATTACTAACAGAGAGGAAGGCTGTGGATTCTGTGAGAGACAGGCAAGCACACTGAACATCATGTTTACACTGAAATAACAACCTTAAATGAACACTGATCTTTAACACTGTCAGAGTTATTTAAACACAGAAAAAACACCCAGAGGCAGGAGAACCGTGACTCATGTGCTGTAGTCAGTTTTAAATAAAACTCTGTGATAAACAGAAAGACGCCCCCCCCACCCCCACACACACACCCCCATGCTATCTTTACATTTCATTACACCTTTAATCCACATTCTTCACAAACACCATAGAGACCGATTTCCTTTTTATTAAAGCAAATATGTTGCCGCTGCCCGCAGGGTGAATTGCAGAGATCGTTTTGATGGTTATAAATATTCAGATGATAGAGAGAGAAAGAAAATCTCCCCGTCTGTTTCTCCAAAGTGGCAGGTCGTCGCTAGCTGCTGCCGCTAACCGTCCTCTGGCTGAGGTGCAGTTACCACGGTGATGACAGGTGATAACAGGTGATTCTGCACACAAACACGCTCCTAATTACAGGTCCCAGCCCTCCATGATCTACAAGCTCAAACTTACGACAGCAACCTGGACCAATAAAAGGACAAATCTGAACCAAACACACTAATTACTCCTGCAACCCAACACTGTACAAACACACTAATTACTCTTGAAACCCAACACTGTACAAACACACTAATTACTCCTGCAACCCAACACTGTACAAACACACAAATTACTCCTGCAACCCAACACTGTACAAACACACTAATTACTCCTGCAACCCAACACTGTACAAACACACTAATTACTCCTGCAACCCAACACTGTACAAACACACTAATTACTCTTGCAACCCAACACTGTACAGACACACTAATTACTCCTGCAACCCAACACTGTACAGACACACTAATTACTCCTGCAACCCAACACTGTACAAACACACTAATTACTCCTGCAACCCAACACTGTACAGACACACTAATTACTCCTGCAGCCCAACACTGTACAGACACACTAATTACTCCTGCAACCCAACACTGTACAGACACACTAATTACTCCTACAACCCAACACTGTACAAACACACTAATTACCCCTGCAACCCAACACTGTAACCTGGGATAAGGGGGTACGGCAGTGGGGGGTACCTGGGATAGGGGACACTCTTTGGCCAGAGAACTCTGGTTCATGTCTCTGAGCAGCTCCTTCAGGGCGTTTCTCACTGTGGAGTGTGTCCACTGCTCTGGAGGAAGATCTTCCAGTTTAGGACAGCTGAGAGAGAGAAAAAGAGAGAGAGACATTATCCAGATGTGTATCTATCGTGTGTAGTGTGTATAGTGTTTATAGTGTGTACAGTGTGCATAGTGAGGACCGTGTGTATAGTGTTTACAGTGCGCATAGTGAGGACCGTGTGTATAGTGTTTATAGTGTGCACAGTGAGGACCGTGTGTATAGTGTTTATAGTGTGTACAGTGTGCATAGTGAGGACCGTGTGTATAGTGTGTACAGTGTGCATAGTGAGGACCGTGTATAGTGTTTATAGTGTGTACAGTGTGCATAGTGAGGACCGTGTGTATAGTGTTTATAGTGTGCACAGTGTGCATAGTGAGGACCGTGTGTATAGTGTTTATAGTGTGTACAGTGTGCATAGTGAGGACCGTGTGTATAGTGTTTACAGTGTGCATAGTGAGGACCGTGTGCATAGTGTTTATAGTGTGTACAGTGTGCATAGTGAGGACCGTGTGTATAGTGTTTAGTGTGCATAGTGAGGACCGTGTGCATAGTGTTTATAGTGTGTACAGTGTGCATAGTGAGGACCGTGTGTATAGTGTTTACAGTGTGCATAGTGAGGACCGTGTGCATAGTGTTTATAGTGTGTACAGTGTGCATAGTGAGGACCGTGTGTATAGTGTTTAGTGTGCATAGTGTGGACCGTGTGCATAGTGTTTATAGTGTGTACAGTGTGCATAGTGAGGACCGTGTGTATAGTGTTTACAGTGTGCATAGTGAGGACCGTGTGCATAGTGTTTATAGTGTGTACAGTGTGCATAGTGAGGACCGTGTGTATAGTGTTTAGTGTGCATAGTGTGGACCGTGTGTATAGTGTTTATAGTGTGTACAGTAGGGACTGACCTGAGCAGCTGTATTTTCAGAGTGATGACGTGGTAAATATCCTGCAGCATGTCTGCTACTGTGGCGTCAGGAGCATCCGTCACACAGGAGAGAGGAACAGGGTTCCACCTCCCCACCTGGATCAGACCTGCACCACAAACACAGGGCTGTTAGAGGGGCAGGGCGGGGTGGTAGAGGGACAGTTTGGGGTAGTAGAGGGGCAGGAAAGTGCTGTTAGCTGATAGCATGACGGCGGTACCTTTGGCTTGTGCAGCAGAGCTGTGTGAGTATCCCAGAGACAGCAGTGCCATCTCTATCAGCTGGTTAAACAGCATGTCCTTTCTGACGAGCACAAACTCTGCGTGTTCCTCCTTACCGTCCTGACACTCCAATGCACCATCCTGGTGCTCAACCACGCAGAACACCGGCAGCATGTTACCTAGGGAACGCACACAGCTGTTACACACCCAGCACACGCGTGTTACAAACTAACAGAGCAATATTATACTTATACATACTGGAGAATAAGTTTGGCTCAAAATGAGAATGGACACTTTTTAATCCCTGAGACCCCAACAACAACACTTCCCAGCATGCTTCGCTCCCTCTCTCTCTCTCAGCTCTAAGAAATGTGATAAGATTCTTAAACAAAATGAAACCCCCAGTGGAGAGGAGTGATCTAAACGTGGTGAGGGTCGAGTCCTCAGGAGGTTCATCACTATGCGCTACGGGTGTGAAGAGGCGGAGCGGAGCGGAGCCGAGCCTCAGGCTACGCACACCCCTCAATGTCCGCCCTGAGCTTTTGGGTGACATCACATGCGTGCCCAGTGTGAGTATGTAAGTGCAAGAGCTCGAAATGGCACAAATACGAGGAATGGGACAGTACTTTTCGATGTTATATGTTGCCTTGACAATGCCTGTCTCACATGCAAGATGTTTATAACAATCGGTTTGTACCCGCTGTAAGAACTCTGCCCGCCTTGTGTGTCGCATGTTTACAATTTTTGAGACCCTTCCAGCTACGTTTACGTTTTTATCGCCACAAACACTATGAACTGTGGGTAATTCCCTCAGCAAAGTCTTGTGAGAGAGCGAGAGAGTCCTCACGTACTTGCCGGTTTTACAGCGGGACAGTCCTGGGTCCTCATGTACTTATCGGGAACGTGCCTAAAGGTCTGTGAGGGTGTGAGGGCGTGAGGGCGTGAGGGCGTGAGGGTGTGAGGGTGTGAGGGCGTGAGGGCGTGAGGGTGTGAGGGCGGATATTGGGACTGGGCCTCAGTGTTTCAGCCTCAGGCTTAATTAGTGAATAGGCTTAATTACTGGGCTTAATTAGGCTCTAAAGCCAGGTTCTGAAGGCAAAGAGTGACTGATGATCCCAGACAGGACCAGGAATGAGGGATTTAATTCAGGCTGTAATTAGTGATGTATGTAACGGAGACTGTGGATCGTTTGCCCTTTATATGCAGGCAGAAGCAGGATGGCTGCATATCCAGCGATGGGGGTCCTTCCTGAATGATGGTTGTGTCACATTGATGTGGTGCAAGTGTTATCTGTTATTCATTGGATTTTGTGCTGTGAGTTGTTTTAACATGAAGATGTTACTTTGTATTTTATGCCTGCTATCTTGGCCAGGTCTCCTGAGAAATTATTATTATTATCTCAAGGGAATTCCCACTTAAATAAAGGTTAAATAAAAGCTAAAAAAAATGTTGCAGTTTCAAATCAGCAGCTGAGAACAGGTGTTTGACCAAACAACAAATCCCCTTTTCAATCAATTTTATTCAGTATATGTTCCAGCCACATACATAATTAATGCACGTTCCTGAGAAAGCCCCTCATTGGATCAAATGTCTGAGCCGCTGATCACATGATAGCATCAATCCTGTACTATAACACAGTTTAGTAATAGCAATGTAACGCAAAGAATGGAATTCTAACACATTGCAATGCAACGTGACTTAGTGTGATACAATGTAACACAAAGAATGGAATATTAACACATTGCAATGCAACGTGACTTAGTGTGATACAATGTAACACAAAGAATGGAATTCTAACACATTGCAATGCAACGTGACTTAGTGTGATACAATGTAACACAAAGAATGGAATTCTAACACATTGCAATGCAACGTGACTTAGTGTGATACAATGTAACACAAGACATAATAGTGTAACAAAGTAATGTGACAGAATGTAGTGTAACAATATAAAATAGTACAATGTAACAACATGTATTGTGATGTAATGTTTAAAACATGCACGGGCTGCGCGTTACCTCTCCTGTGACAGGGCCTGAGTTGAATGTGACCCAACGGTTGGAGGGGACCCCCAGGCGCTTTGGGCCCCATGCTCCCCAGCCAGGCCTGGCCGGCGATGGGACCTCCGTTCTGCTCGAGTCGAGCGATCTTGGCGGGTGGGCCTTTGAGGTCCCCAGTGCTGTTGGGCAGCTCGCGGTTCTCCTTCCCCAGGTACGCCTCGCTGAGGTGAGCCATCATCCTCGGCCCCGCCCCCCGCCCCCCCCACGCTCACGGTCACCTGCGCAAAATAGAGGGGCACACCGCTTAATAAACAATCAATCAATTAATAAATAAATCCACATCCCTTATTCAATTAATCAATCAGGCCACGCCCCTTATTCAATAAACCAATCAGGCCACGCCCCTTATTCAATTAACCAATTAGGTGACACCCCTTATTCAATGAACCAATCAGGCCAAACTCTAAACCATTTCAACCAATCAATGCCCTTTAAACACAGCTCTACAGTCCATTGGGTGATGACAGTACATTCCGACAGCCCCAAAATATTATAAAAAATACATATTAATACAAAAATACTCCAGCAGTCAATAAGAAATTGCCCCTGATATAAATGTAAATTTTGCCTGGTGTGTGTGCGTCTGTGTGTGTGTGTGCGTCTGTGTGTGTGTGTGCGTCTGTGTGTGTGTGTGCGTCTGTGTGTGTGTGTGCGTCTGTGTGTGTGTGCGTCTGTGTGTGTGTGCGTCTGTGTGTGTGTGTGTGTGTGTGTTGTGAGTGTGTGTCTGTCTGTGTGTGCGTCTGTGTGTGTGCGTGTGTGTGCGTCTGTGTGTGTGTGTGCGTCTGTGTGTGTGTGTTTGCGTCTGTGTGTGCGTGTGTGCGAGTGAGTGTGTGTGCGTGTGTATGTGTGCGAGTGTGTGTGTGTGTGTGTGCGTCTGTGTGTGTGTGTGCGTCTGTGTGTGTGTGTGCGTGCGAGTGCGTGCGTGTGTGTGTATGTGTGTGCGTGTGTGTGTGTGTATGTGTGTGTGTGTGCGTGTGTGAGTGAGTGAGTGTGTATGTGAGTGTGTGTGTGCGTGCATGCGTGTGTGTGTGTGTGCGTGTGTGTGTGTGTGTGTGTGTGTGTGTGCGTGTGTGTGTGGGGGGTAACTGCCTGTTTTACACTTGTAAGTGTGTAAGAATGCACACTGGACTTACTGCTGGTGAGACTAGTTTTCCTCACACAAACGCTGGAGTCACTAATAAGCCAAAGCTACACTGTAACAGCTCAGCTAAACTAGTCTGGGCCAATGAAATGACTCTGGCACTGGTATTAGAGTACGCCACCTTACCTGCTTTACATACAGGCTTCACCTGCAGATAGTGTAGCGATCAAGGCCCAGTGACTAATGTAACCATGCCAACAGGCCTGCCAACACAATGCCAAACTGCTGAAACTAACTAGGGCTGGGATTGGTTAGTACTGAAGCTATGCGGGCTGGGATTGGTTAGTATGGAAGCTATGCAGGGCTGGGATTGGTTAGTACTGAAGCTAAGCAGGGCTGGGGTTGGTTAGTATGGAAGCTATGCAGGGCTGGGATTGGTTAGTACTGAAGCTAAGCAGGGCTGGGCTTGGTTGGTACTGAAGCTAAGCAGGGCTGGGATTGGTTAGTACTCAAGCTAATCAGAGCTGGGATTGGTTAGTACTGAAGCTAATCAGAGCTGGGATTGGTTAGTACTGAATGTAAGCAGGGCTTGGATTGGTTAGTACTGAAGCTAATCAGAGCTGGGATTGGTTAGTACTGAAGGTAAGCAGGGCTGGGATTGGTTAGTACTGAAGCTAAGCCGGGCTGGGATTGGTTAGTACTGAATCTAAGCAGGGCTGGGATTGGTTAGTACTGAATGTAAGCAGGGCTGGGATTGGTTAGTACTGAAGCTAAGCAGGGCTGGGATTGGTTAGTACTGAATGTAAGCAGGGCTGGGATTGGTTAGTACTGAAGCTAAGCAGGGCTGGGATTGGGTTAGTACTGAATGTAAGCAGGGCTGGGATTGGTTAGTACTGAAGCTAAGCAGGGCTGGGATTGGTTAGTACTGAAGCTAAGCAGGGCTGGGATTGGTTAGTACTGAAGCTAAGCAGGGCTGGGATTGGTTAGTACTGAATGTAAGCAGGGCTGGGATTGGTTAGTACTGAAGCTAAGCAGGGCTGGGATTGGGTTAGTACTGAAGCTAAGCAGGGCTGGGATTGGTTAGTACTGAAGCTAAGCAGGGCTGGGATTGGTTAATACTGAAGCTAAGCAGGGCTGGGATTGGTTAGTACTGAAGCTAAGCAGGGCTGGGATTGGTTAGTACTGAAGCTATGAATCCCCAGATTGGTTAAATAAAGAAAATACAAGAATAAATAAAACACAGGATAAATACAGAAACCACTGACTCATAGCAGTAATGTATGCGCCTACACACACACACACACGCACGCACACACACACACACACGCACTTCCAATCATAATCATAGACTCATTGCATTTAACATGTACTTAAATAATGTTCTCCTGTTTTGATTTGAGCTGTTACACTTCTACAAGTTTAGAGCAAAATCGAAATGTTCTGCCCCAAAAAAAACTTAAAAATGGCCTTCCTAAGACTAAATAGAAATATACTTTCCTGAAAAAATAAACCACTTCTTTTTTTTTATTTTTAAACAAGACCCCCCTCTTTTTTAGTACATGATTCCATCCCGTCTGAAATTGGCCTGCCGCTCAAATTAGTCGTTTCCGATGCCCAAGGAGAACACATTCCGGACTCCGTAGCCGGTGAGAGTCCAGGTCAGGATTTAGCGATGACCTCTGAAACAGACAAAGGAGGCGCGAGCAGAGCGCTGCCCGATGAGAGGAACAATGCCGCAGATCAGACACCCGAAACTCACCACTCCAAAACTCCCAAACGCATCAAGCGCCGTGGGTCACGTCTGTCTTCTTCAATAAACCAGGACGGATCGGAACCATCAAAGTTTTAACGCTTAACAGGCATGACAACGGACATCAGTCTTCTGACGGGTTATTCTCTCCCAGAGAGAGGCGGAAAAGACGGTTTCCCAATGAATCTGAGCTGGACAGAAGGGCAATAACATGGGGGGTCGATGGGATGCAGAAGGCTTCAGTGAAACCCGCTAATTGGCGGTCAGGCTGCTATTTCATTCCAAGCCACGAAGACGGTCTTTCAAACCACAGAGAAATAGACACGCTCGTTCCAAAAAGTTTTAAAAATATATACACGGTGCGGTGAGTCCTCCATCGGAGTTATCAAGTTCCATCGTGGAAACGCTAGCCTAAAATATTGCAAACAAAAATATCGGAAGTAAACAAACGCCAACCTATACACCCAGCCTGCTTCGGTAGGCTACGCATTAGGCTGTGTAGACATGTTCGTGCAAAGATCTCCAGCGGTGCGTTTGCTTAGTCTGTCCATCATTAAGGGATAAAATCACCCGTCTTCTCGTGTGAATACGATGTGTAGGCTACGGTTCGTTGTCAAAAATGGGTAAAAAAACAAACAAAAAAAGCGTTTCAGTTTCCGATTTTGTGACGCATTCAGCACGGTGAAGATGCTCGACAGGTCTTCTTCGCGATGTTTGCTGTTGTTTTTATTTGCGGCCGGACGGAGCCTCTTTTTCTTTCTTTTCTTTCTTTCACGCGCTCTATCGCACTCCCTTCTCTCTCTCTCGCGCTCCCTTCTCTCTCTCTCGCGCTCCCCGTGTCCCCATTAAGTTATTAGTTGTATTGACTCATCACTCCCCGCGCTGGTGCTCGCCTCTCCCCCCTCCTCTCCCCTCATTCCAGTAGAAAATAACACCCAAAGTAGTGGCTGAAAACGAATCACGAGAAGCTCTGGACGGACTCCAGGGACAGCCAATGTCCTGGCAGAAGAGGGAGCCCAAAAATAAGTAAAAAAAACTCCATAGAAAACTGAGAAGTAGAGTGTGATTTCCGGCTGCGCGCGTAGGAATCTTTAATCGGCTTGATTAGTGTGAGGCGGTTCTGCATTTATTACGGAATAAACCACACAGATGCACCTGCAAACACACACACACACACACACACATTACAGTATGAAACAAGACCATGAACATAAAAATATTGTCTGAACAGTGACATAATACAATCTTGCATAAATATAATACATAAAATTGAAGAATTGGTCCTTTTATGTATTATATGTTATTATATGCTAAATGAAAGTGTGGGCACCTTGGGTATTACCTTATCTTACCTCAGCACTTTTGTTTATTATGTGCGCCTTGCGATTTAATTTTACCCAGAAAACAGGGTCCTCGTGCGTCAACTTGTTCCCAAAATGTCCTAGCGCTGATAGAATGCTGCTTAGTACAAAAGCACGCGCCATATGGCAGATGGAGACAGGGTCGGGGCCGCCGGCGCGAGCGAACCGGTTATTAGCCTCGTGGAGGACAGTATGCCGCGTATAGGGGAGGAACAGCCACGTGCGGGGGGGCTGGGGCTCTGGGTGCCGGAGCATCTGCCCTTCTTGCCCCAAGTGCCCGATGTGCCCCTTTGATTTGATGAAAAAATAATATTTGTATTATTATTGTTTCTGCCATTAACTTTCATTTATTAATTTTGGTGAAATATATTCTCGATAATAACTGGGTCTCATAAAAAAAAGTGTAGGACTAAATTCAGTTTATTGCTTATGAAATGTTTTCTATGCTCAATTTTCATCTCGCCTGACCATAGCACCCGGTTCCAATCTACATTCTGGTAACATTTATCAAACTCAAGCTGCTTACGTTTGAGGTATGATGAGAGCAGAGGCTTTGTTCAGGCAGGCCTTCTAAATAGCTTGTTTGCGTAGAGCTGGTGTCTAATTGTACTTTTGGAGACTTGGTGACCCCAGGATGCAACAAACTTCTGCAACTGCGATCCTTGGAGAAATTTTTGCCTCTTGAACCATCCTCCTCACTGTGCGTGGGGGCAAACTACACTTGTAATTTATACACATATATAAGGGTTATTCAGGGATTATATTCATTAATGTTTCTAACGATAGTGCTGCCAATAATTGTGACTTTTTTTTTGAGGAAATATATATACTTTTTAAATTAAAGATGATATGTTTCTCATATTTTGTGTGTAAGGTCAGGCTGATAAACGACAGACATTTTTTTAATAGCCTTTTTTGCTAATATTTTCCAGGGTTGCCAAAAATTCTGGCGGGCACGGTACAGCCAAATTATATTATATTTTATTGTGGCAAAAATTATATTGTGAAGAAATATATTGATTGGTGACATACTTATATTTATTTATTTATTTATTTATGGGTGTAAACTTGTTTAGTTTGCATTATTCAATTATAACAACACTGTATTTTTAGTATTTTGACCTGTTTCTGCAAATGGAATTAAAATCAAATGTGGTCAATAGAAAAGAATATTTAAAAATCTTCATTATATCACATTACGGGCAGTTCAAGACTTGAATTCATGTAAAATTGATTTGTTGATTTGTAATTGGACCCTTTCTGCCCCTCTAGAAATCAACAGAAATATGTTTTTTAGTCTACAGTGTTATACAGTAATACAGCCCATATTTAATAAGCCCTTTTAGAAATATGTAAGTCTGATGGTTTTTGTTCACCAGGGAGACAAGCAGGAGGCGCTCTTTATTAGCCATATGCTCATGAAAACTAGTGATTTGGAAAACAAGCCGTAGGCTACAGCTGATAGAATAACAGGCCGTGTAATATCTGGCCGTGCACACTTGTTAAAGCACAAGATTTGAGCTGAAGAAGATTCCAAGAAGTCGAGGCGTACAAAGAAACCACAAACATCCCTCTGGGGGAAGCAAACAAACAGGAAATGGAGGCGTGGGCCAGAAGAACAATAACAACAACAAAATAATCTCCAACATTGTTCTGTGAGACTGTAAGATTCATCTAATAATTAAATAATACACCTGCATTGTTCTGTGAGACTGTAAGATTCATCTAATAATTAAATAACACACCTGCATTGTTCTGTGAGACTGTAAGATTCATCTAATAATTAAATAACACACCTGCATTGTTCTGTGAGACTGTAAGATTCATCTAATAATTAAATAACACACCTGCATTGTTCTGTGAGACTGGAAGATTCATCTAATAATTAAATAATACACCTGCATTGTTCTGTGAGACTGTAAGATTCATCTAATAATTAAATAATACACCTGCATTGTTCTGTGAGACTGTAAGATTCATCTAATAATTAAATAATACACCTGCATTGTTCTGTGAGACTGTAATATTCATCTAATAATTAAATAATACACCTGCATTGTTCTGTGAGACTGTAAGATTCATCTAATAATTAAATAATACACCTGCATTGTTCTGTGAGACTGTAATATTCATCTAATAATTAAATAATACACCTGCATTGTTCTGTGAGACTGTAAGATTCATCTAATAATTAAATAACACACCTGCATTGTTCTGTGAGACTGTAATATCCATCTAATAATTAAATAATACACCTGCATTGTTAATGTCTGAGATACGCACACACACACACACACAAATGCGCACATGCTCGCTCAGTGTTCATACAAGCAAGCCTAAATTTGAGGAGAGGGAAGTGTGTGTGTGTGTGTGTGTGTGTGTGGGGGGGGGGGGGGGGGTAGGATCATCTGAGAGTAGGATCACTGATCTCGGATCAGTTTCCCCATCCTTATCCCAGTCTTATCCACTATAAGCTAAAAGACCAAACTGATCCCAAGTCAGTCACCTTTCCTGTGTTTATTTCCACAGAGTGACGTTGGCTGGGAGAGGCAGTTTGCAGGCAGGAGATACATGGCGGTATGGTGGTGTGGCATTACGGCGGTGTGACTGAGGCCTGCAAGTCACTCTGATCCAGCGATTCACTCTCCCAGTGTCATCATCAAATGCTGCAATGCAGCACGACTTCTTCCCAATAAAACCCTGCAGAGAAACATGCCTTCTGCCGTACGAGCTGCTCGAAAAAGCCCAGAGTTATACAGCCTGCTGCTGTACGAGCTGCTCTAAAGAGCCGAGAGTTATACAGCCTGCTGCCGTACGAGCTGCTCTAAAGAGCCCAGAGTTATACAGCCTGCTGCTGTACGAGCTGCTCGAAAGAGCCCAGAGTTATACAGTCTGCTGCTGTATGAGCTGCTCTAAAGAGCCCAGAGTTATACAGCCTGCTGCCGTACGAGCTGCTCTAAAGAGCCCAGAGTTATACAGCCTGCTGCCGTACGAGCTGCTCTAAAGAGCCCAGAGTTATACAGCCTGCTGCTGTACGAGCTGCTCTAAAGAGCCCAGAGTTATACAGCCTGCTGCTGTACGAGCTGCTCTAAAGAGCCCAGAGTTATACAGCCTGCTGCTGTACGAGCTGCTCTAAAGAGCCCAGAGTAATAAAGCCTGCTGTACGAGCTGCTCTAAAGAGCCCAGAGTTATACAGCCTGCTGCTGTACGAGCTGCTCTAAAGAGCCCAGAGTTATACAGCCTGCTGCCGTACGAGCTGCTCTAAAGAGCCCAGAGTTATACAGTCTGCTGCCGTACGAGCTGCTCTAAAGAGCCCAGAGTTATACAGTCTGCTGCCGTACGAGCTGCTCTAAAGAGCCCAGAGTTATACAGCCTGCTGCTGTACGAGCTGCTCTAAAGAGCCCAGAGTTATACAGCCTGCTGCCGTACGAGCTGCTCTAAAGAGCCCAGAGTTATACAGCCTGCTGCCGTACGAGCTGCTCTAAAGAGCCCAGAGTTATACAGCCTGCTGCCATACGAGCTGCTCTAAAGAGCCCAGAGATATACAGTCTGCTGCTGTACGAGCTGCTCTAAAGAGCCCAGAGTTATACAGTCTGCTCCCGTACGAGCTGCTCTAAAGAGCCCAGAGTTATACAGCCTGCTGCTGTACGAGCTGCTCTAAAGAGCCCAGAGTTATACAGCCTGCTGCCGTACGAGCTGCTCTAAAGAGCCCAGAGTTATACAGCCTGCTGCTGTACGAGCTGCTCTAAAGAGCCCAGAGTTATACAGCCTGCTGCTGTACGAGCTGCTCTAAAGAGCCCAGAGTTATACAGCCTGCTGCTGTACGAGCTGCTCTAAAGAGCCCAGAGTTATACAGTCTGCTGCTGTACGAGCTGCTCTAAAGAGCCCAGAGTTATACAGTCTGCTGCTGTACGAGCTGCTCTAAAGAGCCCAGAGTTATACAGTCTGCTGCCGTACGAGCTGCTCTAAAGAGCCCAGAGTTATACAGCCTGCTGCCGTACGAGCTGCTCTAAAGAGCCCAGAGTTATACAGTCTGCTGCTGTACGAGCTGCTCTAAAGAGCCCAGAGTTATACAGCCTGCTGCTGTACGAGCTGCTCTAAAGAGCCCAGAGTTATACAGCCTGCTGCCGTACGAGCTGCTCTAAAGAGCCCAGAGTTATACAGTCTGCTGCTGTACGAGCTGCTCTAAAGAGCCCAGAGTTATACAGCCTGCTGCCGTACGAGCTGCTCTAAAGAGCCCAGAGTTATACAGTCCCTGACTGACGCTTCTTATTGGTCAAATCGCTACAGACCTCAATAACTCAATAAACGTTCGACCTTCTAACCCAGGGAAAGTGTTTGGTTGGACACACCAGAAACAAACCAACTTGGGCTGAATCCCATTCTCTGGATTTGCAGACTCGTGGACTCCTTGGCACGTTCTCGTTAAGTCCGGAGGGCTAGATATTAGATACTAGATATTTGTTATTCTGTCGGAGTAAAATGTACTGTTTTATAGTTGTTTTAACACTGAACAGTTTACTGGGGACATTTTTAAATTTGGAAAGTTAACGTAAAGATGATGACCCTTTGCGGATATAGAATGTGTCCACACTGTTGATGGTCTTAAAAGCATCGCTATTTGCCCCTACTGCACATACTAGCCCCGCCCACACATGCTAGCCACATCCACACATATGAACCCCACCCATACATGCTAGCCACATCCACACATATGAACCCCACCCATACATGTTAGCCACATCCACACATATGAACCCCACCCATACATGTTAGCCACATCCACACATATGAACCCCACCCATACATGCTAGCCACATCCACACATATGAACCCCACCCATACATGTTAGCCACATCCACACATATGAACCCCACCCATACATGTTAGCCACATCCACGCATATGAACTCCACCCATACATGCCAGCCCAGCCCAGAGTCCTCTTTGCTTCCCAGAGTCTCATCTTAAGTTTTATTTAATTATATGGCCACAAATTACACCCCCAAACCTACAGAGTCATGCAGAGACTCCACATTACCCCAAACCTACAGAGTCATGCAGAGACTCCACATTACCCCAAACCTACAGAGTCATGCAGAGACTCCACATTACCCCAAACCTACAGAGTCATGCAGAGACTCCACATTACCCCAAACCTACAGGCTCAAATCTCCTGGAGGGCCACAGTGCCTGTAGGGCTGCTCTACCCTGGTCCGTTAGGGCCACAGTGCCTGGAGGGCCACAGTGCCTGTAGGGGTACTCATATATGTATATTGCATTGAATACCATTGGTAGAATGTATGAAAACTTCTACAGGCCTTTGTTAAACAGGGTTATATAAATGCATGATAAATAGGAGTAATCATTTTTTACAGAATATTGATATTGCCTCCAATTAATTTCACAGTAGGTAGGTAGTTAAAATAAATAAATAAAATAAATGAGCCGACAGGAGAAATAACTGTATAATGGGTATTAATAAGATTATTAGGACTGCCGTTAACAAACGTCTCTGTGCCCAGAGATCAGCAGTATAAACAGCTAGAGAGCGGATCAGTCATTGGCTCTATATCTCAGCCCCCCCAACACCAATAACGCAAGAGTAAGAAAAACAAGAGACCAATAGGATCCCAGTACCTCTGTGACATCACTGGGATAAATCAGGCTAATGTTGCTCTGGCTAATCTCAGCCATCGCAGGCAGTGTGAAGTTAAGAAATAACTGTAGTGCGTTTAAAATGAGCGAAGGGGAGTTCGTACATGTACATACGCATATACTGTACATTTACCCAGAATGCCTTGCACAGCTTACATTGTTTTACAAACAGGCCATTTATACCGCTGGATTTTTACTGAAGTAAGGCAGGTGAAGCACTTCCACCTGGGAATAAACCCTGCAAACTTAGAGATCCAATTTTATGTCACATGTTCAAATGTCACATTTGATAAATAGCATTTTGCATAATTTGTTATGTCATCTTTCATAAAGCATTACTTCACCAGTGTCAGTCGCTAGTTTATGCAATGTCACGCTTACAGTGCATTAGCTAATGGCAGAATAAGCTCACACGTCAATTATGAATCACACCACAGACACAATACACAAATATGTTAAACACATTTTTCATTTTAGTTAAAAAACTTATTTATATTTTACCTGAATCTCTCACCCTCTCAGCTGAAGTGTCAATACCTTTCCAATAAAACTTCTGATGGCAATACTTCTATAAAACAATAAGAACAGACCTTTCCTAAATCAATAAGGGCAGTATATCAATAAATCAATAAGGGCAGTATATCCATAAATCAATAAGGGCAGTATATCCATAAATCAATAAGGGAAGTATATCCATAAATCAATAAGGGCAGTATATCCATAAATCAATAAGGGCAGTATATCTATAAATCAATAAGGGAAGTATATCCATAAATCAATAAGGGCAGTATATCAATAAGGGCAGTATATCCATAAATCAATAAGGGCAGTATATCCATAAATCAATAAGGGCAGTATATCCATAAATCAATAAGGGCAGTATATCCATAAATCAATAAGGGCAGTATATCCATAAATCAATAAGGGCAGTATATCCATAAATCAATAAGGGCAGTATATCCATAAATCAATGAGGGCAGTATATCCATAAATCAATAAGGGCAGTATATTCAGAATTAATTAGTTTGTAGTTTTGTGAAATGCTTGGCAGGGATATGAACATACTGACTCATTAGTTCTGTGTTTGGTGTGGTTTAATCATTACATCAATGCTGTTTTTTTTGTTTTCTTTTTAAATAAAAATTATTCTCTTTAGATGTTATCATAAAATAGTGTAACTATACGACTTGTACTTGTAAACATTATATGTGTGCGAGTGTGTGCATATACAGTGCCCTGCACAATTATTGGCACCCCTGGTAAAGATGAGTAAAATGGTTATAAAGAAATCACTGTTTGGTGAATTAGCTTAATCTCACACTGAAAAAATTAGAAAAATCCAACCTTTAATTGAAGTAAATTTATTTATAACAAAACAATGTGTGCCACAATTATTGGCACCCCTGCATTTAATACTTTGTACAACCTCCCTTTGCCAATAAAGTCTTTTCCCGTATCTAATAAGGTTGGAGAATACAGAGCAAGGAATCTGAGACCATTCCTCTTTACAGAATCTCTCCAGAGTCCTAGGTCCTCTCTTGTGCACTCTCCTCTTCAGCTCAGCCCACAGGTTTTCAATGTGGTTTAGGTCAGGGGACTAAGGTCGCCATGGCAGATGCTTGATTTTGTGTTCAGTTAACCATTTTTCTGTTGATTTGGACGTATGTTTTTGGATAATTTTCCTGCTGGAAGATCCAAAGACGACCCAGTTTTTGTTTCCTGGCAGAGGCAGCCAGATTCAGATTTTAAATTTCCTGGTATTTCATGGAGTTCATGATGCCATGTACCCTAACAAGGTTCCCAGGGCCTTTGGATGAAAAACAGCCCCACAACATCACCATACTTAACAGTGGGGATGAGGTTATTTTCGGTATAGCCATCCTTCTTTTTATGCCAAACCCACCTTTAGTGTTGGTAGCCGAAAAGCTCAATTTTCATTTCATCTGACCATAGAACACGGTTCCAGTAGCGTTTAGCAAACTCCAGGCGCTTACGTTTGTGGTGAAATGACAGGAAAGGCTTTTTTCTAGCATGCCTTCCAAATAATTTGTTGGCATGAAAGTGATGTCTAATGGTAGTTTTGGAGACTTGATGACCCCAAGATGCTACTTTCCTCTGGAATTCTCCAACAGTAATCCTTGGGGATTTGTTTGCCTCTCTTACCATCCTCCTCACTGTGCGTGGGGGCAAAATAAACTTGGGTCCTGTTCCAGGAAAGTTTGTAACAGTTCCAGTTGCTTTGAGCTTTTTAAGTATTGCCCTAACGGTAGATAGGGGCATTTTCAGGTGAGTAGCTATTTTTTTATAGTCATTCCCTGACTTATGAAGCTCAACACACTTTTCCCTCATTTGATTTGTGTGTTCTCTTATCTTTCCCATGTTGATGTATGAATAAGGGAATATGGCCTCTGTGTCACCTCATATATATAGCCCAGTGAAACAGGAAGTCATGGATTACTGATTGGAAGTTCCTAAACACTCTGATCAACTTTAAAAAGCTAAATATAAATGGAAAAAATGCTTCAGTTACATTTTGTTCATCAGCATTTCTACGGGTGCCAATAATTGTGGCACACGTGGTTTTATTAAAAATAATTATTTCTTGATGAGGGATTTTTTTTTCTCAGAATAAATTTATTTCAATTAAAGGTTGGATTTTTTTATTTTTTTCAGTGTGAGATTAAGCTAATTCAGCAAAATAATTTTTTATAACCCTTTTTACTCATCTTTACCAGGGGTGCCAATAATTGTGGAAGGTACTGTATGTGTGTGTGCTTGTGCATGACTACACATGTTCATTTGAGTGCTTGTGCAAGCGTATGCTTATGTATGTATGTATGTATGTATGTATGCATGCATGCTCCCATATGTGTCTCTGTGTGCGCGCATGTACAAGTATGTGTGTGTGTGTGTGTGTGGAGGGGGGGGGTTTAAAAAACTGTGTGTGTATGTGTGTGTGTGGAGGGGGGGTTTAAAAAACTGTGTGTGTGTATATGTGTGTGCATGTATGTGTATGTGCAGGTTAGTTTTTACAAGAATGTGTGTGGGACTGCAGGTGTTTTATCTGAGCGTGTGTGTGTGTGCAGGTGTTTTATGTGGGAATGTGTGTGTGTGCGTGTGTGTCTGCAGGTGTTTTATCTCGGCGTGTGCGTGTGCGTGTGCGTGTGCGCGCGTATGTGTGTGTGTGCGCGTGTGTGTGTGTATGTGTGCGTGTGTCTGCAGGTGTTTTATCTCGGCGTGTGCGTGTGCGTGTGCGCGCGTATGTGTGTGTGTGTATGTGTGCGTGTGTCTGCAGGTGTTTTATCTCGGCGTGTGCGTGTGCGTGTGCGCGCGTGTGTGTGTGTGCGCGTGTGTGTGTGTATGTGTGCGTGTGTGTCTGCAGGTGTTTTATCTCGCCGTGTGCGTGTGCGCGCGTATGTGTGTGTGTGCGCATTTCCGAGCATGCTTACTTGCTTGTTTCTGAGGGAGTTGTTGCTGAAGATGTACACTGTGGTCGACCTACTTTAGATCTCAGTATTTTTGTAACACATTGTTGTGGCGACACTCGAGCAAACCTGTGTGTGTGTGCGTGTGTGCGTGTGTGTGTGTGTGTGTGTGTGGGATGTGAAAATGAGGTTATGTCATACAAAGTGAGTGCAACACATTTGAGTAAATATCAGGTGCGCTGTGCAGCGTGGTGAATTGCGGTGAGCTGCGCCGTAAGGCTGAGACGTTCCCACAACGTTTCCACAGCGTCTCCGCAACGTATCACAGGCCAGCGTTAGGGGAGCAACATCTTTAAAGGACCAGTTCACCCAAAACTTTAATATTGATCTGTTTCTACACACCTGGAGTGCCATCTATCCATCCAGGTAGTTTCCCTGCAAACTAGTTTAGTAGATATATCTGCTGCAGCTCACCTTGACATCACGCTGATATAATGCACCTCAATGAGTCCAACGTTTGTGGCGGTCAAGAAAAACAAATCAACAGCAGTGACTCAAAGACTAAATATAATGCCATGGTTACTCACGATCGTCCACAGACCTCGTTGTGCACGATAAAATAAAAAAAACTACTTTCTACCGAAGTGCGGCGCAAAGTCAAAGTCAAAATCGAAGCACACCAGTATTCTGGGGCTCATGTCGACACCTAGAATGCTCGGGAGCTTTGGCTGATACTTTGCACGGATATACACAGTCGGCATACTTTGGTAGAAAGGAAACAGCTCTGGACAACAGCTCTGGACAACACATCCAGACTGCAGCTACTTCAGGTCAGCGGTATTTTTAGTTACGCAACTGCAGGTTAGGAATGGAGGCGAGCGCCGCTCCCCTGGCCCCCGCTCCCCCGCTCCCTGGCCCCCGCTCCCCCGCTCCCCCGCTCCCTGGCCCCCGCTCCCCCGCTCCCTGGCCCCCGCTCCCCCGCTCCCCCGCTCCCTGGCCCCCGGTGTGGTCACCATGGGAAACACGTTAGTAAAAGTGCGTAAAGACGTCCAAACCGTCGCCGTGGCTGCGCCACCAGAGCTACAGCTCATCAGGGCTAGCGAGCATTTGGGTCATTTCATAAAAGGAGTTTGAGTTTATTGGTGTTTTTGTGATGACAGCCGTGGGCTCGAAAGACAAACTGAACACTCGAAGAGCCATACGGTCCTGAGCCAAAAAAATCCATCTTACTTAAACAAAAGTCCCCAAAATCCAAAACAATATGAAAACCCAACACCATCAAGTTAAACAAAATGAAGGAGAAAACACCTGAACAAAGTCAGACAAGAATCCGTCACCACGGCTGCAGTGAGTGACGTAACCAGGCAACCCTGCACGTAGCGCTGAACACTGATAGTTTGTCTGTCTGCGACTCTGTCCTGTTTCTCCATGGAAACCAGTGAGAATGAGACGGGATGCTTCCAGCGTCCCTTTCCTTCTCTTCTTCTGTGGTAATCACAAGCGTGCCGTTTGCTGACTGTGCTGTGTGACCATTTCCTGTTTTTAATGTTCTTTGCATGTGGTGTGAGTGTCTGTCTGCTGCCTTCAGCAATCAGAGTGACAATGCATGGAGTTACACAACAGAAACGCACACTGACACACGCACACACACACACACACACTGACACACGCACACACGCACACACACACAATATATGAAAACACACTGACACACGCACACACACACAATATATGATAACACACTGACACACACACACACACACAATATAGAAAAACACACTGACACACGCACACACACACGCAAGCATGCACACACACACACACAATATAGGATAACACACTGACACACGCACACACACACGCACGCATGCACACACACACACACAATATAGAAAAACACACTGACACACGCACACACACACACAATATATGATAACACACTGACACACGCACACACACACACAATATATAATAACACACTGACACACGCACACACACACACAATATAGAAAAACACACTGACACACACACACACACACACACACAGGCACACACACACACTGACACACACACAGACACTGACACACACACACACAGACACACACACACTGACACACACACACAGACACACACACACACACATACAGGCACACACACACACTGACACACACACAGACACTGACACACACACACACAGACACACACACACTGACACACACACACAGACACACACACACAGACACACACACACACACACACACATAGTTATAAAATGAAGTGAACTGATGAATCTTCAGGACGGAGAGCAGAATCATATCTAACTTATTACACACAACAAGCTGGTCTTCCATCCCAACAAGAGCTTTATAGAGAAAGCTATATAATAAAACACCAGGGAAATTATGCGTGTATCCCAAAAGTGCCCTGAAAACTATCATTTACAGAGAAATGAGCCCTTTGTTCTGCAGCAGGGTGTATAAACTGGGTTTAACACTGCCAGAGGAAAAGAGCCAAAGTGCTGTAACCTGAGCCAAATTAATAAAGACAAGGTAAAACAATATTTAATATTACAATGCAAAATTAAGCATAAATATTATTCGTATCATCAATGCATTATTGTTATTATTAGCAGTAGTAGTTGTAGACCTCGTCCAGGGGAAAATTAATTGTACGCCTGAAGCACTAAGCTACATATAAAGTATATGTCAATATACATCGTGTAAAATGAGGATCGGCCCTCTAATAGCGCACGTTTTGACACCTGTCACACAACTACAACGCAGTGGAGTACAGCTGTGAGCCGCGAGGTCAGATTTAATCCGACCTACAACCTTACAGTGCAACAAGAGAGCGAGTTATTAAGGCGCGAGGCACGCAGCCACGCCTGGATGACGTGTGTTAATAACACCATCACTTTTAATTCCGCGCGACCCAAAGCTCTACGGAGAACAACAATTACCTCTTATCTGAGGATCTGGCTTTACATATAAACTACCATCAGAGCGAGAGCCTATCTGGTATAATAGACAGCGCTGGGAGACGGAAGAATACATGTTCTCGTGACAGCCGCCGAAACGAAAGTGTACTAAATTAAAATGAACATAATCGTACCTGTACTGCCACGTGGACCTCACCCTTCAGTGAAGGAATGATTTAGATCATCTAGTCTTTACCACGAGACAATTCGCATCTGTCTACTGCCTTTTCACCAAAACATCCAATTCATATGTAGGTTTTACAGCAAACAATTAAAATAAGTTGAGTAAATAAAAATAAAAATATTGCCTTTGGCCTAAATATGTGAATAAAATATCAAATGTCAAAGCGTGTCATCAAAATCCGACGAACTGCTTTTCAGGAAAAGTTTTTTATGTGAATCACAAAAAGCACTCAGGTTTATGAAAAATAATAAACTCGCCATTAAATAACATTTTCGTTTGAGTTGGATAAGAGGTACTCGCTGAGGTAATTTAGTGGCGCAGGTGCGCTGGAGAACGGGCTGAATAAGCGTCATACAGATTCATCAAGAACTGAACTCCAAGTTGAGAAGAGGAGAATATTCACATAAATATTGTCGGTCTCATGCAGAAAGGTAACCGTCGAAGTAGGCCCACTGCTCTTAAGAACAGGTTATTCGTCTCCCAGCCACCCCATGACAATGTGAGTTATTAAAATAAGTACGACTGCATACGTTTCTTCTGAACTTTAATTTATAAAGGTACATTTCTGATGTAAACTATTCAAGAGCATAATCACTCTTATCTTGAAGTATCGAGGAGTGAATGTCATTCGCACTGTGTAACTATTTTCCGCTCAGTATCTCGCAAGCAAGAACACTTTTCAGTTCAACGAAAAGGAAAACAATCGCATCATGTGATTAGCGCTCAGAGAAACAGACTAATGTGGACGCAGGTCTGTGTGAGAGAGCCGGAGCAGGTGTTTGGCGAACTTGACCCGCAGAAACAGTTAGGATAAAGTAGCGTGTTGAAGTGAACAGTACCTTAGAAGTTAGCAGAAGCCGTCAGACGTCTCTGGATTTTGATCAAAAACGCGGGACTGAGCCTCGGCTGGGTCACGCGCCGCGGGAGATCCACTGGGGGGGTGAGTGACCAAGTCCTCGAGCAAAACTCTGGCGAACACGCGCCGGCCGGGCGACAGTTTGTGCGGCCGTTTTGCACGGTTGAGGAGCGCGAGTGATGGCGCCGCTGCGGGGGAGCAGGGAGGGCTCTGAAAGGGCGTCAGGTAAGCGCGGCCGCCCCTCCCCGTCTCTGATGCTCGCGCCGGTGATTTGCTAGCGGCGGCTCAGCGAGCTGCGGGGCTCGAGTCCCACGCTTCAGATTTTTAAAGCGTCCCCCGGGATGTGCTGTTACCGAAGAGAAGTCCATATTGTCGGGAGAAAGTCCCCCAAGTACCCCCTCTACTTACAGGCTCATCCATTTTCATAGTGACACGCCACATGTTTATATGTCAAACGAGGGAGGGGGGTTGATGTGGCGTCTACTGGGCGCAGCGCTAGATTGCTTATAATTACATTATCTCCAGTAACTCAAACGCTTGTATATAATTACACTTAAATAACAGAAGCGCTTGTGACAAATAAAGTGATAGCCTACACTACAAACACATTTATATCCTCAATATAACTTAAAATGCTACAGACATTATCTTTCATAAAGGTTACTATTTCGAGGTAGGTATACATATAAAACATGAGTTAAAATGGCCATGTATACAATTGCGCGAAAATAGCTACAATAGCCATTGTTTCCAGGCTCTGACCTGTTTCCTACAGGGCATAAAGACGCTAAGATGCAGTAAAGGAAATACATATCAATAATAAATATATTGCTCTTATTTTAAGTGGCTGCTGGAACCGGCTTTATTGTTTCTATATGTTTGATTATGTGGCTGCTTATTTTATGGTCGCATGTGGCTTATTTATATGTGCTGTGATTCAATATAAACTGTAGAACAAAATGGATTACATCAGCGCTATTTTAACATACATTAGAATGTACGTTTGGTTGTATTGTGATCTCTCTCTCTCTCTCTCTCTCTCTCTCTCTTTTGCTCTCTCTCTCTCTCTCTCTCTCTCTCTCTCTCTCTCTCTCTCTCTCTTTTGCTCTCTCTCTCTCTCTCTCTCTCTCTCTCTCTCTCTCTCTCTCTCTCTCTCTCTCTCTCTCTCTCTCCACTCTGCTTGCTATGGGCCTGTCACCTATATTACTGCAGACAGGGCACACTTTATCTAAGTTTGATGTGTAATAGCCTACATTGAAATGTTGCATTACAGTTTTATTCTGCAATACATTTTATTTTTATCCAGTCTACCAGTCTGTAACAGCCTAGCTCATATTCTCAACAATTTAAAAATGCAATCACACAGAAGCATGCATACATGTATTTATATATTTTGAAAGGTGTTACAGAAATTTCATTTGTGCAGACGAATGGCTGTTGTGCACGGAGATGAGAATTTGAGAATATGAGAGCCAGAAGCAGACACATTTATGACATCATCATCATAATCATCATCATCACTATTATTATTATTATTGCATTTGTATTTTTGGTAATAAAAGCACAATCTCTCTGCTAAGTGAAGGTTTGATTTCTGTTGTTCTGTCAGATATAATCAGATATAATCAGATATAATCAGATATAATCAGATATAATCAGATATAATCAGATATAATCAGATATAATCAGATAAAACGCTGCTCAGCGCAAACCCCATAAAATGTTTTCACATAATATAAGAACCCAGGGAATTTAAAACCCACAAAGCCACCCCACTAAAGGCAGGAGAATCCAGGTTTATCCTTCTTTCCGAAACTTTGTGAGCAGCTAGAAAGAGTAAAATACTATCTTTATGTACATACTTATTGTACTTATCGTACGTCGCTTTGGATAAAAGTGTCTGACAAATAACTGTAATGTAAATGTAAATGTCTCTCAGATCACTGTCACTCTCTCAGATCACAGTCACTCTCTCAGATCACTGTCACTCTCTCAGATCACTGTCACTCTCTCAGATCACTGTCACTCTCTCAGATCACAGTCACTCTCTCAGATCACTGTCACTCTCTCAGATCACTGTCACTCTCTCAGATCACTGTCACTCTCTCAGATCACAGTCACTCTCTCAGATCACTGTCACTCTCTCAGATCACTGTCACTCTCTCAGATCACTGTCACTCTCTCAGATCACTGTCACTCTCTCAGATCACTGTCACTCTCTCAGATCACTGTCACTCTCCCAGATCACTGTCACTCTCTCAGATCACTGTCACTCTCTCAGATCACTGTCACTCTCTCAGATCACTGTCACTCTCTCAGATCACTGTCACTCTCCCAGATCACTGTCACTCTCTCAGATCACTGTCACTCTCTCAGATCACTGTCACTCTCTCAGATCACTGTCACTCTCTCAGATCACTGTCACTCTCTCAGATCACTGTCACTCTCTCAGATCACTGTCACTCTCTCAGATCACTGTCACTCTCCCAGATCACTGTTACTCTCCCAGATCACTGTCACTCTCTCAGATCACTGTCACTCTCTCAGATCACTGTCACTCTCTCAGATCACTGTCACTCTCCCAGATCACTGTCACTCTCCCAGATCACTGTCACTCTCTCAGATCACTGTCACTCTCTCAGATAACTGTCACTCTCTCAGATCACTGTCACTCTCCCAGATCACAGTCACTCTCTCAGATCACTGTCACTCTCTCAGATCACTGTCACTCTCCCAGATCACAGTCACTCTCTCAGATCACTGTCACTCTCCCAGATCACTGTCACTCTCTCAGATCACTGTCACTCTCTCAGATCACTGTCACTCTCCCAGATCACTGTCACTCTCTCAGATCACTGTCACTCTCTCAGATCACTGTCACTCTCTCAGATCACTGTCACTCTCCCAAATTCCCCATCCTTTTTCCCCATGGGTGCACATTCCCAGGTCCGTGAAAAGCCGCTTGTGATTTTGTGTGCAGCGTGACACTCGCACGCTTTTCTAAAGGAACACAGTTCTTGGTAATCTTTGCATTTTTGTGTTCCTGTTTCCCTCATCGACAGTGACCATAATGCGACCATATTGTGAGCGGGTCACATTGCAGTCTCCCCTGGGGCTCCAATAAAACCTGGGATTATTCTGTTAGGCTGTGTCAGGGATTGATACCAGCCGCTGCTCTTCATTTAAACCTGGGATTATTCTGTCAGGCTGTGTCAGGGATTCAGTCCAACACTCTTTACACTCAAAGCTGAATATGTATATGTACTGAAAATGTTTTATTGTGGTCAAATACAGGAATGAACCAGCACAGGTGTAAAATAAATAAATAAATAAATAAAGGCAGCCAGAACAAAAAGCAGGTCACACAGCATCTATTCCGGGCTGAAGCTGAGCACCCTAATTTAGACTGATACCTCGTTACCCTTTATTTTACATGTGTGAGTGCTTGAATGCTATCATTCGGTTTAACCTCATCCTGCTATCGTTCGGTTTAACGTGCTATCGTTAGGTTTAACCTCATCGTGCTATTGTTTGGTTTAACCTTATTGTTTTATTGTTTGGTTTAACCTCATCGTGCTATCGTTCGGTTTAACCTCATCGTGCTATCGTTCGGTTTAACCTCATCGTGCTATCGTTTGGTTTAACCTCATCGTGCTATCGTTCGGTTTAACCTCATCGTGCTATTGTTCGGTTTAACCTCATCGTGCTATCGTTTGGTTTAACCTCATCGTGCTATCGTTTGGTTTAACCTCATCGTGCTATCGTTTGGTTTAACCTCATTGTGCTATCATTCGGTTTAACCTCATGACACAGAGGTTGTGCTTCTAATTAAAGTTTTAACTGATTTGACTGAAAGTATCTACTCCACAAAAATGAAATTTGACAGTGACCTGTTCTACACCAAACGCCTTTCAACTGCAACTGTTCTACACCAAACACCTTTCAACTGCCACTGTTCTACACCAAACACCTTTCAACTGCCACTGTTCTACACCAAACACCTTTCAACTGCCACAGTTCTACACCAAACACCTTTCAACTGCCACTGTTCTACACCAAACACCTTTCAACTGCCACTGTTCTACACCAAACACCTTTCAACTGCCACTGTTCTACACCAAACACCTTTCAACTGCCACTGTTCTACACCAAACACCTTTCAACTGCCACTGTTCTACACCAAACACCTTTCAACTGCCACTGTTCTACACCAAACACCTTTCAACACCTCTCTACCTCAACAGCAGCTCTCAGTTAATGGTAAATAACAAAGCCATATCATCAGTACCCCAGTTTATAGTGACAGCCCAGGGACAGGCAGCTCATTGTAGCTCATTTGTTATGGCTGTTATAAGCTTACAGTCCCGTTATTAGTGTATGCCTTGAACTCGGATCAATCGCTGTGGATTCAGCTTGATCCAGACCCCACATTAAGGTGAGGATGGAGAACAGAGGATGAGGCAAACTGATCCTGGATCAGTTTGGACAGAGAACCAGCAAACTTCCCCAGGCCTGTCTTTATATGGCTGAGGTTGACCCTATAGATGACCCTATAGTTGCCCCTATGGGGCTGCAGTCCGCTGCAGAGTCTATAGGGTGCAGTAATCTGCTGCAGTAACCCGCTCATCACACAGTTAATGCAGCGCAGCTGGATTCTTCAGTCTGACCTGGTTGCTGGTTTTAGGGGGAAAATCAAAACCAGTGCTAACCCTCATCCTGGGAACCCACTGTAGGCCATGTTGCCGTAATTCACACAGTAGCCACCAGGGGGAGGCGTGTGGAACAGGAAGGCCAGCATACTACAGAACATCCTGAGGTGTGTTTAACAGGAGAACCACACTCAGTTTGGTAAATAACCCATTTTCCTTCATTTTGAAATATGTCATGTCCCAGGTTGAAATTGTGTTTTGTTGGTTTTTTTGGGGGAGGGAGGGCAGATTGTTGATGGTAAAAACTTGCTGTCATCTGTTGCCAAGAAAAAGTCTGTAGACACACAACCCTGGGGCTCCTGATCTCCCATGATCCTTTGCACACGGGCTAATTTCTTTCTCCATCTTTCTCTCTATTCATGTTCCCTTCTTTTCTCCTTTTCACCTTTCTTTCCTGTGTGTCTCCCTCTCTTTGTCTGTCTGTCTATCTCTCTTTCTCTCTGTCTGTTTGCCTCTCTCTCTATCTGTCTGTCCCTTTTTCCTATCTGTGTGTCTGTCTGTCTCTATCTGGACAATGAGGCTTTTATTCTTTACTTTATTAATATGTACTGTATGGTCTATATATAGAGCAACCTTTAAAGAGAAAAGCCTACCTTTAGTCCTAAACAAGTGTTTTTCTGACAGACACACAGAGAGAGAGAGAGAGAGAGAGAGAGAGAGAGAGAGAGAGAAAGATAGAGCAGCCACCCTTGAATTAATAACTAGTGATTACTTTTATAAAAAATCTACATCTGGATATGACATTTTTTTATTGTAATTATATACCTTTTAATTTTAAAGTCAAGTTTGGTTGGCTGAAAAGAACATGGGTCTACATGAAAAAATAATAAAATGTACTTATATTTATGTAAGAATGAAGTTCACTAGCACTGACTGTTCTTCATCACACTGTCATTTTTTGAACTGCAAATAAATACCTTTGTTCATCTCCATGTGGAAATGTGTATGACACACACACTGAAACAATCCCAAGATGTATGGGCACAAAAATATATGAGTGAAATATGAAAAACAGGTGACATGACCCAAACGTGACAGAGCTGAGGTGTCTCTTTCTCTCAAAAACAGTGGGATGGGTAACACAATGTCCCTGGAGGAAGCTGTACTGTAAAACTGCATCGAGGACAGGGTTATTTTAGGGTCATTGACACGTATCGCGACAAAGTGCCTTGCTCTAACCTATGGCAAGCCGTGAGCGGTCTGTTTACTATCGCCTAATTAGACAAATCCGATTAGCCGACTGAGAATGCAAGCGGCTGGACTGGGTATCTGTTACAAAAAGCGACGGAATGCGTCACGCTTGGGTAAGCGCGTGAATGGGAGCCTGCTAAAGACCCGCGTGCTACCGTAGGCTCCCAGAAATTCGATGCGTTAATAATGCGCGTATTTATGTGACGTTACGGGGAAAAAACCCGATGCAGAGTCATTAGCGATTAATCTGCGTTTGTTTTATGCAAGGAGGTGCCCTATGCAAGCCTAATCCGCACAGCACAAGGGGTCTTAATTAGCGTGCAATATTCATTTTAAAATGTAAAAAAATAAGTAATTATTTGGAAATCCTCTTGGCTTTGCCTCGCAGAGAACGCTATCGTTGGGCAAAGTTGAATTAAAATAACATATTTTCATGCTTCCCTGAACATGTAATAGCTTTAATTACTGTGACATAACCAAACAGGGATCTTAATTATCATAACATGACCTGGTAATAATCTTAATTATTGCTGTAGCTCCGACTGAAAGGAAATAAAGACACGCGGAGTGAATGTATTTGGAGATTGAGCAGGCCTAGGACCCAAAGTCAGGCTAGAAGCTGCCGTGTGAAGGAAGGTGAGTTTAGAGGGGCTGACTTGGGTCACAAGACAAATATGAAAAATTAAAATACTGCATATCTTACACTTTTTTAATAACATTTACACTTAAATGTGCAGTACATGCAGTTATTTTGACATTCCTTTTAAATTAAGTTTAAAAAACCTTTCCACTAATTGTGCAGACAGCAGTTTGCTTTTAGTGGATGTGAAGCTTGTGTCATAATGAAGTTCAAAGCACTTTTGAAAGTTACTTTATATAAGAGTATCTGTCACATGACCTAAATGTAGATTATTCACATGGGCACATACAGTATCAGTATAATATGACATATTCTAAAAAATATATAATTATCATAACAATAGAGCAGTGTTGTATTCCCATCAAACGATATAATGTAGGTAAGGTTATCTTTCTGGCCTTGTGCTTTGATTATGACAGCTATCAATCAGATCCAGACAGGACCAATTTCAAAATGGGCCACCAAAGAATTCAGGCTCGAACCAACAGAAGTGTATGCCATATATTTCAGTATACCATAAGCATATGAATACATATATTTCAGTATGCCATAAGCATATAAATACATATATATATGGGGCGGCTAAGTATATGTCGAAGTGTCCTTGGGCAAGACACTGAACCTCAAATTGCTCCCAATGAGCAGGCTAGCACCTTGCGTGGCAGCTGCCGCCATTGGTGTGTGAATGGGTGAGTGAACGGTAGATATGGAGCACCAGTGGGTTGGATGGATCTTTGAAACGGTAGATATGGAGCACCAGCGGGTTGAATGGATCTTTGAAACGGTAGATATAGAGCACCAGCGGGTTGGATGGATCTTTGAAACGGTAGATATAGAGCACCAGCGGTTTGGATGGATCTTTGAAACGGTAGATATAGAGCACCAGTGGGTTGGATGGATCTTTGAAACGGTAGATATAGAGCACCAGCGGGTTGGATGGATCTTTGAAACAGTAGATATGGAGCACCAGCGGGTTGGATGGATCTTTGAAACAGTAGATATGGAGCACCAGCGGGTTGAATGGATCTTTGAAACGGTAGATATAGAGCACCAGCGGTTTGGATGGATCTTTGAAACGGTAGATATAGAGCACCAGCGGGTTGGATGGATCTTTGAAACGGTAGATATAGAGCACCAGCGGTTTGGATGGATCTTTGAAACGGTAGATATAGAGCACCAGCGGTTTGGATGGATCTTTGAAACGGTAGATATAGAGCACCAGCGGGTTGGATGGATCTTTGAAACGGTAGATATGGAGCACCAGTGGGTTGGATGGATCTTTGAAACGGTAGATATAGAGCACCAGCGGGTTGGATGGATTTTTGAAACGGTAGATATGGAGCACCAGCGGGTTGAATGGATCTTTGAAACGGTAGATATAGAGCACCAGCGGGTTGAATGGATCTTTGAAACGGTAGATATAGAGCACCAGCGGGTTGGATGGATCTTTGAAACGGTAGATATTGAGCACCAGCGGGTTGGATGGATCTTTGAAACGGTAGATATAGAGCACCAGCGGGTTGGATGGATCTTTGAAACGGTAGATATAGAGCACCAGCGGGTTGGATGGATCTTTGAAACGGTAGATATAGAGCACCAGCGGGTTGGATGGATCTTTGAAACGGTAGATATAGAGCACCAGCGGGTTGGATGGATCTTTGAAAATGTAGATATAGAGCACCAGCGGGTTGGATGGATCTTTGAAACGGTAGATATGGAGCACCAGCGGGTTGGATGGATCTTTGAAATGGTAGATATGGAGCACCAGCGGGTTGGATGGATCTTTGAAACGGTAGATCAGCTCGTCGATCCCGTCTCTCTCTGCAGTGAGCGTTTGGCATTAGCGCCCTGTTTTTGTTGCCGGGCGAGTAGCGGTACTCGTGTGCTGTTAAAGGGATGCTTACAGGAGGAAAGTCCCGCAGTTGCCATGTCTACACTGGCACAGAGTCAGCATTTTTTTGGCAGGTAAAATTCCTGAGGGCATTTTATGGCAATACACTCTGCAACACATCACATCACAGTAGATCAACGTTCTCTCTCTCTCTCTCTCTCTCCCTCCCTTTTTCTCTCTCACACATTTCCTTTTTCATTCCATTCCCTCCCATTATCTCTAAAGCTAATTCAAATTCAAATCAGATTTATTGGCACAACAAATGCGCTGTGCCGCCAAATTAACATAAAACAAAAACAGCAAAGAAAATAACAGGAAGAACAGAAAAAATCTAAGAATAATAATATTCAAATAAAACAATATTAAAAAAGAACAATAATAATGACAGTATTATTGAATAATAACAATAATGATCATCATCATCGTGATCATCATCTTCTTCACCACAAACATCATCATCATCATAAAAAAATCCATTTTCGCCACCGTAATGTTAAACCCAAGTACAGCAGGGCCTCTCACAGAATCAGCCTTTAAACAGGCTGCCCACAGAATCAGGCTTTAAACAGGCTTCTCACAGAATCAGGATTTAAACAGGCTGCTGAGAGAATCAGGCTGCTCACAGAATCAGGCTTTAAACAGGCTGCTTACAGAATCAGGCTTTAAACAGGCTGCTCACAAAATCAGGCTTTAAACAGGCTGCTTACAGAATCAGGCTTTAAACAGGCTGCTCACAGAATCAGCCTTTAAACAGGCTGCTTACAGAATCAGCCTTTAAACAGGCTGCTCACAGAATCAGGCTTTAAACAGGATGCTCACAGAATCAGGCTTTAAACAGGCTGCTCACAGAATCAGGCTTTAAACAGGCTGCACACAGAATCAGGCTTTAAACAGGCTGCTCACAGAATCAGGCTTTAAACAGGCTGCTTACAGAATCAGGCTTTAAACAGGCTGCTCACAGAATCAGCCTTTAAACAGGCTGCTCACAGAATCAGCCTTTAAACAGGCTGCTCACAGAATCAGGCTTTAAACAGGCTGCTTACAGAATCAGGCTTTAAACAGGCTGCTCACAGAATCAGCCTTTAAACAGGCTGCACACAGAATCAGGCTTTAAACAGGCTGCTTACAGAATCAGCCTTTAAACAGGCTGCTCACAGAATCAGGCTTTAAACAGGATGCTCACAGAATCAGGCTTTAAACAGGCTGCTCACAGAATCAGGCTTTAAACAGGCTGCTCACAGAATCAGGCTTTAAACAGGCTGCTCACAGAATCAGGCTTTAAACAGGCTGCTGAGAGAATCAGCCTTTAAACAGGCTGCTCACAGAATCAGGCTTTAAACAGGCTGCTTACAGAATCAGGCTTTAAACAGGCTGCTCACAGAATCAGCCTTTAAACAGGCTGCTCACAAAATCAGGCTTTAAACAGGCTGCTCACAGAATCAGGCTTTAAACAGGCTGCTCACAGAATCAGGCTTTAAACAGGCTGCACACAGAATCAGGCTTTAAACAGGCTGCTCACAGAATCAGCCTTTAAACAGGCTGCACACAGAATCAGGCTTTAAACAGGCTGCTCACAGAATCAGCCTTTAAACAGGCTGCACACAGAATCAGGCTTTAAACAGGCTGCACACAGAATCAGCCTTTAAACAGGCTGCACACAGAATCAGGTTTTAAACAGGCTGCACACAGAATCAGGCTTTAAACAGGCTGCACACAGAATCAGCCTTTAAACAGGCTGCACACAGAATCAGGCTTTAAACAGGCTGCTCACAGAATCAAGCTTTAAACAGGCTGCTCACAGAATCAGGCTTTAAACAGGCTGCTGAGAGAATCAGCCTTTAAACAGGCTGCTCACAAAATCAGGCTTTAAACAGGCTGCTCACAGAATCAGGCTTTAAACAGGCTGCACACAGAATCAGGCTTTAAACAGGCTGCTGAGAGAATCAGGCTTTAAACAGGCTGCACACAGAATCAGGCTTTAAACAGGCTGCACACAAAATCAGGCTTTAAACAGGCTGCTTACAGAATCAGCCTTTAAACAGGCTGCACACAGAATCAGGAGAGAGGAGAGAGGGAGAAATGAAGAATGAGAGATGGAGAGAGGGAAAGATGGAGAGATAGAGACTGCTGATAGATGGAGAGATGGAGTTCATACCTGTGTTATGATGTGTTTTGATACTGTAGGGTAAGCTTCAGGCTTTCCCTGTGTGGTCTGCATAGTAGGGTGTCTCCACTTTATTTATTTTACACTGTGATTCAGAATTACTGAAGTGATTCAGGTTCACTGATTTGTGTGAAATGACAACAGGAATGTGTCACCTTGGAAACACAAGCCCAGTTTCCTAACTGCTAAACTGCAGATTAATCAGACCTCTCCAACTGCCCCAGCATCTGAGAGCTCAGTCAGAAGGCAAGAAAGCCTGGAAGGTTCCGTTGGCCCTGTTAGACTGGTGGAGGGTTGATTGCAGAGTTACATTACATTACATTATAGGCATTTGGCAGACGCTCTTATCCAGAGCGACTTACACAGCATTTCCTTTGCATTTATACATAGTGTCCATTAATACAGCTGGATATATACTGAAGCAATGCAGGTGAAGTACCTTGCTCAAGGGTACAACGGCAGTGTCCGACCCGGGAATCGAACCTGCAACCTTTCGGTTACAAACCCAGTTCCTTAACCATTATACCACACTGCCGCCTGTTAAAGTTAAAGTTTGTAACTGGCCACAGTATATTCACCTTCCATACCTGCAACATTCAGCAATATTTTCTATTTTAATATGTCCACATAATACTTTGGTACTCCTGCATATGGTCCTCAAATAGTACTGCCATTTTGGTGAGGGCGTGTGTGTGTGTGTGTGTGTGTGTGTGTGTGTGTGTGTGTTGGATAGGTCTTGGTGCAGTACTGCAGTTATGTGTGTGTGTGTGTGTGTGTGTGTGTGTGTGTGTGTGTGTGTGTGTGTGTGTGTTGGATAGGTCCTGGTGCATATTTAAGATCTTATATATAAGATGTAATTGCCAGCGCAGCTGTGGTGAATTCCCTGCAATGAAAGAGCCCTTTCCAAGTGCTGCATTCTGGGATTGAATATTGGCCCAGACACTGGTCCAATGGCAGCGGAAGGTTCTGGAGAGATAATTAACCTTTCAATTAGAGACGATGCGAGCCGCCAGCCGCCTACATTAACCACATTAAAGGAGAGGGGGAATCCAGCTCTTTTTTCTTCTTGTCTTTTCTTCTTCTTGATTTCTGTACAGGGCGTCACAGTGTGATGACATGGAGTGGGAGTGGCCTCTATGTGACATCATCAAAGTGCGTCCTCAGGGACTTTATCTGTGTCCCAAGCCACATACTTCTATGCTCCAAACTGGAGTACGGTAGTTTGGAGCATGGATAGAGATTAGGCTTAGGGTTAGGGGTTAGGCTTAGGGGTTAGGGGTTAGGGGTTAGTGGTTAGGGTTTAGGGGTTAGGGTTAGGGGTTAGGCTTAGGGCTAGGGTTAGGGTTAGGGGTTAGGGGTTAGGGGTTAGGGTTACATACTTACTCCTTTTTACCAATGCATATGCATTGATGCATGCTCTGCTGAGGGGGGGGGGGAGGATCCCATCATTCCTTGTGAGAAAATCTTCCAAGAACAGTTTTCACTGTAATGGTGGCACTGCCAAGCTTAGTCTCTGAAGACCATCTTACAAGTGTCATTTTTGTGGGAACATTTTCACAAGTTTCCAAACATGCATCACAGTATGATTTCTGTTACTATCATGTTTTGTTACTGAACTCACTAATTTAGGTAAACTAGTTATCTAGGTTATCTAGTTATCTTAGCTTGCTTCAGTGGCTAAGTAACTCATAATTAACATGAGTTAACATGAGCTTAGCTAGCTACAGAACTGTCATAGCAGTTATCATAGTTAACGAGGCATTCTGGTTAGCAAAGGCAAAGTGTCACTTCTCACTGTGGTGGGCGTGGCTTGTAACTGATATCATCAGTGGGCGTGGCACCAAGTGAGCAATGTGACAATTATCTTGACATAAACACAGTGGTTTACTCTCTAATCCCATACCGCTCAGATCTCAGCCCAGTTTATTTTAAAAGCATCACAGGAACATCTCAAATTTAGAGATGGAGACGAAGCCGCCATGTCCCGCAGCGAAACAGCGCTTCCTGAACCTGCAGCGGAGACGAAGCCGCCATGTCCCGAAGCAGAACAGCGCTTCCTGAACCTGCAGCGGAGACGAAGCCGCCATGTCCCGCAGCAGAACAGCGCTTCCTGAACCTGCAGCGGAGACGAAGCCGCCATGTCCCGAAGCAGAACAGCGCTTCCTGAACCTGCAGCGGAGACGAAGCCGCCATGTCCCGCAGCAGAACAGCGCTTCCTGAACCTGCAGCGGAGACGAAGCCGCCATGTCCCGCAGCAGAACAGCGCTTCCTGAACCTGCAGCGGAGACGAAGCCGCCATGTCCCACAGCAGAACAGCGCTTCCTGAACCTGCAGCGGTAATCACCGGCCCCGCGCGGCCTCTCGCCCGAGCCAGGCAGCAGCGCCGCCGCTGCGGCGAATCAGAAGTGCTTAAAGCGTGGCGGGTTAATTCTCTTTTGGGAAAAATCACCGGCACAGTGTGCTGTCCTCGGCTCCCCGTCACGCTCATGGATTTCAGCACACCGTTTAGCGCTCACACTGGCAGCAGCCAGGCTGTCTAATCACTGCCCTGCGTGGAGCAGACCTACAGATCCAGACTCATTCATCCTGTAGGACCTTAATGAGCTCAGTCACAGTCATCCTTAATGAGGCCAGTCACAGTCATCCTTAATGAGGTCAGTCACAGTCATCCTTAATTATCTCAGTCACAGTCATCCTTAATGAGGTCAGTCACAGTCATTCTTAATGAGGTCAGTCACAGTCATCCTTAATGAGGTCAGTCACAGTCATCCTTAATGAGGTCAGTCACAGTCATTCTTAATTATCTCAGTCACAGTCATCCTTAATGAGGTCAGTCACAGTCATTCTTAATTATCTCAGTCACAGTTATCCTTAATGAGGTCAGTCACAGTCATCTTTAATGAGGTCAGTCACAGTTATCCGTAATGAGATCAGTCACAGTTATCCGTAATGATATCAGTCACAGTTATCTTTAATGAGGTCAGTATTTTTACATTATGTTCAGACTGGCTAACTGAGTGTGAGCACAATAAGGTAAAACCCAGGAAGTAGAAATATATCAGGTTAATTATAATTATCCTTCAGAAAGGAGGCTATGCTCATACCAAGATTATTATTGTTGTTTGTACTATGATCAGTCTGTGTTAGCCAGAGTTAAGCTAAGTCTGTTGGATGCAAGATCACTTTGAAGCCAGAAGGGCTCTGGTTATTCACAACGCAGTAATATTTCCAGCCCTTCTAGTTTCCATGGGAGCACATACAATATCTTGTTAAAATATCGCGAGGACATAATTTATTTCAATAACATGAATCATTAATATATAACAAATTTATTTTCTGTAAAAAATATGGGCGAATATCACCTGCACATAGTAACACATGGTTACCATGGAAGCCGTGGACAAACTTTTAATCTTATAAGTTCTACTTTTATTTTTTTAAATTAGAATTAATGCACAGTTAATTACATTATTATGTAAATTAGGTTACTTCGTGTTACTGTGGAAACCTGGGGGGAAAATGTACTAGGTAGGTAGTTATGGGTGACTTTGAGAATATGTAGACAGATCGGATCATAACCCGAACTTTAACCCCTAACCCCTAACCCCTAACCCCTAACCCTAATGATAATCTTTGGCACTGATGTCTCAGACCTCAGAATTAATTGTTTTTTTTTAAGTTCACACACTTCAGTCAAACTGTTAACATTGTTGAACCAAGAGCATGTTGAACATGCAGCCATAAGTTACTCCTGGCGGGGGTACTTGTCCAACCCCCCCCCCCCCCCAACTGTTCTCTCTCTTTCTTCTTCTTCTTCTCATGCCCCGCATCTCGAGAGTTGCTGTCCAGCTTCCTGTCCGTCACCGCTTGCCCCTCCCTCCCCACCACCGCTGCCAGCTGATCCTGCCGCCATCGGCAACCCGGTTCCCCACCATCATTGCCACCACATCTGGACTGTCATCTAGCTGCTGCAATTTCTACTATCATGGATATTGGCAGTCGGTTTTGACCATGCTGGTCATTAAGACCTAGACCCTGAGCCGACCAGAGGAGGATGGGTTCCCCCCTTGAGTCTGGTTCCTCCCAAGGTTTCTTCCTGGTTACCTCAGGGAGTTTTTCCTTGCCACTGTTGCCACTGGCTTGCTCTTGTGGGGGTTTAGGCTGGGTTTTTTCTGTGAAGCGCATTGTGACAACTAGTTGTGAAATGCGCTATATAAATAAATATTGATTTGATTTGATTTGAACATAACATCTGTAAATCCCCCCCAGTAAATACCCCTTCCCCACAGTAAATACCCCTCCCCCCCAGTAAATACCCCTTCCCCCCAGTAAATACCCCTTCCCCCCAGTAAATACCCCTTCCCCCCAGACCTCGATAATACTCTTATCCCCACTTTTTCTGGCCAAAAAACATCCTAAGAAATGTTTTCATTAAATATTTTGTTTCTGATTTATTCCTTAATACCAAATACTAAATTTTTTCAGATGGTAAATAAATAATTAAAGTGTAATTATTTTATTATTTAATTATAATTATTTTAATTATGGAAATGGTTGTGTGATCTAAAGTGAAGAGACCGTTAAACCCTTAAGAGAATATGTCACCATCTGGGACTGGAATCAGTGAAATTAAATAACTGGAGAATATGCCCAGCTTCTCCCATAATATTAAATTGTGCTGAATGATCCAGGCGTTTCCCTGTGTAGCCCCTTCCATTCAGCAAATATTAAATAATTAAAATCAAAGGCTGACAGAGGACAAGTTCAAAGGTCAGAAATTGAAAGAGAAGATACATACTGTGAAAATTTTTTGGAATATATTTAGGAGCATTTCACAGATGTAATTAAAGCAGTGTGGTCTGTGGTTACTTATACTGTAAGCTCTGTTTACATGAACAGAGCCCCTCTGAGCATGTAGGCAAAACTGTGCAATCAAAATGAAGAAATTTACTGGTAAAGCTACATACCAGTCCACCCCCTCCTCACCCAACATAACTATATTAATGCTAATTTTCAGGTAAAGGTAGTTTGTCTACTTATTTCATGCAAAAATTTAATTGTGGGATATATTTTGGATCAGCGTTGTCAGGGAAGGTTTATCAAATCTCATTGAATTTGTGCTCATAAATGTCCCAGCCCGCAAAACATATGTGAACATTTTTATTACCCATGATGCATAGGGGTGGGGTGGGTGAATTCCACGTTACATAGCAGGCGCTCGGCTCTCTGTCTGAGCGGCCACGCCCTGTTACTTAGGGGGGCCTCGCCCACCAACACCTCGCTCTAATGATTGCACATGCATGCGCATGATTGACTGAGATTAAATTAGTGAAATAAGTAGCCTGAAAGGGCCCACAAGCACTCATTCTAATCTTCGTGCTGATTAAACCGTCGAAATGCCTCGTATGTGGCTGACGGAACTGGTGAGCCCACACACTTTGTTCGGGAGTGCAGGTGGCCGCAAGGCGTCGATCCGACGCGCCTACGAGCTCGCCCACACACTGATGAGCTCGCAATTCTGACCTAAATACGCCCGGTGCTCTACGCACCGTCTCTCTGCTCACCTCAGCCACCCGACGCCCTGCAGCACCAGGAAACGCTTACAGTTCACCACACTCACTGCGCGCGTGTGCACCCTCTGTTAAAACGCTCTTATTTATAGCAAGATCTCGACTTTCTGAGAATTGTTGTGTGACTGCCTGCATTCAGTAAATCTCTTCTCTGGTGACAGGCCTGGCCTGCTGTCGGCCGCCTTCTCTGCCTCGGAGAAAGAAAGTGCATTTGAATTTGAATTTGAATTTGGTAAGGGATGGCAGCAGAACGTTGGTGATGATTCACATGCAGGCTGATAAACGATCTGATAAAACACTTTCCCTCCTTTAACTTTTTAACAATGACTTAATCTGTCCATCCATCATCCCTTCTTTATGTCATTAAAAACAGAGAGAGAGAGAGTGAACTGCTGGCTCACTCTGGCGTTTGGGTGGGAATATCACACTGGCGTTTGGGTGGGAATATCACACTGGCGTTTGGGTGGGAATATCACGCTGGCGTTTGGGTGGGAATATCACACTGGCGTTTCGGTGGGAATATCACTCTGGCGTTTGGGTGGGAATATCACGCTGGCGTTTGGGTGGGAATATCACGCTGGCGTTTCGGTGGGATGATCACGCTGGCGTTTCGGTGGGATGATCACGCTGGCGTTTCGGTGGGAATATCACGCTGGCGTTTCGTTTTTCTAACCTAGAATAATGTTTTATTACAACTAGTAAGTGAAATCAATGCATATACGATAGTATTATTATGTATTATAGTATACGATAGTATTGTTATGTATTATAGTATAAGATAGTATTGTTATGTATTATAGTATAAGATAGTATTATTATGTATTATAGTATACGATAGTATTATTATGTATTATAGTATACGATTGTATTGTTATGTATTTTAGTATACGATAGTATTATTATGTATTATAGTATACGATAGTATTGTTATGTATTATAGTATACAAAAGTATTATTATGTATTATAGTATACGATAGTATTTTTATGTATTATAGTCTACGATAGTATTATTATGTATTATAGTATACGATAGTATTATTATGTATTATAGTATACGATTGTATTGTTATGTATTTTAGTATACGATAGTATTGTTATGTATTATAGTATACGATAGTATTATTATGTATTATAGTATACGATAGTATTGTTATATATTATAGTATAAGATAGTATTATTATGTATTATAGTATACGATAGTATTGTTATATATTATAGTATAAGATAGTATTATTATGTATTATAGTATACGATAGTATTATTATGTATTATAGTATACAAAAGTATTATTATGTATTATAGTATACGATAGTATTGTTATGTATTATAGTATAAGATAGTATTATTATGTATTATAGTATACGATAGTATTATTATGTATTATAGTATACGATAGTATTGTTATGTATTATAGTATACGATAGTATTGTTATGTATTATAGTATACGATAGTATTGTTATGTATTATAGTATACGATAGTATTATTATGTATTATAGTATACGATAGTATTGTTATGTATTATAGTATACGATAGTATTGTTATGTATTATAGTATACGATAGTATTGTTATGTATTATAGTATACGATAGTATTGTTATGTATTATAGTATACGATAGTATTGTTATGTATTATAGTATACGATAGTATTGTTATGTATTATAGTCTACGATAGTATTGTTATGTATTATAGTATACGATAGTATTGTTATGTATTATAGTATACGATAGTATTGTTATGTATTATAGTATACGATAGTATTGTTATGTATTATAGTCTACGATAGTATTGTTATGTATTATAGTATACGATAGCATTATTATATACTTGTCATCAGGAGTGCTGAATGCAGGCTATTCATTGTACATAACCTCTTCTAAACATCTGTACTGGTTTTTGTTGTGATTGTTTCTGATTCACAGGAATATTTGTCCGATCTAAAAGCTCTACTTGCTCTCTGCCCTGTTTGGGATATTTCTGTAATGTGAATTATAGACTTTTGCAGACAATGGCGCCACCTGTGGCTGAGATGAAAAAATACAAGAGCTTTGAAATCAACTTTTTTTTTGTGAACTAAAATAATTTAAAAACAATTCATATTAACTTTACAAAAAACATTTCAATTGAACAACTTCATGCACAAGTGTGCATTTTATTGTTACTTTTGCTTTTAAAAAACAATTTTTAATGACACAAAAAGTCATGTGCATGTTATACAAATAGGATTCAAATGCGGCAGTGTTCATTGCATCTTTAAACAGATGCGTTTTAGATCTGGAGGAATTTGCCACAGCAATTGATGAAACGAAGCAACATTTAAACGTTTAAATCCCCACCTGCTTCAGAACGCTGATGTTAATAAGGGTCTATACAGAAACACCTGATACAGACATTAATATGCATTATTAGGCCTGGCAGATGTATTTGTATGTGTTATGTATTTATGTATTTTAATATTTTTACATGAAACAAGTGTCTTGCATGACAAAAGAAACATGGTGCAGTGCAAATATTTTCAAGAATGTTATTTATTTATTTTATTGAATGTTATTTATTCATTTAATTTTTATTGAATGTCCCTTGTAGTGTAGGTTTCAGCATAGGTAGTAAAGATGATGATGAGATGAGCAGCTCTCAACGGGGCCACCAGAGGGCGCCTTCGAGTCAGTGAAAACGCTGCACTCTGTCGCCAGCTGTCGGGAGGAGTGACTTAGCCTGAGTTCATTGCGGGACAGAAAGCTTCAATATTACAACGCAGAACTTTATGTTAATACTTAATCAAGGCTTGTGGAGGTATCTGAAGTTTTAAAAGATTATGCATGTTTAAATGTGCAGCATCGACCATGTTTTGACAAATACAGAATACTGAGAAAATCACATGAGCGCTGTGGCATGTCCCGACGACAGAAGGGGGCGCTAGAGTTTCACGCAACTTCAGTTTAGACGTCCTCCTTGCCTCGGTATGGTCGGAACTGGGTTTCAGCCATACAAATAAATATATTAAAACTCTGAGAGCGCTTAATGCCTCGTCTGATATCTGTTTACTCTTTCCCTCTAAATGTGTGTGTAAAACTTAATTATCAGTGAAATTCAATTGTGACGTTCCGGGCATGGTGGAGTCCTTGATCTCAGGTAATCGCGCTCTTACAGAACTCTGGTTGCCTGTGCTAATCAGCCACTTGCGACACATTTCACGATGTTTGTGAGGGACGCGCAGAGCTGCATATATTAACGGGATGTAGCTCAGAGCCGCAACTGTATAGCACGAACACGGTTAGAAATGAACAGCTGACAATGACAACATCACCATATTTCTTTTTTGGCCCACTTGTGAGAAAACAAATATATGTTCAAGATCCAATGCCGGGGAAAAAGAAAAGAAAATCTTAATTTTGGACACACATTCCGCGTGCTAGCCTGTGTGGCATTAAATGCTGGGTGCTTGTTCAATCCAACTTAATATTATCACCCTTGGTTTAATAATGAGGATTAAAAAAATAAGTGAAATGATTGCCAATGCAATCCAAATCCATATGTTGATTTTTAAAATTAAGTCTAATTTGTTAAACCGCGACAATATGATCAACAAACAAGCCTTGGTAAAAGTAGAAGCAGCACGATTGCCGGCACAGCAGCCGCTGTCGTCACAAAGGGTCACGTCAGCACCTTGTACCCCTTCACAATATCGGCAGTAATGAAAGGTGTAGGCTACACGCCTGTTGTTGAGGGTGACAGGTCGGTAAATATTGCCCACGCGTCCGCTGACATCGGAGAAGGGGGCCTGTTCGAAGGACGCGCGCGCTGTGCCTGAAACCGAACCGCACCGCGCGAGGGGGATGCACGCGACTTGCGCACATGGCACGGAAACAGTAGGCTACGGTGTTTATGTTTACGTGACGCCCCAGTACATTAAATGCAGATATGTCTTCTGAGAGTCGTTATTAGGAGCAGCATATAGGACCCTGTAAATATGCCATCCATCTGTAAGATGAAAGGAAGTTACCATGGCAGAGCTGAGTGATGTTGGTGAGCCATTAGAGGGCAGTTCTCCCATAGTGGAAAAAACTCCTATAGTTGTGGGGACACTGTGAAAAAGACGGTGTTTTCTTTTGTAATCACTTAAATTGCATGGCAGATATGTGGTTCACCACTAGAGTCACCCTCCATAGATATCCTATGATGGCATCATAATATATCAAGATTATCTCGTGTTTTTTAAATCAGATTTTGGTCTTGCAAGGTGCACTCAGTTTTGTAGAGCACTAAAACATATTTAATTGAACAAACAAACTGTCGCCATACATATCAACAGGGCCTGTTGTCATCCAAATACAGAGATAAGCACTCCAATGTCGTTGTTTTTACGTGGGTGTGCAAATGTTATTTAAAATGACGCAAGAAGAAGAAATATATAGTATATATAAAATATATAGCAGTATAGTACAATGGTTAAGGGACTGGACTTGTAACCCAAAGATTTCAGGTTCGATTCCCAGGTAGGACACTGCCGTTGTACCCTTGAGCAAGGTACTTAACCTGAATTGCTTCAGTATATATCCAGCTGCATTAATTGGGTAAAATGTAATAAAATGCTTGAAGTTGTGTAAGTCGCTCTGGATAAGAGCGCCTGCTAAATGCCTGTAATGAAATATAAAATAAAAACATGAAAAGACGAAGTGCTACGATATGGTGACGTCACAAAGACCTTCCTCGCGCTTCATTTCTTTTGTCCATTAAAGTTGTGCGAGGAAATTCGAACTCGATGGTGCCTCGTTCACGTTTATCCAGCTTGAAGTGTTCTCTGAACAAAATGATCAGATGGGATTTCTAGGTAAACATTTCAGTACTGCGTTAGATCCTAGAGAAAGATAAGGCATAATTGCTTTGTGTAGAAGAAAATTTAAACGTACTAAAAAAAGATTTCCTGGCATTCCCTTGCATTTCAACTATTACACTAACACCAACACACAACCCAGTAAAATGTATTGATGTATTTGTCCCTTAAAGAGTTCTCGTTCCCAGGCGCTCTGCTGTGCCCGAGACTGTCCCTGCCCATTACCTGATGAGCACCTGCGGGCGTCGTGCATGCCCGGAGGCTCCTTGCCTGCTTCCGCAGCCTATCAGAGGAGCCGCTGCAGATGAGCGCGTGCCTCACTTTCTCCGGTCAGGAACAATCGGGAGAAGGGAAAGCGGGGGGATTCTATATCCGACACTCGCGCGCCTCTACACGGGAGCAGCACACGCATCTCGCGCCCGCACCTCGCACCGCAACTTTGATGGGGACTTTCACACGCCGGGGGGAAAATGCCGGTTATGAAGGGATTGCTCGCGCCTCAAAACACGTTTCTGGATACTATTGCGACGCGTTTTGACGGCACACGTAAGTCATTCAATGTATATTGTTTGCAGCGTATTTTGCTACTCCCGCTGTCCGTTATTCGATTAAGTTAGTTAACGTCAAATAAAGTGTCTACTTTTTCAATCCATATTAAGCTACATGTTTGATCAATAGACTAAATGCCCATTACTTGTTAATTGAAAGTTTACTTTATCAGCTAGTATATGTATCAAATGCATTCATTGGTTTGCGGCACATTTTGGTTTATAATGAGTTAAAAAACTTAAAACAGAAAGAAAACATGAAGTATTCTCCCTAATTCTGTGAACGAAATGAAGAAGTAACGGATGATTTGGTAAGCTTAAGCCGCAACACAAACCGTTGGATGCTGCAGGCTATTTAGCATATGATGGGTTATCATTGGCTTTATATATCGTCTACATCTGGCAGTGGCCTGAGGTTTTCTGCGCGCGCTTGGCACCTTCACTGTCCCGTGCTACTGTTAATCCTCTTTCCCCTCCTCTCGCTGCGAGAATTAGTTTTTTCGGTCAGCACCATGGACAGAGAATAGACGGTGAACAAGAGGGTTTCCCGTGTACATGAAAAAAACCGTTTTATATTCAAAAAGAAGGCGTGAAAGGCTCCCACCCCCCTAAACTAGACGCGCCTCAGAATCTCTTGACGTGTTTAATGAAAAAGAAAAACACGTCAACCCATGAATGAACCTGTAGTGCTTAAAGACGACAGCCTGCTTCTCTTGACAGGAACATGCGCGTTAGTTAATTGGTTTTAGGTACCCTTTGTGTTGGTTTGTTTTTATATGTTTCGGCATAATTGTCTGAGCTGGATGGTGCACGCATCATCTCGCATCAGTCAAACGTGCAACAATGCATGCCTTCTCTGTCATTGGCTACCATTCGCCTTCTCTGTCATTGGCTACCGTTGGACAGTTCATGGGAATTGATTTAGTTTAGTCACCTGACATATGTATTCTACACAGCCTACATTTCTCAAAAGTTACTGTTCCTGACTTGTAACTTCTCTTTTCAATGGATTCTCTTGCAGTGGCAGAGAATGGGTTAATGGCGGCATTGTGATGTCACAGTACCTTGTGCCAGCTGACGGAATGGAAGTTGGCCAGTGCTCCATTAATGATTACACTCTGTTGGTCATGTTGAGTTTGTAACAAAAGCAGCGCTTTCAAACAAAGATGGAGGCTGCTTTGTGCAGCTGTTGCCACGCACCACCCCCAGGCAGGTCAGCAGTGACGTAGTCACTGAGGGAAGCTGCATCCTAATTTATACAGTCAATGGATGAGCCTTGAATTTACTGTCACAGGTTTGTACTTACACAGCCCAACGTGTCAAACCACTGGACTCTACGTGCGACCTACAGGCCCAACCATTTAATTCCTGTTGCCTTTGGTGCGTGGAACAATTCCCCAAACAGCGATATAAACAGTCACAATGTTTAATAACCAGATCCAATTAAAATGTTGACGGCCCATTCTTCTCTTTTTCATTGCTAAGTCCGTCCAGAGCAGCAAAGTTCCGCTGGGGGGCATTTCTTCTGTCTGTGTGTTTGAAGGTGTGTGTGTGTGTGTGTGTGAATGAGTGTGTGTGTGTGTGTGTGAGTGTTTGTGCGCTGCATGAGTGTATGTGTGTGGGTGTGTGAGTGTGTGTGCGCTCCATGAGTGTGTGTGTGTGTCTGTGTGTGTGTGAATGAGTGTGTGTGTGTGCCTGCATGTGTGTGTGTGTGTGTGAGTGTGTGAATGTGCCTGCATTTGTGTGTGTGTGTGTGTGTCTGCGAGTGTGTGTGTGTCCTGTAGCTCTGGTCACACACTCGATAGTAAGTGGAATGTAACTGTCCAGTAGAGGTTTCTCTTCCAGTGTAATGGACATTAGAGGCTGGGCAGCTGTGTCTGTTCCTGTGTGTTTCTGAAGAGCTACAGTAGGTGCAGAAGGCTTATGAACGTGCTGTTCCTGTGTGTTTCTGAAGAGCTACAGTAGGTGCAGAAGGCTTATGAATGTGCTGTTCCTGTGTGTTTCTGAAGAGCTACAGTAGGTGCAGAAGGCTTATGAACGTGCTGTTCCTGTGTGTTTCTGAAGAGCTACAGTAGGTGCAGAAGGCTTATGAACGTGCTGTTCCTGTGTGTTTCTGAAGAGCTACAGTAGGTGCAGAAGGCTTATGAATGTGCTGTTCCTGTGTGTTTCTGAAGAGCTACAGTAGGTGCAGAAGGCTTATGAACGTGCTGTTCCTGTGTGTTTCTGAAGAGCTACAGTAGGTGCAGAAGGCTTATGAACGTGCTGTTCCTGTGTGTTTCTGAAGAGCTACAGTAGGTGCAGAAGGCTTATGAACGTGCTGTTCCTGTGTGTTTCTGAAGAGCTACAGTAGGTGCAGAAGGCTTATGAACATGCTGTTCCTGTGTGTTTCTGAAGAGCTACAGTAGGTGCAGAAGGCTTATGAACGTGCTGTTCCTGTGTGTTTCTGAAGAGCTACAGTAGGTGCAGAAGGCTTATGAACGTGCTGTTCCTGTGTGTTTCTGAAGAGCTACCATAGGTGCAGAAGGCTTATGAACATGCTGTTCCTGTGTGTTTCTGAAGAGCTACAGTAGGTGCAGAAGGCTTATGAACGTGCTGTTCCTGTGTGTTTCTGAAGAGCTACAGTAGGTGCAGAAGGCTTATGAACATGCTGTTCCTGTGTGTTTCTGAAGAGCTACAGTAGGTGCAGAAGGCTTATGAATGTGCTGTTCCTGTGTGTTTCTGAAGAGCTACAGTAGGTGCAGAAGGCTTATGAACGTGCTGTTCCTGTGTGTTTCTGAAGAGCTACAGTAGGTGCAGAAGGCTTATGAACATGCTGTTCCTGTGTGTTTCTGAAGAGCTAGGTGCAGAAGGCTTATGAACGTGCTGTTCCTGTGTGTTTCTGAAGAGCTACAGTAGGTGCAGAAGGCTTATGAACGTGCTGTTCCTGTGTGTTTCTGAAGAGCTACAGTAGGTGCAGAAGGCTTATGAACATGCTGTTCCTGTGTGTTTCTGAAGAGCTAGGTGCAGAAGGCTTATGAACGTGCTGTTCCTGTGTGTTTCTGAAGAGCTACAGTAGGTGCAGAAGGCTTATGAACGTGCTGTTCCTGTGTGTTTCTGAAGAGCTACAGTAGGTGCAGAAGGCTTATGAATGTGCTGTTCCTGTGTGTTTCTGAAGAGCTACAGTAGGTGCAGAAGGCTTATGAACGTGCTGTTCCTGTGTGTTTCTGAAGAGCTACAGTAGGTGCAGAAGGCTTATGAACGTGCTGTTCCTGTGTGTTTCTGAAGAGCTACAGTAGGTGCAGAAGGCTTATGAACGTGCTGTTCCTGTGTGTTTCTGAAGAGCTACAGTAGGTGCAGAAGGCTTATGAATGTGCTGTTCCTGTGTGTTTCTGAAGAGCTACAGTAGGTGCAGAAGGCTTATGAATGTGCTGTTCCTGTGTGTTTCTGAAGAGCTACAGTAGGTGCAGAAGGCTTATGAACGTGCTGTTCCTGTGTGTTTCTGAAGAGCTACAGTAGGTGCAGAAGGCTTATGAATGTGCTGTTCCTGTGTGTTTCTGAAGAGCTACAGTAGGTGCAGAAGGCTTATGAATGTGCTGTTCCTGTGTGTTTCTGAAGAGCTACAGTAGGTGCAGAAGGCTTATGAACATGCTGTTCCTGTGTGTTTCTGAAGAGCTAGGTGCAGAAGGCTTATGAATGTGCTGTTCCTGTGTGTTTCTGAAGAGCTACAGTAGGTGCAGAAGGCTTATGAATGTGCTGTTCCTGTGTGTTTCTGAAGAGCTACAGTAGGTGCAGAAGGCTTATGAATGTGCTGTTCCTGTGTGTTTCTGAAGAGCTACAGTAGGTGCAGAAGGCTTATGAACGTGCTGTTCCTGTGTGTTTCTGAAGAGCTACAGTAGGTGCAGAAGGCTTATGAATGTGCTGTTCCTGTGTGTTTCTGAAGAGCTACAGTAGGTGCAGAAGGCTTATGAATGTGCTGTTCCTGTGTGTTTCTGAAGAGCTACAGTAGGTGCAGAAGGCTTATGAACATGCTGTTCCTGTGTGTTTCTGAAGAGCTACAGTAGGTGCAGAAGGCTTATGAATGTGCTGTTCCTGTGTGTTTCTGAAGAGCTACAGTAGGTGCAGAAGGCTTATGAATGTGCTGTTCCTGTGTGTTTCTGAAGAGCTACAGTAGGTGCAGAAGGCTTATGAATGTGCTGTTCCTGTGTGTTTCTGAAGAGCTACAGTAGGTGCAGAAGGCTTATGAATGTGCTGTTCCTGTGTGTTTCTGAAGAGCTACAGTAGGTGCAGAAGGCTTATGAATGTGCTGTTCCTGTGTGTTTCTGAAGAGCTACAGTAGGTGCAGAAGGCTTATGAATGTGCTGTTCCTGTGTGTTTCTGAAGAGCTACAGTAGGTGCAGAAGGCTTATGAATGTGCTGTTCCTGTGTGTTTCTGAAGAGCTACAGTAGGTGCAGAAGGCTTATAAATGTGGACGGATGACCTGTTCCGTTGGTGAAGTGGATAATTCAGTCCTATGGTTCATTAAATTGCAGGCTGGGTGAATTAATGTTCATTTAATTACAGACAGGAGAATAATATGTCGAGCCACAAAATGCCTGTAATATTTGCACAAATATTTAATGTGATTAAAAACAGAAAATTGGTCAACACTGCAAGTCCGGGGAAGTTCAGGTGAGATACTGGAGAACAGGACCAGCCTTCCCCCTATAAATTACAACAAGCCAACAATAAAACAGCCCCACAGCTACGATCTGTGCAAAGACACAATCGCTGTTGTTTTGTAGCAGTTTTAATTTAATTTCTCATTCATGATGTTGGTCAATCAGACTAGACACACTGCAGCTCTAAACACACTCATTACAGGCTTTACTGGAATGGTGGATACTCAGCACCTGGCCCAAGCTGTCCAGGTGTACACTCACCAGTGGTCACAGCCAGCGGTGTGGCACAGCATTTTAGGGGACTGTAGGAGCTGTGAGTTTGAATCCAAAGTGAAAGAGTGCTGCATTTCCCGGTCTTTTTTTAATAGTGTGGCAATATACACTGGGAAAGATTTCATGCTACGCATTTAAAATGAAAAGTGTTCTGATATATGTAACGGGGACACAGTCTTGTCTTGAAAAGCGCTTGTTTCTGGCTGAGATTGGGCAGAGGTCTTTATGTGCTGATTCTCACTTTTTTAAAGAGCTCAGTTTAATGGGGGCAGAAAGGTTTTCCCCACGACACTAAAGCGAATGAGTCACTGAGCGACCCCCCCTAAAGGACACTGCCTGATTTATCATCCTTTCATCTGCATCCTTCATCTTCTCTCCTCTCTTCTATCCCGTCTCTTTTCCTCCCGTTCTCTCTATCCCTGACCTCCCCCTCTCTCCTCTCTCCCCACACCTCCCCCTCTCTCCTCTCTCCCCACACCTCCCCCCCTCTTTCATTCTCTGTGGACTGACAACTAAGCTTTAATGGGCGGCGGCCCATTTTAGTGGGCGGCTGTGGCTCAGGAGGTAGAGCGGGGCGTCCGCTGATCGCAGGGTCGAAGTGTCGAAGTGTCCTTGGGCAAGACACTGAATCCCAAATTGCTCCCAATGAGCAGGCTAGCACCTTGCATGGCAGCTGCCGCCATTGGTGTGTGAATGTGTGTGTGAACGGGTGAGTGAGAGGCCATTGTAAAGCGCTTTGGATAAAGGCGCTATATAAGTGCAGTCCATTTAATCACGTCATGCTGACCTCATTACCATTGTGACATCATATTTGACGTCCCCACAATCAGGGATCTTCTTGCCGGTTTCAGTAGGTGTGGCTTTGTGAGGTCACTGAGTGCTGAAATGTTATACCTGCAACTTCAATTCAGGTGAACGGGGTGATGTGTTTTTAAACCCCCTAGACTGGTTGAAGACACTGATCGTGATGATGTCGTCAGAAATTCCATCGTCTCCACTGTGATGTCATCAGAGCAATCATCTCCACTGTGATGTCACTATGAATAGCAGAGGAGCTCTGGCCTCAGGGAGGGGAATGAATTCAGGCTTCTGGCAACATTGACGAAACGGACTTGGATATCCCATTGTGTGATAGCAGATGAGATAGGGGCATAGCTTACGACTAGGCTACGCTACATTGTTTGTTATCTCATTTAATCAATAAATGACACTGCAATCTTTCTATGAATGAAAATGAGGCAAGAAATATGTTTTACAATAGCTGGATTTTTACCTCATTTTAAACATGTTTGTATAACTAAGCAGCGTTCTGTCCTTCAGAGCAGGGGTGCACAGTAGTGTTTTAGCGATGGGCCCAGGGATATCGACCCATACTTTTCACGACCAAATTAATTAACAACTCATTGTTCAACTGCTGACAATAGCCATGTTTTAATAGGCTACAGCTAAATAAAGACGGAAAAGTTGCTGAAATTAGCAGGCAATTCATCACAAAAAGCATATAGTGAAATTAACAGAATTTAAAGGTCCCATATCATGAAAATTGGAGTTGAGCTACTTTTAGTATTTATATGCAGTGTAGCATGATACTTATGTGCTGGTAAAATATTAAGTCGGTACAACCTGCCATTTCTTTGGTGTTGCATTAAAAAAAAATCACTCGGCTTAAAAGTCTGTTCAGAATTTTCTCCTGCTGTAACGTCATTAATGCATTAATGTGCATAAACCCGCCCTCCTTCAGCCTCTAAAGAACAGGGTAGGCATACAGTTCTGTGGGAACGCCAGCCTTTCTGTTCTTCACTTAGCCTCTATCACCACAGAGTATAATTACGAGCAAGTGGAGAGTTCGTGACTAACAAAACTGGCCATGTTAAATGTGCTGTCAGGGCATTTTCAATTTTTCCAGCTACAATAGTAATGCATCTAAATGGTCAGTTAAAAAAAAAATCTGGTTCATGTCTGGTTGGAAAGGCTGCATTTCCCAGACTTTCCGAGCCCAGTACCCACTTCATGCGGTTTCCCTGACCCCACCCTTATTCATGCGGTTTCCCTGACCTCTCCCTTATTCATGCGGTTTCCCTGACCTCTCCCTTATTCATGCGGTTTCCCTGACCCCACCCTTATTCATGCGGTTTCCCTGACCTCTCCCTTATTCATGCGGTTTCCCTGACCTCTCCCTAATTCATGCGGTTTCCCTGACCTCTCCCTTATTCATGCGGTTTCCCTGACCCCACCCTTATTCATGCGGTTTCCCTGACCTCTCCCTTATTCATGCGGTTTCCCTGACCTCTCCCTTATTCATGCGGTTTCCCTGACCTCTCCCTTATTCATGCGGTTTCCCTGACCCCTCCCTTATTCATGCGGTTTCCCTGACCCCACCCTTATTCATGCGGTTTCCCTGACCTCTCCCTTATTCATGCGGTTTCCCTGACCTCTCCCTTATTCATGCGGTTTCCCTGACCTCTCCCTTATTCATGCGGTTTCCCTGACCCCACCCTTATTCATGCGGTTTCCCTGACCTCTCCCTTATTGAAATTGAGCCTGATGGATGATAAAACGGGAGAGTAAAGATGTGTAAATGGACAGTAAGTGCACTGTGAGAATGAGATTAACAGACATGCTAGGCTTGCTAGCGGCTGATCTCCAGCACAAAATTGATAGGAACGGAGTGCTTTAATGACACTGTTAACTAACAGCTTGATCGTGTCACAGTGGCTACTAAGCTGGATTCGTTAATAGAAGTTGGCAGACAGTCTCAAACAACTACTCCTGCAACAGTAGCGAGCTAACGTTAGCTGTCCCAACAAAAAGAACAGCATGAAGTTTTTTAATGCATTAAGTTTTTTAATGGCGCTCATTGGATCAATAAACGTTGATGTAATTTTGTGCAACGATACATTACTTTATGAAGAGCTTACGGTCTACTAACTAAGTTTTGTGTTAAGGACACATGGTGCAACCAAATTTAGTAGCTCACTAGTTGTAAACTAACAGGCGGCAGTGTAGTATAATGGTTAAGGAACTGGCTTTGTAACCCAAAGGTTGCAGGTTTGATTCTCAGGTAGGTCACTGCCGTTGTACCCTTGAGCAAAGTACTTAACCTGAATCGCTTCAGTATATATCCAGCTGTATAAATGGATAATATGTAAAATATTTTTAAAATGCTAAAGGTTGTGTAAGTCGCTCTGGATAAGAGCGTCTGCTAAATGCCTGTAATGTAATGTAACTAGTAGCTACTAAGCCTGTAGTGTGAGCTTTATGTTCTAACTTACGAATAGCTGGTGCAACTCTACCCAGAGCTTTAGACACATTTATTTAGCAAAGCAGTGCTTTTTCTAAAACACAAAATGCAGTTTGTTAACTGAGTGGCGGCAGCCAGTTGAACATCCAGAGAATCAGATGCTGTGGATTTATTGAGGGTAGAATCTGCAATGAGATTTAAAGGCGTTCATTTGGAGCCTTTTATTTTCAAACCTTCATTCTATCGCATTAGTGCCAATGCTGCCAGATAGAGAGTAATTACTGTCCCGTGTGTGTGTGTGTGTGTGTGTGTGTGTGTATGTGTGTGCGTGTGTGTGTGTGTGTGTGTGAGAGTGTGTGAGTGTGTGTGTGTATGTGTGTGCATGTGACAGCATGTGTGTGTGTGTTTGTACGTGTGTGTGTGTGTGCATGTGACAGCATGTGTGTGTGTGTTTGTACGTGTGTGTGTGCATGTGACTGCATGTGTGTGTGTGTGTTTGTACGTGTGTGTGTGCATGTGACTGCATGTGTGTGTGTGTTTGTACGTCTGTGTGTGTGTGTGTGCATGTGACTGTTGGTGGATTTGACTTTGCTCCTGTGCTTTGAAGCTCTGGGTGGATCTCTTACACTTAAGAGCTTTTGGTGTAGAGTGACGTGTGTGTGTTCTGGGAAGCCTGTTAGTGTAAGTGTAGAGTGACGTGTGTGTGTGTGTTTGTACGTGTGTGTGTTCTGGGAAGGGGTGAGGGGATGGGTGGGTGAGGGGATGGGGGGTAAATAAACCCTCCCTAGAGCAATAACGCACCCTCACAGAAATCAAATATACTGGACAATAATGTCAAATATGCTGACATTTTGGAAAATATAATAATCAATATCATTTGCCTCTTCTGGACAAGGAGCCCTATCTGCTGCAGTCCCCTGAGAGAGGACATGTGTAGCACCATGTGACTGCTGTACAGTTATGGGTTATGTTATTATAATGTTACTATAATGTTATTATGGGGCATTTCTCACACTGTGTATGGCGGGTATCATCAGGTTACGATCTGACATTTAGCGCTTTATCGATGTAGCGATTTCCCTCGCCAGTCTGGCGCTGTGGCTCATATAGAGCAGAGGAAGGCTCTCATGTTTCTACTACACTGCTAGTCACTCTGATCGCAGTAAACTATGTGATGTAAACTAAGTGTTGAACGTATGTTCAATTGTTTGGGTTTTCTGACCTGAGTCACACTTGGTTTCCTGTCAACGAGAGCGCACAACCCCTGTACAACTCTTTCTGTAAACACTACATGACAAGCTGTGTTTACGGGGCGGACACTGCAGTGCACGAATTTCATAAAAACCCGGCTGTGTCTGGCCATTTGCAGATGCGTTTCTGCGGTTGGAAACGCACATAATCTTGTGCACAGTGGTTCCTGTCCTGAAATTTGTCATAAATTACCTGACATGGCCGTCCACTTCTCCTAATCGGGAATATCAGAGTCCAGAAATCCCAGATCACGAGGCCCAGGAGTGCGCAGAAGTTTCTGGAAATATATGTGTCAACACCGGAAACTAGCGCTCTCAACCGGCACACAGCAGATTTCAGTGAAATTGAACAGCTGGGATATCTTCCACAAACTGCTCTTTTAATGCAGTGAGCAGCAGCGTGTGAGGCCAGGTTTAAACAAGCAGCAGCGTGTGAGGCCAGGTTTAAACGAGCAGCAGCGTGTGAGGCCAGGTTTAAACGAGCAGCAGCGTGTGAGGCCAGGTTTAAACGAGCAGCAGCGTGTGAGGCCAGGTTTAAACAAGCAGCAGCGTGTGAGGCCTGGTTTAAACAAGCAGCAGCGTGTGAGGCCAGGTTTAAACGAGCAGCAGCGTGTGAGGCCAGGTTTAAATGAGCAGCAGCGTGTGAGGCCAGGTTTAAATGAGCAGCAGCGTGTGAGGCCAGGTTTAAATGAGCAGCAGCGTGTGAGGCCAGGTTTAAACGAGCAGCAGCGTGTGAGGCCAGGTTTAAACGAGCAGCAGCGTGTGAGGCCAGGTTTAAACGAGCAGCAGCGTGTGAGGCCAGGTTTAAACGAGCAGCAGCGTGTGAGGCCAGGTTTAAACGAGCAGCAGCGTGTGAGGCCAGGTTTAAACAAGCAGCAGCGTGTGAGGCCAGGTTTAAACAAGCAGCAGCGTGTGAGGCCAGGTTTAAACGAGCAGCAGCGTGTGAGGCCTGGGCGAATGACACTCCTCCATTTACGGAGACACTCACCATGGTGCTCAGTGTGACAGAGGAGCTGTACGCTGATACACTCACCGTGGTCCTCAGTGTGACAGAGGAGCTGTACGCTGATACACTCACCGTGGTCCTCAGTGTGACAGAGGAGCTGTACGCTGATACACTCACCGTGGTCCTCAGTGTGACAGAGGAGCTGTACGCTGATACACTCACCGTGGTCCTCAGTGTGACAGAGGAGCTGTACGCTGATACACTCACCGTGGTCCTCAGTGTGACAGAGGAGCTGTACGCTGCATGTTATGTGTCTGTACAAACTGAGAGTGACGTGCAGTCATTCAGTTATGATCTGAAGCGTGTAACTGTGCTGCCTTTCTGGCCGGGGTGGGTTGAGGGGACAGATATTCTTCATAAACATAAACACCAGTGAAAAGGATGTGAAGAAAACCCTGTTCCAGTTTTGCATGACGATTAAACAGCCAATCAGACGCATCGTATGGACTGAGGGAAATAATTAAACAGCCAATCAGACGCATCGTTCTGACTGAGGGAAAGGATTAAACAGCCAATCAGATGCATCGTACGGACTGAGAGAACGCATTAGACAGCCAATCGGAAGCACCGTACCTACTGAGGGAAAGGATTAGGCAGCCAGATGCATTGTATGGACTGAGGTAAATGATAGGGCTCTGATTTGGGCACAGTACACAGTACACAGGAGACAGGACACAGATAGGGCTCTGATTCAGACACAGTACACAGTACACAGGAGACAGGACACAGATAGGGCTCTGATTCAGACACAGTACACAGGAGACAGGACACAGATAGGGCTCTGATTCAGACACAGTACACAGTGCACAGGAGACATGACACAGATAGGGCTCTGATTCAGACACAGTACACAGGAGACAGGACACAGATAGGGCTCTGATTCAGACACAGTACACAGTACACAGAAGACAGGACACAGATAGGGCTCTGATTCAGACACAGTACACAGAAGACAGGACACAGATAGGGCTCTGATTCAGACACAGTACACAGAAGACAGGACACAGATAGGGCTTTGATTCAGACACAGTACACAGTACAGAGGAGACAGGACACAGATAGGGCTCTGATTCAGACACAGTACACAGGAGACAGGACACAGATAGGGCTCTGATTCAGACACAGTACACAGTACACAGGAGACAGGACACAGATAGGGCTCTGATTCAGACACAGTACACAGGAGACAGGACACAGATAGGGCTCTGATTCAGACACAGTACACAGGAGACAGTACACAGATAGGGCTTGATTCGACACGTACACAAAAAAAAGGGAGAGAGAACAGATAGGGGGCTCTGATTCAGAGGGGGGGGGGGGAGTGGTAGGGTTTGGGGGGATAGTACAGGAATGTGGTCAGAGCATACTCCCTGGAGACAGGCATTGTTCCAGGCCTGTATTTAATGAACCCCCAGGGACATCCACAGCAGCGACTCTTGTTCTGTGTTTTTTTTTCAGACCACATTGATTAAAGAGCCAGTCCATTTATAACCTCCCATCTCCTTAATCACCTGACAGCCAGAAAGCCAATCATAGTGCAGCACCCCCACCAGGAAATAAAGCATTCTAACGGACGGGCTATAACGAGGAAGAGCTCTCCTAATGGACGTGCTGGAGCGTTGGTGTAGAGCAGCTGTGTTTGACCTGTACCCCACAGTGCTGGAGATGTAGGGGGAATGCACCTGGGATCCCATTAATCAACACATTGAATCGAATCTAAAATATCATTTTTAATTGCACCTTTGAGGCAGCTGCTTGAGTCGGTGTCACTTCTTTGAATTTGGAAAAGGCATCCGAATGAAAACAACTTACATCCTTGAATTTGGAAAAGTGTAAGAATGGTTTAAACTTTTCATTGTTTTTGCCTTTTTTTTTTTTAAGCGATTCACAAAACACATAAATTGCAAAGATGCTGGGCGAGGCCCACTGTAGTTTAATCATGTGCTACTGTAACAAACTTCTATTACACCTGTGTGCTGTTAGTTATAATACCTGGCAGTGGATTAAACAGCTGAACTGTGCATTCCAAAACCTGGACTGGACTATGGTCGGTGCGGATCGACCCTGGACATTTGTCCCAGCTGTGATAACTGCTGACACAGTTGCTGGTGTGTGTAGCAGTGACTCTCCCAGGGAAACACTCTTATATACCACTGAGAGTGTGGGGACTCGATCTTTGGGACTGACTCTGTTTTAGAGACTGAAGGGAAATGAGATCTTCTCCTTTCAGGTAGAAACAGAAGCAGGTGTGTCTGGGTTTCAGGTAGAAACAGAAGCAGGTGTGTCTGGGTTTCAGGTAGAAACAGAAGCAGGTGTGTCTGGGTTTCAGGTAGAAACAGAAGCAGGTGTGTCTGGGTTTCAGGTAGAAACAGAAGCAGGTGTGTCTGGGTTTCAGGTAGAAACAGAAGCAGGTGTGTCTGGGTTTCAGGTAGAAACAGAAGCAGGTGTGTCTGGGTTTCAGGTAGAAACAGAAGCAGGTGTGTCTGGGTTTCAGGTAGAAACAGAAGCAGGTGTGTCTGGGTTTCAGGTAGAAACAGAAGCAGGTGTGTCTGGGTTTCAGGTAGAAACAGAAGCAGGTGTGTCTGGGTTTCAGGTAGAAACAGAAGCAGGTGTGTCTGGGTTTCAGGTAGAAACAGAAGCAGGTGTGTCTGGGTTTCAGGTAGAAACAGAAGCAGGTGTGTCTGGGTTTCAGGTAGAAACAGAAGCAGGTGTGTCTGGGTTTCAGGTAGAAACAGAAGCAGGTGTGTCTGGGTTTCAGGTAGAAACAGAAGCAGGTGTGTCTGGGTTTCAGGTAGAAACAGAAGCAGGTGTGTCTGGGTTTCAGGTAGAAACAGAAGCAGGTGTGTCTGGGTTTCAGGTAGAAACAGAAGCAGGTGTGTCTGGGTTTCAGGTAGAAACAGAAGCAGGTGTGTCTGGGTTTCAGGTAGAAACAGAAGCAGGTGTGTCTGGGTTTCAGGCAGAAACAGAAGCAGGTGTGTCTGGGTTTCAGGTAGAAACAGAAGCAGGTGTGTAAACAGAAGCAGGTGAGTCTGGGTTTCAGGTAGAAACAGAAGCAGGTGTGTCTGGGTTTCAGGTAGAAACAGAAGCAGGTGTGTCTGGGTTTCGGGTAGAAACAGAAGCAGGTGTGTCTGGGTTTCAGGTAGAAACAGAAGCAGGTGTGTCTGGGTTTCAGGTAGAAACAGAAGCAGGTGTGTCTGGGTTTCAGGTAGAAACAGAAGCAGGTGTGTCTGGGTTTCAGGTAGAAACAGAAGCAGGTGTGTCTGGGTTTCAGGTAGAAACAGAAGCAGGTGTGTCTGGGTTTCAGGTAGAAACAGAAGCAGGTGTGTCTGGGTTTCAGGTAGAAACAGAAGCAGGTGTGTCTGGGTTTCAGGTAGAAACAGAAGCAGGTGTGTCTGGGTTTCAGGTAGAAACAGAAGCAGGTGTGTCTGGGTTTCAGGTAGAAACAGAAGCAGGTGTGTCTGGGTTTCAGGTAGAAACAGAAGCAGGTGTGTCTGGGTTTCAGGTAGAAACAGAAGCAGGTGTGTCTGGGTTTCAGTTAGAAACAGAAGCAGGTGTGTCTGGGTTTCAGGTAGAAACAGAAGCAGGTGTGTCTGGGTTTCAGGTAGAAACAGAAGCAGGTGTGTCTGGGTTTCAGGTAGAAACAGAAGCAGGTGTGTCTGGGTTTCAGGTAGAAACAGAAGCAGGTGTGTCTGGGTTTCAGGTAGAAACAGAAGCAGGTGTGTCTGGGTTTCAGGTAGAAACAGAAGCAGGTGTGTCTGGGTTTCAGGTAGAAACAGAAGCAGGTGTGTCTGGGTTTCAGGTAGAAACAGAAGCAGGTGTGTCTGGGTTTCAGGTAGAAACAGAAGCAGGTGTGTCTGGGTTTCAGGCAGAAACAGAAGCAGGTGTGTCTGGGTTTCAGGCAGAAACAGAAGCAGGTGTGTCTGGGTTTCAGGTAGAAACAGAAGCAGGTGTGTCTGGGTTTCAGGTAGAAACAGATGCAGGTGTGTCTGGGTTTCAGGTAGAAACAGAAGCAGGTGTGTCTGGGTTTCAGGTAGAAACAGAAGCAGGTGTGTCTGGGTTTCAGGTAGAAACAGAAGCAGGTGTGTCTGGGTTTCAGGTAGAAACAGAAGCAGGTGTGTCTGGGTTTCAGGTAGAAACAGAAGCAGGTGTGTCTGGGTTTCAGGTAGAAACAGAAGCAGGTGTGTCTGGGTTTCAGGTAGAAACAGAAGCAGGTGTGTCTGGGTTTCAGGTAGAAACAGAAGCAGGTGTGTCTGGGTTTCAGGTAGAAACAGAAGCAGGTGTGTCTGGGTTTCAGGTAGAAACAGAAGCAGGTGTGTCTGGGTTTCAGGTAGAAACAGAAGCAGGTGTGTCTGGGTTTCAGGTAGAAACAGAAGCAGGTGTGTCTGGGTTTCAGGTAGAAACAGAAGCAGGTGTGTCTGGGTTTCAGGTAGAAACAGAAGCAGGTGTGTCTGGGTTTCAGGTAGAAACAGAAGCAGGTGTGGCTTCTCTTCTCTTCTCGTTGCCGTGTTGATGGGTGCGAGGTGGGGGGTTATAGTCTTAGACCGGAAAGGGACTGGTCTCTTTGTGGACTTCTTACCTGGAGGGCTCATTTCAGAGTTGTACGGGGGGCATCTTTATACTGGTGATTTATCCTGGAGGCCACTTGTTAAATGCAGATCTATTGCCCTCCATGACTGGCCCATATTTTGAGTTGTTCAGCCACATGCTTGGTGGATGTAATGTAAGATTTACTGTAAGAGTTCAATTCTGGGTGCATCAGCAGGCCTAACATGAGCAGTGTAAATCCTGGTCTCAGTATAACACTGGAAATGATTATTTTTGTAAGGTGGAGTGTGAGGTTCAGAGAACCAAGTGCGACAGCCAAGGAATCTAAAAGTTTGCACATTAGTGTACACCAATAAAGCGGACAGGTCCGCACTTAGGGAGAGGGGGAAAAAATATATATATATGTATATATATATATATAAACAAAAATGAAAAATGGAAAACACTCCAGGCTAAAGCCAAAACAAACAACCCAAATAACAGGGCGAACTCGAGATCCGAGTGAAACGAGAATACCTCTCGCTTACGATACGAGAAACTGAATAACACAGAGGTATCAATAACAAATGAAAAGTCGAAAGGAAAAATAAAGCAGTCTCTCATTCTCTATACAGGAGAGCACAGAAAAGATAAACAAAGAGTAAATAAAGGCAATCTGTCTCAACGAGAACAGAAATGCAGACCAAAATGAGGGACTGATTGTACAAAAAAGAAAACAAACTCCAACTAAGGAAACTCTAATGCAGCTAATAAGCAAGTCCCTCGTAACTCTTAAGCTTAAAAGTGAAGAGGTTGCTAAGAAATCTAAACCTTGCCGGCTTCTAAGTCAATTGGCAAAGACAAAATCGAAGCATCGGAAAGCGGAAATCCTGGGCTAAATATAGCCGGCAGGAAACTCAAAACAGGTGCGAGGGATAATGGCTACGCGAGAACAAAATACCGGAATTGAAGACGGAAAATCCGATGGAATTCCCCGACGTGGCAAAACGAAAGAACGAACCACAGAAACAAACGGAGGCTGCCAAAAACCATGACAATTTTGGTTTTTGATTAAGGGTTAAAAACTGTGCAGACAGGAAGTAATGTCACTGTGTGTGTTATGCAGATCAGATCCTTCACCCCACTAATGAGCAGGGGGACACAGACTCCCCATCTAATTATGCAGCCAAATTAACTGTCCAAAACGATTTGTGAAATATGATATTTCAGCAATTCCAGACCTGGCCAGGGTCTCTGTGGCACTTTTCAGCTTAATTGATCATTTCTTAACGTGGTTTCAACAGAGGAAGTTGACGGGGGAACCCTGTGCCTTAGAAAGTAAGGGTTTGGCTAAGTTAATCACATCTAATATTTCACTGAGTTAATCATATCTAATGTAATATATGAGATTTGCTCAGAGGGACGTTACACACTCCGTAGACGGAGATAGGAGAGGCCATCGTTGCTGTTGCACCTGTGCACAGGGGGGGGCTTTTAGATCCAAATCACTTCTAATTACACCTTAATTGGGCCGAATCCCAATTGGGTGTCTGGTGATATTCCTGATCACTGATCCAAACCCCCTCAAACTCAGCCAGCTTTAGCACAAAAAAAACACACATGGAAAAAATTTGGTTAGTCATACCATGTGAATGTAATTGATTGTTTGTTGACTGCACATTTCTGTGAATGTGATCTGATTGGATGACAGAATAGACAGGCTACCGCATGCTACCGTCACTATTTGAGATTTAAGTCCAGCTCCAGAACGTTGCACTGAAAAAAACAAAAAGTAAGTACATCTTAACAAGCATTTTAGTCTTATATTTTGATTTATTTTTTTCTTTTTTGCTAAATAACAAAAAGTTTTGCCAATGGGGTGAGATTGTTTAACTTGTCAAGCAAAAAGCTACTTAAAACAACCTAATATTTTCCACTTAAGAGAAAAAAAAGATTTAAGTCTCAGACTAAAACGCTCGCTAAGACAGACATGTTTTGTGGTGGCTGCGTTAGCTGTGCCGCCATCAACCAAATATTCTGAATCTATGAGCAGAAGCTAATGTTGGTCGAGCAGAGACATAGAGCCTTTTTCAGCTCCATCTGATCTGCCGATCCTCACGGTAACCGCATTCACAACAGATCTCCAGCACCACCACAGGTGCGCAGGCTAATTACAGAGGAACTACCAATCAGAGCCTCTATTTTAAGGGTGGGTTATTAACGAGTCTGAAGGCTCCTGTCAGTTTGCCCCAGCTGGGGGGCAACTTGCCCCCCCCCCCCCGCCAGGCCCTCTTCACAGGTACATCTCCAGAGGGGTAATTACATCGTTATTTCGCCTGACGGAGCAACTTGCCACATGTGAGCTGAGGTAGGGCTCGTTATGGCCCCCGGGGATGCTGGGTAATAACGTGTATTCAGTGAGCTTCCAGGTGATTGGCCAAAATGAGCAGGTGTTCCTTCCACCGCTGCTGCCAAGCCCTAAATTTAGCCTGTCTCCTGGGGGGTGGGACCCCCCCCCCCCCACCCACTCTGCATCCAGGGCAAACCAAACATTTATTATACATGTTTAACTGCTCAAAACATGTTTAACTGCTCAGGGCTATTCAACTTCATTGTCAAGTGGGCCAAATTAGAAAATCGCCCGACGTAGGAGGGCTGAAGACAATAATATGTCAACGAATGGCCAATATACAAACATCCACCTACTTGAGATGTTCCTGTAGTTTTTATTAGTTTAGTAATATTACTACATACTCTTAGCCTACTTATAGAATAGAATAACTTTTATTTTGTAGCCCCAGCAACAGCAAAAAAGGCATAGACAGTGGGGCAGACCCACAACACACAAACAAACATATCAAACAAAGACATCCAACAGAATCATTACATCAATCAAGTGAATTAAAGTGCAATGCAGCCATGATTAAAAATAGCCCCCGCTGTCCCGAGATGTCCAGTGTCACCAAGCAGTCCAACACACAAACTCCACCTCCACGACTCTCCTTTATACACGCAGCGCCGCGGTCTCTGCCCACCGCCGAAACGGAGCACCGAACTGCGTCAGTCGTCTCCTCATTCCTCCCCCGCATTATGTTCTCCTTCCCTGGCTGCATTTTGAAGATTGCCTGCACTCCCAGATCAGTCCCGAAATCCTCAACTCCGGTGAAGAGCGATGGGAACTTTGTTGCTGCAGTCTGCAGATCCAACGGACATTCCCGAGCATATGTTGTGAATGCGTCTCCATGGTGACGACCACAAACAAAATTATATCGACAAGACAATTCATCAATATTATCAAAACAAGTAGCAAGAGTGCCCTGAAAAATCTCCAGCCCGCTTCCCCGTCCCACTACAGACACACAGCGCATGAAAAAACAAAGACAAAAGCCAGACACAACAAAACACATTCAAATTAACGAACACAAACACGAGAGACAGCTGGAATACATGTCGCCATTACAGCGCCACGTGACGTCACTACTACTTATTATTTACTAATACTACAGGAAGTAAACTAGCCATGTTTGATCTTCATTTAATTTTAATGAAATTATTTCATATAACATGTCTATAACATTACAATGCACAAAAAACTGCATATAAATTAAGCAAGATACCATACAAATGTATATTATCTGATATTTTACCAAAAATATAAACATGAACAGCATTTAGGTTACAAACAGCAAACTGTTTGAGAAATTGAAGTTTTGACTTGGCTATGCTATAAATGAGAAAACAAACAGTGGCAGCTTGTTATTAAGCATGTAAAATAATGCTTTTAAAACAACATATCTATCCCTGAACAATAGAAGAAACATAAAATAAGAAAGTCTATTATATTATCAAAATAGTGCCTCCAGAAATTAAATAAATAACAGCTTCTCAAACATCACAACAATACACGTGTATCTAAAGTTGGTAATTTATCAAAACATAAGCAGCTATCCAGCTACAAACAGCAGACATACGTCTGTTTCAGGTTGTTTCAGTGAGAGAAATTGCACTGCCTTGACTTCGCTATGGCAACATAAATAATAAATAATAATTGCTTTCAGCCCTCCGCTAGCCAAAATAGTTCCACATTGTTTACCGTTGCCTAGGCAACGTCATGCCAGCGCTGGGCTGGTTCGGCTGGTTCACGTTCGCAAGCAAAGCTGAAATAGTTCCAACCAGAGCCCTGGTTCCATCGTTCTCAAACGTACACAATGTAGCGCTGTGATACTTTTACTAGTACGGCTTCCAATGGCTCTCACAATGGTGCCGGAACTCGCTGTGTCACAATGGTGGCCGGAACTCGCTGTGTCACAATGGTGGCCGGAACTCGCTGTGTCACAATGGTGCCGGAACTCGCTGTGGTATTGAATTCATAAGCATCCTCCCGCGTGCCGTTTTAAAATTTACAGGGTCCGCATGTGGCCCACGGGCCGCTAGCCGAATAGGGCTATGTTAGACATTCCCAGCTTTTTTGTGTTAAAATTTGTTGACTTGCTGGTCCTTATGTGTGCATGACACACACACATAAACACACACACACACACACACACACACACACACATAAACACACACACACACACACACACACATAAAGACATTTCCACAGTGAAGTGTAAGGAAGTTATTTTTCTTTCAGCTTAAGGTGAAACCAGAAAGTTCTACATCAATCAGTATCAAGGCTTGATTCTAGTGTCATGGCAACATCCAAAGCTAACTTTTAATAATAACTATTTCAGGAAAACAACAGTGATATTGCGTTCATGCAGAACATGGCCGTGACTGAGGCACTGAGGTGAAATGTGAACTATTTATTATTAATTTGTTGTCACATCGAGGGCAACTATAAACGAGGAAACCGAGAGATGGGAGAGAAAGAGAGGGACAGAAAGAGATAAAGAGAGAGAAAGGTATTAACATAATTTATTTTATTTTATATTGTTTATTATGTATGCACTGGTTTCTTTTCTCTTTACTTATGTGGGTCTTATTTATTAATAATAATAATAATAAACTATAATACTAATAATAGGTACAACAATAACTGTATATATGTATTCTTAAAAGAAATGTATAATGTTCATGCTATTTTTATAAATAATAATATTCATAATGGGTCTGTGTACGTGCTATATGATACGCTAATATTAAACAGCACGGTGTGTGTGGGTCTGTGTACGTGCTATACGATACGCTAATATTAAACAGCACTGTGTGTGGGTCTGTTTATGTGCTATATGCTATGCTAATATTAAACAGCACTGTGTGTGGGTCTGTGTACGTGCTATATGCTATGCTAATATTAAACAGCACTGTGTGTGTGGGTCTGTGTACGTGCTATACGATACGCTAATATTAAACAGCACTGTGTGTGGGTCTGTGTACGTGCTATATGATACGCTAATATTAAACAGCACTGTGTGTGTGTGTCTGTGTACGTGCTATATGCTATGCTAATATTAAACAGCACTGTGTGTGGGTTTGTGTACGTGCTATATGCTATGCTAATATTTAAAATAGCACTGTGTGTGGGTCTGTGTACGTGCTATATGCTATGCTAATATTAAACAGCACTGTGTGTGGGTCTGTGTACGTGCTATATGCTATGCTAATATTAAACAGCACTGTGTGTGTGGGTCTGTGTACGTGCTATATGCTATGCTAATATTAAACAGCACTGTGTGTGTGGGTCTGTGTACGTGCTATATGCTATGCTAATATTAAACAGCACTGTGTGTGTGGGTCTGTGTACGTGCTATATGCTATGCTAATATTAAACAGCACTGTGTGTGTGAGTCTGTGTACGTGCTGTATGCTATGCTAATATTAAACAGCACTGTGTGTGTGGCTCTGTACGTGCTATATGCTACGCTAATATTAAACAGCACTGTGTGTGTGGGTCTGTGTACGTGCTATATGCTATGCTAATATTAAACAGCACTGTGTGTGTGTGGGTCTGTGTATGTGCTATATGCTATGCTAATATTAAACAGCACTGTGTGTGTGGGTCTGTGTACGTGCTATATGCTATGCTAATATTAAACAGCACTGTGTGTGTGGGTCTGTGTACGTGCTATATGCTATGCTAATGTTAAACAGCACTGTGTGTGTGGGTCTGTGTACGTGCTATATGCTATGCTAATATTAAACAGCACTGTGTGTGTGGGTCTGTGTACGTGCTATATGCTATGCTAATATTAAACAGCACTGTGTGTGTGGGTCTGTGTACGTGCTATATGCTATGCTAATATTAAACAGCACGGTGTGTGTGGGTCTGTGCTGGGGTGCTTTGGAGCAGAAGTGCTCTTTCAATTAAAGAATTTCATTACTTCAGTAATTAGATTTGCATCCCATTTCACCACCTAAGTTCTAATGGATTTACCATACAGAGGAACTGACAAAAACATACCTGAAAGACTGAGGTGAATTAATTCATTTAGAAATGAGAAAATGAAGAGCTTAATGATGTGTTATATGAGGGGAGTGGCCTTGCTGTGTGTGTGCACGTGTGCTTCAGTCTGACCCCGCGTCCCCCCTTCCTATGTATACATTTAGAAACTTGGGAAAAAAATTAGAGAGGGGGAAAGGTGCTTAGATTTATTAGGGTGCGTGTGTGTGTGGATGCGTGCATACATGTGTGTGTGGATGCGTGCATACGTGTGTGGGGATGCGTGTGTGGATGCGTACGTGCGTGTGTGTGTGGATGCGTACGTGCGTGTGTGTGGATGCGTACGTGCGTGTGTGTGGGTACGTGTGTGTGTGGATGTGTACGTGCGTGGATGTGTACGTGTGTGTGTGGATGTGTACATACGTGTGTGTGTACGTGCGTGTGTGTGGATGTGTACGTGTGGATGTGTACGTGTGTGTGTGGATGTGTACATACGTGTGTGTACGTATGTGTGTGGGGATGTGTACATGTGTGTGTGGATGTGTACATACGTGTGTGCACGTGCGTGTGTGTGTACGTGCGTGTGTGTGGATGTGTACGTGTGTGTGTGGATGTGTACATACGTGTGTGCACGTGCGTGTGTGTGTACGTATGTGTGTGGGGATGCATACGTGTGTGTGTGTGCGTGCGTGTATTAGTGTGTGTGTGTGGGGATGGTAGTATGGCGCTGTTGAATGCACACCCAGCATATACACACGAGCGTGACGTTTGCTCCACCAGCTGCGCTCTGTTCTCATCACTGACACCACGCTGGCATCTGTCCATCGCCAAACATTAGTGTGCTTTAGCATCACAAAAGTGCTCCATCTGGGCATAGAACCTCTATCATGATGGTTTAAACCCCACATAATCACAACAATGCCTCTTACATTATCCATTATTCCATTCACTGAGCACACTATTCATTCAATTGCTTCCCGTAATCTCCTTTCCCCTGCCGCCGTGGTCTGATTTATTTTGGTTTCAGAGAATTTGTGCAGAATTTTCGGTAGTTATATCGGATTCAGGTGCCTGTCATGAATTCCGAGGTGTGTGGTTGAATGATAGATTCCTGCTGGATTCAGCTGTTAAAACAGGAAGTGGAGTTTAAAAACTACTCACCTCTGTGACATCACAGTAGTGTGGAATGTTAAGGACACTTAGTACTGGACTAAATGCCTCCCATTCCCAAACCAGAACTATAGAAAAACCTACATCTATGTAAATGGTAAATGGACTGCACTTATATAGCGCCTTTATCCAAAGCGCTTTACAAAGGCCTCTCACTCACCCATTCACACACACATTCACACACCAATGGCGGCAGAGTCCGTACTCTGTTATAAAATAAACACAATCAAACAAACATTCATTTCCAAGGTACCCTTTGCTGATGCCATCTTCCTGGGCTGAGCCGACCAGCCGCACTGCATTTCATCACATTAAACTGGTCTTACAGGAGTTCGGCAATATAACTTTTATTCTCCAAAGGAGTGTTTGCATCTTGCCTAGGCTGTGGTGTGTGTGTGTGTTGGGGATAGGCTGTGGTGTGTGTGTGTGTCGGGGAAGAACATGCCCAACTGTTTACTTTGTTTTAATTTTTTGCTGATGTGAAAAAAGCTATCAAGCCCTCTTCAGACTGTAAGGAGAAACCCTCTTTTTACTTTTTATTTATTTTTAAAAAAATAATAAATTTGGCGCCCAATGTGGGGCTGGGCATCTCCAATTTCCTTCCCAATTTGGAATGGCCAATCATCTCCAACTGCAGCCGCGTAATTTGTGCAAACCCCGTTGCCGATTTGGGAGACTGTAGACATCCACGGCTCTCCTCTGAAACACACATCACACATTCACTCCCTGTCCTGTTCTTTACTCTCCACACAGGAGCACAGTCACATCTGATCAGTTACCGTAGCGATAAATCAAACGGTGACATGTGACGCGTTACCGTAGCGATAAATCACACAGTCACATGTGACCCGTTACCGTAGCGATAAATCACACCGTCTACTCCAGCTCTTAAATAATTACTGAGCGTAATGAACACAGATCAGCTATGATGAAACAGATCACCTACTGTATTAATTTATTGAATTAGGCCCACATTTAACTGCAGGGTTTCACTTCTATCAAAAGCTATTATAACCAGGCCGTTCATATTTAATATTTACAGTGTTTCACTGAAAGCCTGTGCGATATTGTAGATATATTTTACATAACGTAATAATTAGATATATATGTACATAACGTAATAAGAAAATATAACAAGTGAACTTTACATTCCGTTACAATCACTTACCAGGCTCTGTTATTCATACAGATTATAAACCAATAATCAGAGATAGTGGTGATTGAGCGTTTTTATAAGCGATTTACTGCCTCTAAATCGTCCACAGAACATCTGAATCATACTCATACGCCTGTTAAGGTTTTTGTGAAATGTTCTACAGGATGTGACACTTCTTAGAGTTCTGCAACTTCTTGGACAATATGGGGGGCGTTGCTGCATCCTCCCTTCCTCCACTACCACCTCCTCTCCTCCGTGCCCCAGTATCTGATCTTTGTGTCCTAATCTAATGCTGCTGATTACATATTAATGGTTACATGTGAATTAATGTCTCGACGCAAACCTCAACGTCAGGTACATTGTATACTGTACATGCAAACATTTGCACTCGAAACGTACGGGCAGTTTTGCATACTTCTGTGTAGGAGAGGAGTGGTAGTGGAAGAAAGGAGGAGAAGAGGGAAGAATATTGGGACGCACCCCCACACTTCTCTTCTCTCCTCCAGACAGTAACTTCCTGCTGGCGAACGCGCAGGTGTCCAAAGGCTTCCCCATCGTGTACTGCTCTGACGGTTTCTGCGAGCTGACGGGATTCTCGCGCGCGGAGGTCATGCAGGAGAGCTGCGCCTGCCGCTTCCTGCATGGCCCGGACACCGGCGACGCCATCGTGCTGCACGTTGACCACGCCCTAGAGGACAAGAAAGAGTTTAAGGGGGAGATCGTCTTCTACAAGAAGAGCGGTGAGGGAGAAGGATTTCAGAAGCGCACACACATGTAAACATAAAGACATACACACACACACACACACAGATATACACACAGAGATATACACATACACACACATATATACACATACACACGCAAGCATACACACACAGAAACTCACTCACACACACACACACACACACACAGATATACACACACACACACATATATACACATACACACGCAAGCATACACACACAGAAACTCACTCACACACACACACAGATATACACACACACACGCATGCATACACTCACATTCACTCATACATACACAAACAGAAACTCACTCACACACGCACACACGCATACACACACACACACATTCACACACACTGTTGAAAATGACATACATTTTCCACAAAGTGATGGTAGAAGAGAGAAATCAACCTGGTGCTGTGACACATGTCAGGTGAATAGCCAGGTATGCTGCAGAATATAAACCAATGACAGCTCTCCTTATGGGGCGTATTACTGAAGCACTACACAAAAATACACAATATAACCAGCATGCAATATACACCAATACACAGTATTAAAACCCAAATGAGACACACACAAACACTCAGAAGCAGTGTTAGCAATTTACAAACCATGCCTATCTGTCATGGTTATTGGCAGCCTCGGGTGTGTCAGCCTCCGCTTCAGTGTTTGGATCTCACCCGGCTATTATTCCTCACACCTGTTTTGGGTTTTCTGCCGGTTATAAATAGCCCAGGACTTCCACCTTCCGGCACTTCAAGATTGTCTTTGCTATTTGACAAACGAAGTCGGTACGGAACAGGATTACAAGCGACCTTTTCGCTGTTAAGCTTTGCATAAGAGATACAAGGGACTTGCTTTAGCATTTTGAGTTGTTCCTGGAATTGTTTTTCTCTCTGGAATTGTCTGTCCCTCACTTTGGTTTGCACTCTGTTCTCATTGAGGGAGATTGCTTTTTTGTTTTTTTGCTTTTCTCTCCTGCATTGAGAGTTTGCTTCTTTTTTTTTCTGTTTTACTTATCGTTTGTTATTCGCTTGCTCATATTGTAAGCGAGAGGTTTTTTTTTCCCACTCAGTTCTCGAGTACGCCCTGTTTTTTGGGTTTGATTGTTTTGGCTTGGGGCCTAGAGTGTTTTCTATTTTCCATTCTTTGTTTATTTATATAGATATATCCCCCTCTCATAGTGCGGACCCATCCGTCCTTTTGGTGCACACTACAGTGTGTGCTTTTAGAACTCTTAGCTGTCGCGTTTGATTCTCTGAATCTTACACTCCACCTGATACTATCATTATAATAACATATTGCCTGTACGATGGATGCTCTTATCCACGGCTGAACACAGCCTATATTTACACACATTGGGCCACATTCATGAAATGTGAGCAGAATTAATTTTCACCTAAATCGTCCGTATTACCAATTTGGCCCGTATTTTGGCATTCATCAATGTTTTCGTATCTGAGATTTTATCAGACATACTAACAAATTTTGGAAACACTTAATTTGAAGGGTCCTTCATAAAAGCTATATAACTTCTTCATATGCACTACATAGCACATTTATAAGCACTACATAAACATTCATAAGTGCTTATGTCAGTGACCGCAAACATGCATATGGTGTGTTATGTCAACATTAATGCAGCAAGTGACATTACCATGACATACCAAGTGCAATTACATACTTGACATAATGATCACATGTCATTGCACTTAGTCTGTCGCCAGGGTTGCAATTGTGGTCAGCAGCTTAATCCAGCTAATGCCAGCGTACATCCAGTCTCTCTACAAGATGCAAAGCCAGGTGTAGGTAAAACTGGGTTTTTATGAAATTGCCAACCTGTCCAATGTTATCGGTGCCATGGACTGCACACCCAGGTGAACGTTTTTGTTGAAAAGTCGGTGAAACGCCGTCTCGCGTTCAGGGGGAAAACCAGATAAACTTTATTTAAAAGTGAAAGTTTTTTAACCAGTTAGAATGTAGCCAGCAGGCTATATCCCGGTAAAACCTGAGCAGTGTGGGACACACGCATCAATATGACCACAATTAGAATGCACCAGAGAGATTCTAAAATAAGGTAGCCCATGTGATTACCTGATTTCAAACCACATCTCACATGCACAGAACCCCTACAGAATTACAAAATGAGTAACGTTTAATTTATTTCCAGGCTGCGATAAAGCAATGCGCTCGCTCGTCCGATGCAGACTTAGACGCACAGCTATGCGTTTCTTCACCTCCAATTTAATGTCAATCCATGTATTTATTTTATTTTACTACTTTAACAGTTTGTGTGAGGGGTGATTCTGCATTGATGGTACATGTTATCTCCTGCTAGGCCTTTACTTTACCAGTTTATGACGCCAGTACTGACAATATTAAACTTATTTTTTTCTTGATTGAACATCTGCTAATAAAACTTCAATTTCAGTGTCAGAATAATTTTTTCTTTTGCTTTTTCTGGGCCATTTTGACTAGGTATCAACCTTTAAATGGAAGTGACAGCCTCCATATAAGGCAATTCATGGGCGTGGATTTATGCTAATCACAAAATGTGCTTTGTATGTGAATACGAAAAAATCGACCTTTTCCACACGGTTTGATGAATCCGAGGTAAATTATTCGTACAAACTCCTTTCGGACATAAATGTATGCGCATATTTAGGAACGTTTCATGAATGAGACCCATTACTCCTGACTGAACATTGCACATTCACTGAGGCACATCGCTCCAGGGCACAGCAGCATGTGCCATCCGGGATTCGAACCTGCAGCCGCCTGTCTCAGAGCCCACTTCCCCTTACTGACATGGGGTTGGGGGAAGGGGGGCTTGGTCGATGGAGCAGAAAATGAGTGCCTGTTACAAGGCGTCTCTTTCCCGCGCGCGATAATGGCAGCCGAGACGAAGGTGCAGGGGGAAACACACCATTTAATTATGATGTCATTCAAACGGAACATGTCTCGCACTTCCTCTCTACACACACACTCACACACACACACACACATGCACATACACACACACACATACACACTCACACACACACACCATCCTCTCTACACACACACTGACTGACACACATACACACACACACAAACACATATTGCTCAGAAATTTCTGAACATATTTTTTAGAGAAGTTACTTCTCAGGTTTGTTTGACATGGCAGAAAGCAGCTGAAGCAGAGAGCAGCTGAAGCAGAGAGCAGCTGAAGCAGAGAGCAGCTGAAGCAGAGAGCAGCTGAAGCAGAGAGCAGCTAAAGCAGAAAGCAGCTGAAGCAGAAAGCAGCTGAAGCAGAGAGCAGCTAAAGCAGAAAGCAGCTGAAGCAGAGAGCAGCTGAAGCAGAGAGCAGCTGAAGCAGAAAGCAGCTGAAGCAGAGATGAAGCAGAGAGCAGCTGAAGCAGAAAGCAGCTGAAGCAGAGAGCAGCTAAAGCAGAAAGCAGCTGAAGCAGAGAGTAGCTGAAGCAGAAAGCAGCTGAAGCAGAGAGCAGCTGAAGCAGAAAGCCAGACCAGCTGAAAGTCCAGATCATTACCCTCTCATTACTCTCTTATTTATAATCAATTTGACACTTAATATATTATTATACCGCCAAATGTACTCAGCCTTAATCAGCTCTCCTGTAGGCAGGACTAATTCCCCTCTGGGTAAATGCATGTCTACAGACAACGGCTGGAAAGGGGGGGGGGGGGTTCTTTTAAGGGCATACTGTAGCTGCTTTTGTAATTTAAATAGAGTGGTGAATTACTGGAGGTTGTCTTTAGATAAGGGGGCTTAGTGGATGCTGTGTTTAGATTACAGGGATTAGTGGATATTGTGCTTCGATTGAGGGGATTCGTTGGTGCTGTATTTATATAAAGGAGATTAGTGTATGTGCTGTTTACATTAGTTTTTTTGCGATTGCTTACACACTCATTGCGGAATCTGGCTCATTGTGTCAGAACTCGACACACAATGCAAACACTATATGGTGAATACGGTGTAACTCAAAACACAGAACTACAGTGTCTACATTTTCACACAAAGATGGGGGTGGGTTGGGTCAGACACATGCAGTCAAAACTAGAAGCGACAGGAAAGGCAGGAGCCCCCGCAGACGCACACCCCCAGAATGGGGGCACAACACTATATTGACAACGGCCAGTTCCTGTTCATGGGTGAACAGATGTTCCCTTCCACTCTCAGGAGGTCGTCTGGCAGTTCTGTAGAAAATGCAAGAACATGATGTCATTGGTTAGGTTCTTATTTACATACTGTACTCTCATACTGCATTACATGTACTTCACAGCACAATGCATACTGTTTTTATTCACTGAGGAGCACTATGCATACTGTTTTTATTCACTAAGGAGCACGATGCATACTGTTTTTATTCACTGAGGAGCACTATGCATACTGTTTTTATTCACTGAGGAGCGTATACTACCTAATACTGTAGGACTACATTGTGCTGTACTGTGATGCAGAATGATTATTACATAGGTACAGTCTAGTGTAGAAAGGTGAAGACATACCTGTTCCCCAGTCTAAATGTCTGTATTACGGATGCTCCCGTGTAGCGACTCAGGTTGGGCTGGACTCTCTGCCCAGCCTCCCTCATCGTCAGGCCATGATTTATCACATGGTCCACCAAAGTGACCCTAATGTCGTCAGAAATATGTCTCCGTCTATTGCCTGGCCCTCTTCCTCATCCTCATCCTCTTACTCATCCTCTTTTTCATCCTCATCTTCATCTTCTTCCTCTTTCTCTTCCTCTTCCTCCCGCTCTCACTGCCTCCATGTTTGCAAAGTTCTCACAAAAGAGGTGAGCTTACCTGAGGCCTAACCTAAGAGGTGAGCTTACCTGAGGCCTAACCTAAGAGGTGAGCTTACCTGAGGCCTAACCTAAGAGGTGAGCTTACCTGAGGCCTAACCTAAGAAGTGAGCTTACCTGAGGCCTAACCTAAGAGGTGAGTTTACCTGAGGCCTAACCTAAGAGGTGAGCTTACCTGAGGCCTAACCTAAGAGGTGAGCTCACCTGAGGCCTAACCTAAGAGGTGAGCTTACCTGAGGCCTAACCTAAGAGGTGAGCTTACCTGAGGCCTAACCTAAGAGGTGAGCTTACCTGAGGCCTAACCTAAGAGGTGAGCTCACCTGAGGCCTATTGGTAGTGCTAAAGCTCAGACTGATTGGTGTTAAATTAGTGTATAAGTGTTTTCATGTGTGTGTGGGTGTCGCCAATTTCAGGTATGTTTTGCATTTTGAATAGAAGTGTTTTCCCAATGATTGCAAGAGATTTCATTTTTGAACTAAGTGTCCAATGTAAGAAACTGCGTGTCGTGTTTCGCAAGAAGTGTGTTTGCAGAACTGCAAACAAAGTGCAAAGCAGAAAATGTGTTTGTACTTTTGGTGTCTTTGTTTAAGACATGGTTACAAACATTAAGGTGTTGATGCTTTTGTCTAAGCGTTCACTTCCAGTGTGTAAGCAATGGATAAAAACTGTAATGGGATTAGTGAAGATTAAGAGAATTAGTGCTGTTGGGCTTCGATTGAGGAGATTAGTAGATGGTATGCTTAGATTGTGGGTATTAGTGCATAATCTGTTTAGATTAGGGGATTAATGGAGGCTCTGTTGAGATTAGTGTGGATTAGTGGATGCTGTGGCATGCTGTATTTTTTCATTATGTCCATAAATGCAGACAAAAATGCGCAAAAAATGTTCAGTGTTAAATTAACTCTAACAGAGTTTATAGAGTTCAATCAAGATCAATCAGAGTTCAACCAGGATCAAATATGCTCAGAGGTGATTTAACTGAAGTACAGAAGAATGTGCAAAATGAGTTTCCCACTTTTTGTGTAATGAGAGTCTTTAATGATGTGAAGTTCTGAAGGCTCTGTATATTCCACACCTCCGGCCCGATTAACTCAAGACTTCCCCTCCTGATTCAGATCGCTCCCTTGAGGCTTTTCCAACAAACATTTTTGGGTTTTTCCAGGTGAACATCTGAGTCATACTCTATCAGTGTACACTATACTCTATCAGTGTGCACTGTACTCTATCAGTGTGCACTATACTCTATCAGTGTGCACTATACTCTATCAGTGTACACTATACTCTATCAGTGTGCACTATACTCTATCAGTGTGCACTATACTCTATCAGTGTACACTATACTCTATCAGTGTGCACTATACTCTATCAGTGTAAACTATACTCTATCAGTGTGCACTATACTCTATCAGTGTGCACTATACTCTATCAGTGTGCACTATACTCTATCAGTGTACACTATACTCTATCAGTGTACACTATACTCTATCAGTGTGCACTATACTCTATCAGTGTGCACTATACTCTATCAGTGTGCACTATACTCTATCAGTGTGCACTATACTCTATCAGTGTACACTATACTCTATCAGTGTGCACTATACTCTATCAGTGTGCACTATACTCTATCAGTGTGCACTATACTCTATCAGTGTACACTATACTCTATCAGTGTGCACTATACTCTATCAGTGTACACTATACTCTATCAGTGTACACTATACTCTATCAGTGTGCACTATACTCTATCAGTGTACACTATACTCTATCAGTGATCTGAGCCATGAGCTCCAGTGTTAGAGCAGCACTGTAAGAGCTCCAGTGTTAGAGCAGCAGTGTTAGAGCAGCACTGTAAGAGCTCCAGTGTTAGAGCAGCAGTGTTAGAGCAGCACTGTAAGAGCTCCAGTGTTAGAGCAGCACTGTAAGAGCTCCAGTGTTAGAGCAGCACTGTAAGAGCTCCAGTGTTAGAGCAGCAGTGTTAGAGCTCCAGTGTTAGAGCAGCAGTGTTAGAGCTGCAGTGTTAGAGCAGCAGTGTTAGAGCTCCAGTGTTAGCTGCAGTGTTAGAGCTCCAGTGTTAGAGCTCCAGTGTTAGAGCTGCAGTGTTAGAGCTCCAGTGTTAGAGCTCCAGTGTTAGAGCAGCAGTGTTAGAGCTCCAGTGTTAGAGCTCCAGTGTTAGAGCAGCAGTGTTAGAGCTCCAGTGTTAGAGCTCCAGTGTTAGAGCTCCAGTGTTAGAGCTCCAGTGTTAGAGCCGCAGTGTTAGAGCCGCAGTGTTAGAGTAGCAGTGTTAGAGCTCCAGTGTTAGAGCTCCAGTGTTAGCTGCAGTGTTAGAGCAGCAGTGTTAGAGCTCCAGTGTTAGAGCTCCAGTGTTAGCTGCAGTGTTAGAGCAGCAGTGTTAGAGCTCCAGTGTTAGAGCTCCAGTGCTAGCTGCAGTGTTAGAGCAGCAGTGTTAGAGCAGCAGTGTTAGAGCTCCAGTGTTAGCTGCAGTGTTAGAGCAGCAGTGTTAGAGCTCCAGTGTTAGAGCTCCAGTGTTAGCTGCAGTGTTAGAGCTCCAGTGTTAGAGCAGCAGTGTTAGAGCTACAGTGTTAGCTGCAGTGTTAGAGCTCCAGTGTTAGAGCTCCAGTGTTAGAGCAGCAGTGTTAGAGCTCCAGTGTTAGAGCCGCAGTGTTAGAGTAGCAGTGTTAGAGCTCCAGTGTTAGAGCTCCAGTGTTAGCTGCAGTGTTAGAGCAGCAGTGTTAGAGCTCCAGTGTTAGAGCTCCAGTGTTAGCTGCAGTGTTAGAGCTCCAGTGTTAGAGCAGCAGTGTTAGAGCTCCAGTGTTAGAGCTGCAGTGTTAGAGCTCCAGTGTTAGAGCTCCAGTGTTAGAGCTCCAGTGTTAGAGCTCCAGTGTTAGAGCTCCAGTGTTAGAGCTACAGTGTTAGCTGCAGTGTTAGAGCTCCAGTGTTAGAGCTGCAGTGTTAGAGCTCCAGTGTTAGAGCTCCAGTGTTAGAGCTGCAGTGTTAGAGCTCCAGTGTTAGAGCTGCAGTGTTAGAGCTCCAGTGTTAGAGCTCCAGTGTTAGAGCTCCAGTGTTAGAGCTGCAGTGTTAGAGCAGCAGTGTTAGAGCAGCAGTGTTAGAGCTCCAGTGTTAGAGCAGCAGTGTTAGAGCTCCAGTGTTAGAGCAGCAGTGTTAGAGCTCCAGTGTTAGAGCAGCAGTGTTAGAGCTCCAGTGTTAGAGCAGCAGTGTTAGAGCTCCAGTGTTAGAGCTCCAGTGTTAGAGCTCCAGTGTTAGAGCTCCAGTGTTAGAGCTCCAGTGTTAGAGCTCCAGTGTTAGAGCTCCAGTGTTAGAGCTGCAGTGTTAGAGCTGCAGTGTTAGAGCTCCAGTGTTAGAGCTCCAGTGTTAGAGCTCCAGTGTTAGAGCTCCAGTGTTAGAGCTCCAGTGTTAGAGCTACAGTGTTAGAGCCGCAGTGTTAGAGCTCCAGTGTTAGAGCTCCAGTGTTAGAGCTCCAGTGTTAGAGCTCCAGTGTTAGAGCTACAGTGTTAGCTGCAGTGTTAGAGCTCCAGTGTTAGAGCTGCAGTGTTAGAGCTCCAGTGTTAGAGCTCTAGTGTTAGAGCTCCAGTGTTAGAGCAGCAGTGTTAGAGCTCCAGTGTTAGAGCTACAGTGTTAGAGCTCCAGTGTTAGAGCTCCAGTGTTAGAGCTCCAGTGTTAGAGCTCCAGTGTTAGAGCTCCAGTGTTAGAGCTCCAGTGTTAGAGCAGCAGTGTTAGAGCTCCAGTGTTAGAGCTCCAGTGTTAGAGCCGCAGTGTTAGAGCTCCAGTGTTAGAGCTCCAGTGTTAGAGCTCCAGTGTTAGAGCTCCAGTGTTAGAGCTACAGTGTTAGCTGCAGTGTTAGAGCTCCAGTGTTAGAGCTCCAGTGTTAGAGCTCCAGTGTTAGAGCTCCAGTGTTAGAGCTCCAGTGTTAGAGCTCCAGTGTTAGAGCTCCAGTGTTAGAGCAGCAGTGTTAGAGCCGCAGTGTTAGAGCTCCAGTGTTAGAGCTCCAGTGTTAGAGCCGCAGTGTTAGAGCTCCAGTGTTAGCTGCAGTGTTAGAGCTCCAGTGTTAGAGCCGCAGTGTTAGAGCTCCAGTGTTAGAGCTCTAGTGTTAGAGCTCCAGTGTTAGAGCTGCAGTGTTAGGGATATTTTCAGCATCATCACTCCTGTTTAGAATGCTCTCACGCTGGTCTGGAAATCATTTTTATAGTTCAGTGCATGTTACTGCATGGGGATCTCTCTCTCTCTGTCTCACACCCCCCTTCTCTCTTTCTCACTGAACTCAAAGTGTCGGATCTGACAGAGTGTGTACTTTAAATCCGGTTCCTTCCACAGCATTATGCTGTTACTGAAATGCACTGTCTAATAAACTGGCAGAGGTATCAGTGCATATACAGTATTCTCCATTCATATCGTCTCTCTACATAAGCCCCAGATATGCGTATCCTCCGTTCAAAACATCTCTCTATATAAGCCCCAGATATGAGTATCCTCCATTCATAACATCTCTCTATATAAGCCCCAGATATGAGTATCCTCCATTCATAACATCTCTCTATATAAGCCCCAGATATGAGTATCCTCCATTCATAACGTCACAACTGAAACCTACTCTACTGAAACTTACTTGACTGAAACCTACACTACTGAAACCTACTCTACTGAAACCTACACTACTGAAACCTACTCTACTGAAACCTACTCTACTGAAACCTACACTACTGAAACCTACTCTACTGAAACATACACTACTGAAAACTACTCTACTTAAACCTACTCTACTGAAACCTACTCTACTGAAACCTACTCTACTGAAACCTACACTACTGAAACCTACTCTACTGAAACCTACTCTACTGAAACCTACACTACTGAAACCTACTCTACTGAAACCTACACTACTGAAACCTACTCTACTGAAATCTACTCTACTGAAACCTACTCTACTGAAACCTACTCTACTGAAACCTACTCTACTAAAACCTACACTACTGAAACCTACTGTACTGAAACCTACTCTACTGAAATCTACTCTACTGAAACCTACTCTACTGAAACCTACTCTACTGAAACTTACTCTCTACTGAAACTTACTCTACTGAAACCTACACTACTGAAACCTACTCTCTACTGAAACTTACTCGACTGAAACCTACTCTACTGAAACCTACACTACTGAAACCTACTCTACTGAAACCTACTCTACTGAAACCTACACTACTGAAACCTATTCTACTGAAACCTACTCTACTGAAACCTACTCTACTGAAATCTACTCTACTGAAACCTACACTACTGAAACCTACTCTACTGAAATCTACTCTACTGAAACCTACTCTACTGAAACCTACTCTACTGAAACCTACACTACTAAAACCTACACTACTGAAACCTACTGTACTGAAACCTACTCTACTGAAACCTACTCTACTGAAACCTACTCTACTGAAACCTACACTACTGAAACCTACTCTACTGAAACCTACACTACTGAAACCTACTCTACTAAAACCTACACTACTGAAACCTACTCTACTGAAACCTACACTACTGAAACCTACTCCACTGAAATCTACTCTACTGAAACCTACTCTACTGAAACCTACTCTACTGAAACCTACACTACTGAAACCTACACTACTGAAACCTACTCTACTGAAACCTACTCTACTGAAACCTACACTACTGAAACCTACACTACTGAAACCTACTCTACTGAAACCTACTCTACTGAAACCTACACTACTGAAACCTACACTTCTGAAACCTACACTACTGAAACCTACACTACTGAAACCTACTCTACTGAAACCTACTGTACTGAAACCTACACTTCTGAAACCTACTCTACTAAAACCTACACTACTGAAACCTACTCTACTGAAACCTACACTTCTGAAACCTACTCTACTGAAACCTACTCTACTGAAACCTACTGTACTGAAACCTACTCTACTGAAACCTACACTACTGAAACCTACTGTACTGAAACCTACTGTACTAAAACCTACACTACTGAAACCTACTCTACTGAAACCTACTCGACTGAAACCTACTGTACTGAAACCTACACTACTGAAACCTACTCAACTGAAACCTACACTACTGAAACCTACAGTACTGAAACCTACTGTACTAAAACCTACACTACTGAAACCTACTCTACTAAAACCTACACTACTGAAACCTACTCTACTGAAACCTACACTTCTGAAACCTACTCTACTGAAACCTACTGTACTCAAACCTACACTACTGAAACCTACTGTACTGAAACCTACTGTACTAAAACCTACACTACTGAAACCTACTCTACTGAAACCTACACTACTGAAACCTACACTACTGAAACCTACTCTACTGAAACCTACACTACTGAAACCTACTCTACTGAAACCTACTCTACTGAAACCTACACTACTGAAACCTACACTACTGAAACCTACACTACTGAAACCTACTCTACTGAAACCTACTCTACTGAAACCTACACTACTGAAACCTACTGTACTGAAACCTACTGTACTAAAACCTACACTACTGAAACCTACACTACTGAAACCTACACTACTGAAACCTACTCTACTGAAACCTACTCTACTGAAACCTACACTACTGAAACCTACTGTACTGAAACCTACTGTACTAAAACCTACACTACTGAAACCTACACTACTGAAACCTACACTACTGAAACCTACTCTACTGAAACCTACTCTACTGAAACCTACACTACTGAAACCTACACTACTGAAACCTACTCTACTGAAACCTACACTACTGAAACCTACTCTACTGAAACCTACTCTACTGAAACCTACACTACTGAAACCTACTCTACTGAAACCTACTCTACTGAAACCTACACTACTGAAACCTACTCTACTGAAACCTACTCTACTGAAATATACTCTACTGAAACCTACACTACTGAAACCTACTCTACTGAAACCTACTCTACTGAAACCTACACTACAAGGAACATTCAATAAAAATTTTATAAATAATGTTTTTGAAAATATTTTCATTGTGATATGTTTTTGTCCTCTAAGTGATTTCTATTTTGTCAAAACATTTAAATACTTAAAACTGGGTCTCAGAATTTGCCGATGTGATTAAAATAAATGTGGAGTATGATGTTACAGTTATGGGTGATGATGTCACAGTTATGGGTGGCTCAGCCGTGGAATGGCGAGGTCCATCCTGTGTGATTTTGGCACACAGTAAAGCTAACCATGTAAATTTAACTATAAAAGTGAGTAATTTATCAGTGAGCTATTTACTCTGAGTTTGCCGTTTCACGGAACATTGAGAGTGTGGTTTTACAGCAGTCTGATGATGTTTTTATGTTTTATTTACTGTGTTGTGTGTGCATGTTGTGGGCTCTTTTCCGTAGCGGCGTTCTTCTGGTGCTTACTGGACATCGTCCCCATTAAAAATGAGAAGGGAGATGTGGTCCTGTTCCTCGCCTCCTTTAAGGACATCACCGACATCAAGGTCAAGGTTGTCCCTGAGGAAAAGAGAGAAGGTAACCACAGGGCTCACAGCTTGGTGTAAAAACAACACTGATAGAGTATAGTGTACCCTGGCAGAGTATATTGTATATTGTACACTGATATAGTATATTATACACTGATAGAGTACATTGTATACTGTATACTGTTAGAGTATATTGTATATTGTTCACTGTTAGAGTACATTGTATACTGTATACTGATAGAGTATATTGTATACTGTATACTGATAGAGTATATTGTATATTGTTCACTGATAGAGTACATTGTATACTGTATACTGATAGAGTATATTGTAGTGCTGCAGAACTGGTAGTCCCGTAGTGCTGACCGAGGAATCACCTCCCGAATCAACGCAGTGATGAACCAGGGTTCAGAGAAACAACTGAGGTTATAAAAACTCTCAGTAATGAAGCTAAACGCTGCTTATAGATGCACTGCAGCATAATTAGGGTAATTAGGCTTTCAAAAAAAAGCTGATTCTTTTTCACAGAAAATGATTTATATCCTGTAGGGTTATTTTGGTTCAATGGAATTCAATAGTTAGGATTGCGGTGTGGTGTGTGGGCACTGCTGAGAGGTGAGTGAGTGTGTGTGTGTGTGTGTGTGTGTGTGTGTGAGTGTGAGTGTGTGAAAGAGAGTCTGTGTGTGTGGGTGTGAGTGAGTGTCGATAGTGTGTGTATGTGTGTGTGTAGTATCAGACATGGGGGAAATCCTATAGCCCCCTCCCGCCCCTCTAACCCAGATTCCACTCACACCTGCCTCCCATTATCTCTGGGCTGCATTCTGATTGGCTAATTTCCAGGAAAGGAAGACATCCCTCTCTCCCCCTCTCTCTTTCTCTGGGGCTGGCCTCACAGGTAACAACGAAAAGGGGAAATTCATCATGATCTAAAAATAAACCGACTTCATAGTGATTGGCGGGTTTTATAGATGATTACAGCCCGTTGTTCAAGCACCAAACTCTGCACCCCTCTCTCCGACTCCTCATTCTCTCCTCCCTCCTCTCATTCTCTCCTCCCTCTCCTCATTCTCTCCTCCTTCCTCTCATTCTCTCCTCCCTCTCCTCATTCTCTCCTCCTTCCTCTCATTCTCTCCTCCCTCTCCTCATTCTCTCCTCCCTCCTCTCATTCTCTCCTCCCTCCCCTCATTCTCTCCTCCCTCTCCTCATTCTCTCCTCCCTCCCCTCATTCTCTCCTCCCTCTCCTCATTCTCTCCTCCTTCCTCTCATTCTCTCCTCCCTCTCCTCATTCTCTCCTCCTTCCTCTCATTCTCTCCTCCCTCCCCTCATTCTCTCCTCCCTCTCCTCATTCTCTCCTCCCTCTCCTCATTCTCTCCTCCCTCTCCTCTCCTCCCTCCCCTCCCCTCATTCTCTCCTCCCTCTCCTCATTCTCTCCTCCTTCCTCTCATTCTCTCCTCCCTCTCCTCATTCTCTCCTCCTTCCTCTCATTCTCTCCTCCTTCCTCTCATTCTCTCCTCCCTCCCCTCATTCTCTCCTCCCTCTCCTCATTCTCTCCTCCCTCTCCTCATTCTCTCCTCCCTCTCCTCATTCTCTCCTCCTTCCTCTCATTCTCTCCTCCCTCTCCTCATTCTCTCCTCCATCCTCTCATTCTCTCCTCCTTCCTCTCATTCTCTCCTCCCTCCCCTCATTCTCTCCTCCCTCCCCTCATTCTCTCCTCCCTCTCCTCATTCTCTCCTCCCTCTCCTCATTCTCTCCTCCTTCCTCTCATTCTCTCCTCCCTCCCCTCATTCTCTCCTCCCTCTCCTCATTCTCTCCTCCCTCTCCTCATTCTCTCTTCCCTCTCCTCATTCTCTCCTCCCTCTCCTCATTCTCTTCTCCCTCTCCTCATTCTCTCCTCCCTCCTCTCATTCCCTCCTCCCTCTCCTCATTCTCTCCTCCCTCTCCTCATTCTCTTCTCCCTCTCCTCATTCTCTTCTCCCTCCCCTCATTCTCTCCTCCCTCTCTTTCTCCGCCACATGTCGGGCCTGACGGGGGACACCAGGGGTGGGGTGCACGTGGGACGAATCGGGAGCCTCAGACGACATGTTTTGTGGCAAATCGACGAGCAGGCAGGAGCGAGTCGGTGGAAACGTCCCAAAATAAACACGCTCGAAGCGGTCGGCCAATCGTCTGCAAACCCACTTTCTCCCAGCGGCGTTTGTGCAGGAAAAACCGAGATTCCTTCATTAAAAGGCTGTCAGCGTATGTGTGAGTGTGTGTGTGTGTGTGTGTGTGAGTGTGTGTGTGAGTGTGTGTGTGTGTGTGAGTGTGTGAGTGAGTGTGTGTGAGTGAGTGTGTGAGTGAGTGTGTGAGTGAGTGTGTGTGTGTGTGTGTGTGTGAGTGAGTGAGTGTGTGTGAGTGTGTGAGTGAGTGAGTGTGTGTGAGTGAGTGTGTGTGAGTGAGTGTGTGTGTGTGAGTGTGTGTGTGTGTGTGTGTGTGTGTGTGTGTGTGTGAGTGTGTGTGTGTGTGTGAGTGAGTGTGTGTGAGTGAGTGTGTGTGTGTGTGAGTGTGTGTGTGAGTGTGTGTGTGTGTGTGTGTGAGTGTGTGTGTGTGAGTGTGTGTGTGTGTGTTTGAGTGTGTGTGTGAGTGTGTGTGTGTGTGTGAGTGTGTGATTCTGTGATTAAATATCTTCATGTCATTCCCTGCCTTTCCACAAATTAAAGTTCTTCTATTTTTTTATCTTATAAAGATGATCTTTTGTTCGACAAAAGAGGCCACATTATGACAACGTGCATAAGAAAAATGTAATTTAATACATTACCATTTCAACGCAGATAATGTCAATATGTAATTTCGGTAGTTCACTAGGTCAGTTTCTTCAGAGAGGAAATAATCTTTGTGAAGATGAGAAGTGCGTGTGATAAGGTTGTGGGTGGAGCTTGTGGTCAGGGCCAGGCAGTGAGGGTATGATCTCAGACGGTTCGTCACATCCTGTACAGCCCTTATAACCCCATTATAAAGCGTCACTTCCCCTTATACCTTATATCTGTTTATCTCTGTTTGAAAGTATAGAAATAAATTATAATACTATTGATTGGAGGGGAGCAACATACAAGATCAACACTCCTGGGTGTTAACCTCTACTGACACTGGGGGTTCTACTGACACTGGGGGTTCTACTGACGCTGGGGGCTCTACTGACATTCTGGGGGTTCTACCATTGTGATGTTGTGTTTTTAGTTGTGGCTGTAATGTTGTGTGTTTAGTTGTGGCAGTGATGTTGTGTGTTTAGTTGTGGCTGTGATGTTGTGTGTTTAGTTGTGGCAGTGATGTTGTGTGTTTAGTTGTGGCTGTGATGTTGTGTGTTTAGTTGTGGCAGTGATGTTGTGTGTGTAGTTGTGGCAGTGATGTTGTGTGTTTAGTTGTGGCTGTGATGTTGTGTGTTTAGTTGTGGCAGTGATGTTGTGTGTTGAGTTGTGGCAGTGATGTTGTGTTTAGTTGTGGCTGTGGTGTTGTGTATATGGTTGTAGTTGTGTTTAGTTGTGGTTGTGATGTTGTGTGTTGCGTCTGTGACGTTGTGTGTTTTTTGTCGCTGTGACATTGTTTGTTGATTGTGAGATGTTAGCTTGTGATGTAAAGGCACCGGTTTGTGTTGTTTGTTTTCTCAGAGAGATGTAAAGGCCGGTTTGTTTTCTCAGAGAGATGTAAAGACCGGTTTGTTTTCTCAGAGAGACGTAAAGGCAGGTTTGTTTTCTCAGAGAGACGTAAAGGCAGGTTTGTGTTTTTTGTTTTCTCAGTGAGACGTAAAGGCCGGTTTCATTTCTCAGAGAGATATAAAAGACGGTTTGTTGTCTCAGAAAGACGTAAAGACCGGTTTGGTTTCTCAGAGAGACATAAAGGCCGGTTTGTTTTCTCAGAAAGACGTAAAGGCCGGTTGAAGAAGGGGTCCCACTTCAGCTCGGCTCGGCTCAGGGGGGGTACCGTCCTGTACCACATCTCTGGACACCTGCACACCCGGGAGAGGAAGAGCAAACTCAAACTCAACAAGGTATCTACACCCCCAAAACCCCCAAATCCACACCCCCAATACCCCCAAATCCACAACCTGAAAACCCCCAAATCTATACCCCCAAAACCACAAATCCACACCCCGAAAACCCCCACATCCGTACTCCCAAAATCCCCAAATCCACACCCCAAAAACCCCCAAATCCACACCCCGAAAACTCCCACATCCGTACCCCCAAAATCCCCAAATCCACACCCCAAAAACCCCCGAATCCACTCCCCAAAAAACCCCACATCCGTACCTCCAAAACCCCCACATCCACACCCCCAAAACCCACAAATCCATACCCTCAAAATCCACACTAACACCCCATGCCCCTAAATACCACAGCCCACACCCCAAACCTACTCCCTACAACACGTTATTACACAAAATTAAGGAGAGCCAGGCTTGGGGTTAACCTAGAGTGATGTGCCCACTTTTACCTGGTTACCTGGTTACCTGGGGGTGTCCTGTGTGCAGAATGTGTTTGGTGACCCACCGGCGCTCCCTGAGTACAAAGTCGCCGATGCCAAGAAGTCGAAGTTCATCCTTCTGCACTACAGTACCTTCAAAGCGGGCTGGGATTGGCTGATTCTCCTGGCCACTTTCTACGTTGCCGTGACGGTGCCGTACAACGTGTGCTTCATCGGAGACGATGACCTCACACGCAGCACCACGGTCAGCGACATCGCCGTGGAGATCCTCTTCATTATCGGTGAATGCCCATTCTCTCAGCAAGGTCTTTATGGAAATGCTATGCCAATATACACCACTGTCACATTAAGCACTGTGTGTGTGTGTGTGTGTGTCTATGTATGTACATGTGTGCATGTGTGCACATTGTGTGTGTTTGTACACATATGTGTGTGCGTTTATGTGCATGTGTGTGTGCGTGTGGGTGCCCTGCGTGTGTGTGTTCTGCAGATATCGTGTTCAGTTTCCGCACCACATACGTGAGTAAGTCTGGTCAGGTGATCTTTGAGGCGCGGCTCATCTGCATTCACTACATGACCACCTGGTTCATCATCGACCTGGTCGCCGCCCTGCCATTTGACCTCCTGTTCGCCTTCAAAGTCAGCGTGGTGAGTGTCCTTGCATTACATTATATTATAATATATTATACTGCAATATATTACACTACATTACAATACATTTTAATAGGTTACAGTAAATTACAGTACTGTGTGTTACAGTGCATTACAGTACTGTGTGTTACAGTGCATTACAGTACTGTGTGTTACAGTACCTCACAGTACTGTGTGTTACAGTGCATTACAGTACTGTGTGTTACAGTGCATTACAGTACTGTGTGTTACAGTGCATTACAGTACTGTGTGTTGCAGTGCATTACAGTGCTGTGTGTTACAGTGCATTACAGTAATGTGTGTTACAGTGCATTACAGTACTGTGTGTTACAGTACCTCACAGTAATGTGTGTTACAGTGCATTACAGTGCTGTGTGTTACAGTGCATTACAGTACTGTGTGTTACAGTGCATTACAGTACTGTGTGTTACAGTGCATTACAGTACTGTGTGTTACAGTGCATTACAGTACTGTGTGTTACAGTGCATTACAGTACTGTGTGTTACAGTGCATTACAGTACTGTGTGATACAGTGCATTACAGTACTGTGTGTTACAGTACCTCACAGTACTGTGTGTTATAGTGCATTACAGTACTGTGTGTTACAGTACATGACAGTACTGTGTGTTACAGTGCATTACAGTACTGTGTGTTACAGTGCATTACAGTACTGTGTGTTACAGTGCATTACAGTACTGTGTGTTACAGTGCATTACAGTACTGTGTGTTACAGTGCATTACAGTACTGTGTGTTACAGTACATTACAGTACTGTGTGTTACAATACCTCACAGTACTGTGTGTTACAGTGCATTACAGTACTGTGTGTTACAGTGCATTACAGTACTGTGTGTTACAGTACCTCACAGTACTGTGTGTTACAGTGCATTACAGTACTGTGTGTTACAGTACCTCACAGTACTGTGTGTTACAGTGCATTACAGTACTGTGTGTTACAGTACATTACAGTACTGTGTGTTACAGTGCATTACAGTACTGTGTGTTACAGTGCATTACAGTACTGTGTGTTACAGTACATTACAGTACTGTGTGTTACAGTGCATTACAGTACTGTGTGTTACAGTACCTCACAGTACTGTGTGTTACAGTGCATTACAGTACTGTGTGTTACAGTGCATTACAGTACTGTGTGTTACAGTACATTACAGTACTGTGTGTTACAGTGCATTACAGTACTGTGTGTTACAGTACATTACAGTACTGTGTGTTACAGTGCATTACAGTACTGTGTGTTACAGTACCTCACAGTACTGTGTGTTACAGTGCATTACAGTACTGTGTGTTACAGTGCATTACAGTACTGTGTGTTACAGTGCATTACAGTGCTGTGTGTTACAGTGCATTACAGTACTGTGTTACAGTGCATTACAGTACTGTGTGTTACAGTGCATTACAGTACTGTGTGTTACAGTGCATTAGAGTACTGTGTGTTACAGTGCATTACAGTACTGTGTGTTACAGTGCATTACAGTACTGTGTGTTACAGTGCATTAGAGTACTGTGTGTTACAGTGCATTACAGTACTGTGTGTTACAGTGCATTACAGTGCTGTGTGTTACAGTGCATTACAGTAATGTGTGTTACAGTGCATTACAGTACTGTGTGTTACAGTACCTCACAGTAATGTGTGTTACAGTGCATTACAGTGCTGTGTGTTACAGTGCATTACAGTACTGTGTGTTACAGTGCATTACAGTACTGTGTGTTACAGTGCATTACAGTACTGTGTGTTACAGTGCATTACAGTGCTGTGTGTTACAGTGCATTACAGTACTGTGTTACAGTGCATTACAGTACTGTGTGTTACAGTGCATTACAGTACTGTGTGTTACAGTGCATTAGAGTACTGTGTGTTACAGTGCATTACAGTACTGTGTGTTACAGTGCATTACAGTGCTGTGTGTTACAGTGCATTACAGTACTGTGTGTTACAGTGCATTACAGTACTGTGTGTTACAGTGCATTACAGTACTGTGTGTTACAGTGCATTACAGTGCTGTGTGTTACAGTGCATTACAGTACTGTGTGTTACAGTGCATTACAGTACTGTGTGTTACAGTGCATTACAGTAATGTGTGTTACAGTACCTCACAGTACTGTGTGTTACAGTGCATTACAGTACTGTGTGTTACAGTGCATTACAGTACTGTGTGTTACAGTGCATTACAGTACTGTGTGTTACAGTGCATTACATTACTGTGTGTTACAGTGCATTACAGTACTGTGTGTTACAGTGCATTACAGTGCTGTGTGTTACAGTGCATTACAGTACTGTGTTACAGTGCATTACAGTACTGTGTGTTACAGTGCATTACAGTACTGTGTGTTACAGTGCATTACAGTACTGTGTGTTACAGTGCATTACAGTGCTGTGTGTTACAGTGCATTACAGTACTGTGTTACAGTGCATTACAGTACTGTGTGTTACAGTGCATTACAGTACTGTGTGTTACAGTGCATTAGAGTACTGTGTGTTACAGTGCATTACAGTACTGTGTGTTACATTATAATATCTTTCCAGTAAGTCTCACTGAAATAAAGCCACAGTCACAAATATGAGCCACAATCAAAGAGTGATCCCACCAACCCTGTGCCTCTGTGATGTCATGTTTTAAAAAAAATCATTTTATTCGTGGTGGGTATGTCTTTGCCCCGCCCACCCATGAGCCTGTAGGTGTGGCCACTGGCTCCTCTCAAAAACCTATTCAGTGCTCTTGTGTACTTTGCTTTGTAAGTGGCTTTTTATATGAGCAGCTGTTATATGGCGGTAGAGTAATGTGATCTGTGTATGTATGTGTGTGTGCGTGTGTGTGTGTGTCTGCTGGTTCCCCCAGTGGATGCACAGGTTTTCAGTCTTATTCAGGGTTTAGACAATGCAGGGTTTAGAGCAGGCCTAGAGAGCAGGGTTTAGAGCAGGGATAAGAGAGCGGAGTTTAGACCAGGACTTAGAGAGCAGGGTTTAGAGCAGGTTTAGAAAGCAGGGTTTAGAGCAGGACTTAGAGAGCGGGGTTTAGAATAAGCCTTAGTGAGCAGGGTTTAGAGAAGGTTTTAGAAAGCGAGGTTTAGAGCAAGCCTTAGAGAGCGGGGTTTAGAGCAGGTTTTAGAAAGCGGGGTTTAGAGCAAGCCTTAGAGAGCGGGGTTTAGAGCAAGACTTAGATAGCAGGTTTTAGAGCAGGTTGTAATTGAGTTGCTGGATGACAGGGCCAGTGGAAAGGATACATTGTTCCATTGGGGGGGCATGGCCCCTGATTGGATCGGTTCCCGTTGAGTATAGCCTATTGGATCAATATGTCCTGTGGTGGGTGGGCTACGTCTGAGAGACAGCCAATCAGCTCAGAAATGACTGAAAAACTCAAACAATCGGCTATTCCACAGAGCCCTAATTAAAGTAGGCCTGTTTAAAACAATGCACATGTGTTTGTGTGTGTGTGTGTGTGTGTGTATGCGTGCATGTGCGTGTGTGTGTGTGTCTGTGTATGTGAATGCATGTGTGTGTACGTTTATGTGTGTTTGCATGCGTTTGTTGGAATGTGTGTGTGTGTGCGTATGTGTGAGTGTCTGTGGTGCTTGCATGCATGTATGTGTGTGTATGTGTTCATGCGTGCGTGCGTATGTGTAAGTGTGTATGTGTGTGTATGTGCATGCATGTGTACGTGCGTGTGTGTGCGTGCCTTTGTGTAAGTGTGTATGTGTGTGTGTGCGTGCCTTTGTGTAAGTGTGTATGTGTGTGTGTGCGTGCCTTTGTGTAAGTGTGTATGTGTGTGTGTGCATGCCTTTGTGTAAGTGTGTGTGTGTGTGTGTGCGTGCCTTTGTGTAAGTGTGTGTGTGTGTGTGTGCGTGCCTTTGTGTAAGTGCGTGTGTGTGTGTGTGCATGCCTTTGTGTAAGTGTGTATGTGTGTGTGTGCGTGCCTTTGTGTAAGTGTGTGTGTGTGCATGCCTTTGTGTAAGCGTGTGTGTGTGTGTAGCACTGTGAGGTCCCTAGTTTCTCTGCACAGTGAGCTGTATTCTCCAGGATCTCTATGAATCTTTGGCAATTACGGGCTGAAGTGTCGTTCCCCTGGCGGCGTCCCGCCGGTGTGATCCCCCCCCCCCCCGGGAGCGTGTGATATTTCCAGTAATAGACTCCGGAATGTTTATTTTTCTGCACAACACGGGGAAATCAGGGCGGTCGTTCGCACCGTCTGAACTGCCGTCAAGAGCAACATCTGTTCCCCTCCGTATTCAGCCCTCTGTATTCACAGCGTACGCCAGTCTGACTTTCAGCTTCTGGGAGATGGGTGGGTTTGTCTGAGTAAGGCTCGGATCGCACGGTCTGGATTCCGGTTCACTTTGAATTAGGCTCACCTGTCATCGAGACCATCTGCAAAAGAATGTTACACTTTGTGAGATCCCTGCAGTCTGATTGGTCGGTCCAAGTTTCAGCCACTCCCTTTCAAGCCAAAGCACATCTTTATCTCACAGTATCAAACTTATGGTACTATTAACCTGACCAGGTTAACCTTACGGTACTATGAGCCTGACCAGGTTAACCTTACGGTACTATGAGCCTGACCAGGTTAACCTTACGGTACTATGAGCCTGACCAGGTTAACCTTACGGTACTATGAGCCTGACCAGGTTAACCTTACGGTACTATGAGCCTGACCAGGTTAACCTTACGGTACTATGAGCCTGACCAGGTTAACCTTACGGTACTATGAGCCTGACCAGGTTAACCTTACGGTACTATGAGCCTGACCAGGTTAACCTTACGGTACTACGAGCCTGACCAGGTTAACCTTACGGTACTACGAGCCTGACCAGGTTAACCTTACGGTACTACGAGCCTGACCAGGTTAACCTTACGGTACTATGAGCCTGACCAGGTTAACCTTACGGTACTATGAGCCTGACCAGGTTAACCTTACGCTACTATGAGCCTGACCAGGTTAACCTTGTGACGTTGTGTAGGCAGGGTTGATGTGGAGGAAACCTTGCAAGCCAACTCGTCCAATGAGAAATAATATAGGGCTGATTTAAACATGGCAAAAACATCAGATTTATCCCTCTCATAAACTGTAACTGTAACTCTTCCAGGGCATCTGATTTAGATGCAGGTTCTCCCTCCCTCTGTCTCTCTCCCTCTCTCTCTCTTTCCCTCTGTCTCTCTTTCCCTCTGTCTCTCTTTCCCTCTATCTCTCTTTCCCTCTCTCTCTCTCCCTCTGTCTCTCTCTCCCTCTCTCTCTCTTTCCCTCTGTCTCTCTCTCACTCTGTCTCTCTTTCCCTCTCTCTCTCTCTCCCTCTGTCTTTCTCTCCCTCTCTCTCTCTTTCCCTCTGTCTCTCTCTCCCTCTGTCTCCCTCTCTCTCTCTTTCCCTCTGTCTCTCTCTCACTCTGTCTCTCTTTCCCTCTATCTCTCTTTCCCTCTCTCTCTCTCCCTCTCTCTCTCTCCCTCTCTGTCTCTTTCCCTCTGTCTCTCTCTCCCTCTCTCGCTTTCCCTCTGTCTCTCTCTCCCTCTGTCTCTCTCTCCCTCTCTCTCTCTCTCTTTCCCTCTCTCTCTTTCCCTCTGTCTCTCTCTCACTCTCTCTCTCTTTCCCTCTGTCTCTCTCTCTCTCTGCCTCTGTCTCTCTCTCTCTCTCCCTCTGTCTCTCTCTGCCTCTCTCTCTCTCTGCCTCTCTCTCTCTCTGCCCCTCTCTCTCTTTCCCTCTGTCTCTCTCTCCCTCTCTCGCTTTCCCTCTGTCTCTCTCTCCCTCTCTCTCTCTCTCCCTCTGTCTCTCTCTCCCTCTGTCTCTCTTTCTCTCACTCTGTCTGTCTTCCCTCTCTCTCTCTCTTTCTCTCTCCGTTAGCATTGCTGTTGTGTTTGTTTGATTACTGCCGTTCCACCAGCTCTTGAATATGTAATTCTGTCTGCTGCAAACAGGGGCTTATTTGTCTGCTAATGTTTAGTTCGTTGATGAACATTAGCGCCATAGTGGATAAACGTATATCTGCCTCTCCTCATGTTCCGCACCACGCCATTTCTTTCCCTCGGAAGCGGCTCCGCGGATCCGGATCCGTGTGAAAACCGCAGGGAAAGAGAGTATTCCCAGGCCTTTAGACTAGCCTCATGTGATTCATGCGTAAAGGTGACTATGAGATTATTAAACGCATTCATCAGTTCACTGTGCTAATGCATTCACAGCGGATCAGTGTAAGGTATTCTCTCATAATGATTGTTTATTGTCTAATAACAGTATTAGAGCTTGGTTAGCCGATGCTGTGCCATTTTCTCACCTGGCCTCGCCCATGATACTCTCACCTGGCCCCGCCCTCCTGATCATGCTCTCTTATCTCCGCCCTGCTGCAGCTGTCGGTGGTGCACCTGTTGAAGACGGTGCGGTTGCTACGGTTACTGCGGCTGCTGCAGAAGATGGACAGGTACTCCCAGCACAGCACTGTGGTACTGACCCTGCTCATGTCCATGTTCGGCCTGCTCGCCCACTGGATGGCCTGTATCTGGTACGTCATCGGCAAGAAGGAGATCGAGCTCAATGCCAAGAACTGGGACATTGGTGAGCTCCGCACTACAAATCCCATCATCCTCTCTGTACTTCAAATCCCATCATCCTGTTTGTCTGCACTTTCAGTCCTATTGTCATCTCTGCTTCATTCACAAGATCCCTGCTATACTTTAAATCCCATGATCCTCTCTGCTTCAGGCTCATTGTACCCTGTGATGCTTGTTGATCCCATGATCCTCTCTGCTTCAGATCCCATGTTTATAACATTAGCATTTGCTTTATGTTTAGCCCAGTGGATGGGAAAGACAGGATCACTGCTGATGTTTAGATCAGACTCTGTCATTACACTGTCATAGTGAATGAAAAGAGATATTAAAGACGCAAATACAGTCAAGTCGGAAAGTCTGAATACCCCTTTCACTTTCTCCACGTTTTATTACATGACAGACATATTCTACAATAGATTGAGTTCATTTTTTGTCTTAAAATTCTACACAAAATAGCCCATAATGACAAAGTGAAAACATGTTTTTAGAAATTTTTGCAAATGTATTAAAAATCGAAAACTTCATATTCATACCCTTTGCTTTAACATATTTTTAAAGTATCATATTTAATATTTGGTTGCATATCCTTTGCATACTTCCTGAAGTCTGTGACCCATCAACATCAAAAGACTCTCGATATCTTATTTTCAGGTACTGTTACAAGCGATACTATAAGCTCTCTGCCTTTGAATGGATCTCTATGGGAATTGGGGGGTGAGACTAGATTCAACTGTAAATTACACTGGTACAGTATGGAACACATGGCTGGCTAAATGGCTGTAAGTCATCAAGGGTCTGGGCTATCAAATGAGCCCCAAACCATCACTCTGTTGCCAGATATGGAGTAATGTGGATGGATCACTGCAAGGGTTATTTCTCCTGACTCATTTTCCTATAGAACTCTATGGGGAAAAAAGTCAGGAGAAACAACCCTTAAAGGGATCCATCCACATCTTTTTGTGTTATTACATTGCAGAGCAATGTGTGTTATATTGTGTGTGCGATCCATGTGTGATTAGTGTGTGGGATCAGTGTGTGATCAGAATGTGTGGTCAGTGTCTTCAATCAGTGTGTGTGGGTGTGTGTGTGTATTTGATCGGCGTGCGTAATGATTGTGGGTGGGATCAGTGTATGTGTGTGTGTGTGTGTGTGTCTGTCAGCGTGTGAGATCAGTGTGTGTGTGATCAAGGTGTGTGTGTGAGATCAGTGTGTGTGTGTGTTTGTGTAAGATCTGTGTGTGTGTGTGTGTGTGTGTGTGTGTGTGATCAGGGTGTGTAAGCTCTGTGTGTCTGTGATGAGTGTGTGAGATCAGTGTGTGTGTGTGTTTGTGTACGATCTGTGTGTGTGAGATCAGTGTGTGTGTGATCAAGGTGTGTGTGTGAGATCAGTGTTTGTGTAAGATCTGTGTGTGTGTGTGTGTGTGTGTGTGATCAGGGTGTGTAAGCTCTGTGTGTCTGTGATGAGTGTGTGAGATCAGTGTGTGTGTGTGATGAGTGTGTGAGATGAGTGTGTGTGTGTATGTGTGTGTGATCAGTGTGTAATGAGTGTGAGATCAGTGTGTGTGTGTGTGTGTTTGTGTGAGAACTGTGTGTGTGTGTGATGAGTGTGTGAGATGAGTGTGTTTGTGTGAGATCTGTGTGTGAGTGTGTGTGTGTGTGTGAGATGAGTGTGTGTGATGAGTGTGTGTGTGTGTTTGTGTGAGAACTGTGTGTGAGATGAGTGTGTGTGATGAGTGTGTGTGTGTGTGTGTGTGTTTGTGTGAGATATGTGTGTGTGTGATGAGTGTGTTTGTGTGAGATCTGTGTGTGTGTGTGTGTGAGATGAGTGTGTGAGATGAGTGTGTGTGTGTGTTTGTGTGAGATGAGTGTGTGTGATGAGTGTGTGTGTGTGTTTGTGTGAGAACTGTGTGTGTGTGATGAGTGTGTGAGATGAGTGTGTTTGTGTGAGATCTGTGTGTGTGTGTGTGTGTGTGTGTGAGATGAGTGTGTGTGATGAGTGTGTGTGTGTTTGTGTGAGAACTGTGTGTGTGTGATGAGTGTGTGAGCTGAGTGTGTGTGATGAGTGTGTGTGTGTGTTTGTGTGAGAACTGTGTGTGTGATGAGTGTGTGAGATGAGTGTGTGTGTGTGTGTGTGTTTGTGTGAGAACTGTGTGTGTGAGATGAGTGTGTTTGTGTGAGATCTGTGTGTGTGTGTGTGTGAGATGAGTGTGTGTGATGAGTGTGTGAGATGAGTGTGTGTGTGTGTTTGTGTGAGATGAGTGTGTGTGATGAGTGTGTGTGTGTGTTTGTGTGAGAACTGTGTGTGTGTGATGAGTGTGTGAGATGAGTGTGTTTGTGTGAGATCTGTGTGTGTGTGTGTGTGTGAGATGAGTGTGTGTGATGAGTGTGTGTGTGTTTGTGTGAGAACTGTGTGTGTGTGATGAGTGTGTGAGCTGAGTGTGTGTGATGAGTGTGTGTGTGTGTTTGTGTGATAACTGTGTGTGTGTGATGAGTGTGTGAGCTGAGTGTGTGTGATGAGTGTGTGTGTGTGTTTGTGTGAGATCTGTGTGTGTGTGTGTGAGATGAGTGTGTGTGTATGTGTGTGTGCGTCTGACACATTTTCTGCTCGCAGGTTGGCTGCATGAGTTGGGGAAGCGGCTGCAGTCCCCGTACGGCGAGAGTGTTGCCGGGGGAAACAGCACGATGGTCACGTCGCTGCGTAGCGTCTACATCGCCTCGCTGTACTTCACTCTCAGCAGCCTGACCAGCGTGGGCTTTGGCAACGTCTCCGCCAACACAGACGCCGAAAAGATCTTCTCCATCTGCACCATGCTCATCGGAGGTACCCGTCCAATCAGGGACAGGGAGGCTGGGGTCAAGGGTCAGGGGTCAGAAGATGCTGATACACAGATTGCTGTTTACAAACCAGGTGGCCAGAACCTGCATTCCTTCTGTTCTCTGTACTTATTCTGGGAGGTTCCGGTTACTAAAAGGATTTTTGTTTGTTTCAGAATTTAGGATTTACAGTTTTTATTTCAAATATGTATATACATTATGTCTCCAGAACTGAGCATGAAAAGTACACAGATATACAAAATGCTAAAAATCTAAATGATAAAAACTTTCTTGGATGTTGGATAGCTGTTACATTTCTGGTGCAGGTGGTGTAATGTCTTCAACCACACCCTCCTCATGAATATTTATAATGAAACAGCCAAGCAGTATACTTGGATTTCTAACAATGGCAGAGACGGAATGTTCAGTATTTTTAGCCCCTCTGAAAGTAGCCAATCATGTGGAGGCGCTAGGCTGTGAAACCGCCTCGGCCCGGGAGAGCAGTGACAGGGTGTGCGAGCCGTGTGCGAGCCGTGCGCGAGCCGTGCGCAGGGACACAGTGAAATGCCAGGCCTTGCCTGGAGCAGGGTCTCATTTTACGGTCCCTGGTGTATGTGTTGTCTCATAAACAAACCGCTCTACAGAACACTAACTCACACACTCTTGCACCCTCCTGCCTCCCGGGAGGCGTATGCCTGCCCAGAAACTCACATCGAGTGCCAAACTGTCAAAATCATGACTAATATATATGACAGCGGGTTTATTTATTTATTTATTTTTAACACACAATTAGGACCCAGTTTTATTCAGAGTCACTCAACGTTCGTATAGCGAGAGGAGGGATTATAGCGAGTGTAGAGAGGAGGGATTATAGCGAGTGTAGAGGGGGGATTATAGCGAGTGTAGAGAGGGGGGATTATAGTGAGTGTAGAGGAGGGATTATAGTGAGTGTAGAGGGGAGATTATAGCGAGTGTAGAGGGGGGATTATAGCGAGTGTAGAGAGGGGGGATTATAGTGAGTGTAGAGGAGGGATTATAGTGAGTGTAGAGAGGGGGGATTATAGCGAGTGTAGAGGGGGGATTATAGAGAGTGTAGAGGGGGGATTATAGCGAGTGTAGAGAGGGGGGATTATAGTGAGTGTAGAGGAGGGATTATAGTGAGTGTAGAGAGGGGAGATTATAGCGAGTGTAGAGAGGTGGGATTATAGCGAGTGTAGAGAGGGGGGATTATAGTGAGTGTAGAGGGGGGATTATAGCGAGTGTAGAGAGGGGGGATTATAGCGAGTGTAGAGAGGAGGGATTATAGTGAGTGTAGAGAGGAGGGATTATAGTGAGTGTAGAGAGGAAGGATTATAGTGAGTGTAGAGAGGGGGGATTATAGCGAGTGTAGAGAGGGGGGATTATAGTGAGTGTAGAGAGGGGGGATTATAGCGAGTGTAGAGAGGAGGGATTATAGTGAGTGTAGAGAGGGGGGATTATAGCGAGTGTAGAGAGGGGGGATTATAGTGAGTGTAGAGAGGGGGGATTATAGTGAGTGTAGAGGGGGGATTATAGCGAGTGTAGAGAGGAGGGATTATAGAGAGTGTAGAGAGGGGGGATTATAGCGAGTGTAGAGTGGGGGGATTATAGTGAGTGTAGAGAGGGGGGATTATAGTGAGTGTAGAGAGGGGGGATTATAGTGAGTGTAGAGGGGGGATTATAGCGAGTGTAGAGGGGGGATTATAGCGAGTGTAGAGAGGGGGGATTATAGTGAGTGTAGAGAGGGGGGATTATAGCGAGTGTAGAGAGGGGGGATTATAGCGAGTGTAGAGAGGAGGGATTATAGTGAGTGTAGAGGGGGGATTATAGTGAGTGTAGAGAGGGGGGATTATAGTGAGTGTAGAGAGGAGGGATTATAGTGAGTGTAGAGAGGGGGGATTATAGCGAGTGTAGAGAGGGGGGATTATAGTGAGTGTAGAGAGGGGGGATTATAGTGAGTGTAGAGAGGGGGGATTATAGCGAGTGTAGAGAGGGGGGATTATAGTGAGTGTAGAGAGGGGGGATTATAGTGAGTGTAGAGAGGGGGGATTATAGTGAGTGTAGAGGGGGGATTATAGTGAGTGTAGAGAGGGGGGATTATAGCGAGTGTAGAGAGGGGATTATAGCGAGTGTAGAGAGTGGGGATTATAGTGAGTGTAGAGAGGGGGGATTATAGTGAGTGTAGAGAGGGGATTATAGCGAGTGTAGAGAGGGGGGATTATAGTGAGTGTAGAGAGGGGGGATTATAGCGAGTGTAGAGAGGGGGGATTATAGTGAGTGTAGAGAGGGGGGATTATAGCGAGTGTAGAGAGGGGGGATTATAGTGAGTGTAGAGAGGGGGGATTATAGTGAGTGTAGAGAGGGGGGATTATAGCGAGTGTAGAGGGGGGATTATAGTGAGTGTAGAGAGGGGGGATTATAGTGAGTGTAGAGAGGGGGGATTATAGTGAGTGTAGAGAGGGGGGATTATAGTGAGTGTAGAGAGGGGGGATTATAGTGAGTGTAGAGAGGAAGGATTATAGTGAGTGTAGAGAGGAGGGATTATAGTGAGTGTAGAGAGGGGGGATTATAGTGAGTGTAGAGAGGGGGGATTATAGTGAGTGTAGAGAGGAGGGATTATAGTGAGTGTAGAGAGGGGTGATTATAGAGAGTGTAGAGAGGGGGGATTATAGCGAGTGTAGAGAGGGGGGATTATAGTGAGTGTAGAGAGGGGGGATTATAGTGAGTGTAGAGAGGGGGGATTATAGTGAGTGTAGAGAGGGGGGATTATAGTGAGTGTAGAGAGGGTGGATTATAGGAGTGTAGAGAGGGGGGCTTATAGTGAGTGTAGAGAGGGGGGATTATAGTGAGTGTAGAGAGGGGGGATTATAGTGAGTGTAGAGAGGAAGGATTATAGTGAGTGTAGAGAGGAGGGATTATAGTGAGTGTAGAGAGGGGGGATTATAGTGAGTGTAGAGGGGGGGGATTATAGTGAGTGTAGAGAGGGGGGATTATAGTGAGTGTAGAGAGGGGGGATTATAGCGAGTGTAGAGAGGGGGGATTATAGCGAGTGTAGAGAGGGGGGATTATAGCGAGTGTAGAGAGGGGATTATAGCGAGTGTAGAGAGGGGGGATTATAGCGAGTGTAGAGAGGGGGATTATAGCGAGTGTAGAGAGAGGGGATTATAGCGAGTGTAGAGAGGGGATTATAGTGAGTGTAGAGAGGAGGGATTATAGTGAGTGTAGAGAGGGGGGATTATAGTGAGTGTAGAGAGGGGGGATTATAGCGAGTGTAGAGAGGGGGGATTATAGGGAGTGTAGAGAGGGGGGATTATAGCGAGTGTAGAGAGGGGGGATTATAGCGAGTGTAGAGAGGGGGGATTATAGCGAGTGTAGAGAGGGGGGATTATAGTGAGTGTAGAGAGGGGGGATTATAGCGAGTGTAGAGAGGAGGGATTATAGCGAGTGTAGAGAGGGGGGATTATAGTGAGTGTAGAGAGGGGGGATTATAGCGAGTGTAGAGAGGGGGGATTATAGTGAGTGTAGAGAGGGGGGATTATAGTGAGTGTAGAGAGGGGGGATTATCGCGAGTGTAGAGGGGGGGGATTATAGCAAGTGTAGAGAGGGGGGATTATAGCGAGTGTAGAGAGGAGGGATTATAGCGAGTGTAGAGAGGAGGGATTATAGTGAGTGTAGAGAGGGGGGATTATAGTGAGTGTAGAGAGGAGGGATTATAGTGAGTGTAGAGAGGGGGGATTATAGTGAGTGTAGAGAGGAGGGATTATAGCGAGTGTAGAGAGGAGGGATTATAGCGAGTGTAGAGAGGGGGGATTATAGCGAGTGTAGAGAGGGGGGATTATAGTGAGTGTAGAGAGGGGGGATTATAGTGAGTGTAGAGAGGGGGCATTATAGGGAGTGTAGAGAGGGGGGATTATAGCGAGTGTAGAGAGGGGGGATTATAGCGAGTGTAGAGAGGGGGGATTATAGCGAGTGTAGAGAGGGGGGATTATAGTGAGTGTAGAGAGGGGGGATTATAGTGAGTGTAGAGAGGAGGGATTATAGCGAGTGTAGAGAGGGGGGATTATAGCGAGTGTAGAGAGGGGGGATTATAGCGAGTGTAGAGAGGGGGTATTATAGTGAGTGTAGAGAGGGGGGATTATAGTGAGTGTAGAGAGGGGGGATTATAGTGAGTGTAGAGAGGGGGGATTATAGTGAGTGTAGAGAGGGGGGATTATAGTGAGTGTAGAGAGGGGGGATTATAGTGAGTGTAGAGAGGGGGGATTATAGGGAGTGTAGAGAGGGGGGATTATAGTGAGTGTAGAGAGGGGGGATTATAGGGAGTGTAGAGAGGGGGATTATAGGGAGTGTAGAGAGGGGGGATTATAGCGAGTGTAGAGAGGGGGGATTATAGCGAGTGTAGAGAGGGGGGATTATAGTGAGTGTTGAGAGGGGGGATTATAGCGAGTGTAGAGAGGGGGGATTATAGTGAGTGTAGAGAGGGGGGATTATAGCGAGTGTAGAGAGGGGGGATTATAGCGAGTGTAGAGAGGGGGGATTATAGTGAGTGTAGAGAGGGGGGATTATAGTGAGTGTAGAGAGGGGGGATTATAGGGAGTGTAGAGAGGGGGGATTATAGCGAGTGTAGAGAGGGGGGATTATAGCGAGTGTAGAGAGGGGGGATTATAGTGAGTGTAGAGAGGGGATTATAGTGAGTGTAGAGAGGGGGGATTATAGCGAGTGTAGAGAGGAAGGATTATAGCGAGTGTTGAGAGGGGGGATTATAGCGAGTGTAGAGAGGGGGGATTATAGCGAGTGTAGAGAGGGGGGATTATAGTGAGTGTAGAGAGGAGGGATTATAGTGAGTGTAGAGAGGGGGGATTATAGCGAGTGTAGAGAGGAGGGATTATAGCGAGTGTAGAGAGGGGGGATTATAGCGAGTGTAGAGAGGGGGGATTATAGCGAGTGTAGAGAGGAGGGATTATAGTGAGTGTAGAGAGGGGGGATTATAGTGAGTGTAGAGAGGGGGGATTATAGTGAGTGTAGAGAGGGGGGATTATAGCGAGTGTAGAGAGGGGGGATTATAGTGAGTGTAGAGAGGGGGGATTATAGTGAGTGTAGAGAGGGGGATTATAGCGAGTGTAGAGAGGGGGGATTATAGCGAGTGTAGAGAGGAGGGATTATAGCGAGTGTAGAGAAGGGGGATTATAGTGAGTGTAGAGAGGGGGGATTATAGCGAGTGTAGAGTGGGGATTATAGCGAGTGTAGAGAGGGGGGATTATAGCGAGTGTAGAGAGGGGGGATTATAGCGAGTGTAGAGAGGGGGTATTATTGCGAGTGTAGAGAGGGGGGATTATAGTGAGTGTAGAGAGGGGGGATTATAGTGAGTGTAGAGAGTGGGGATTATAGCGACTGTAGAAAGGGGAGATTATTTGGATTTATTGGGCCTGTTATGGCCAGTGCGGTTTAGGTTGCCAAATCTCAGGGCACTATCTCAGTGCTAAACTCTCACCCTCTCCCTCTCTCAAATTCAGATAAATGAACAATAACGCAATAGCCTCAACAGCTACTGGGAAACTACCGAAAAACATATTGCATAATAATTTTCTCTCCACTCCTTCACTGTCTTTTTCCCTCCCCCCGCCCCCTCTCCCCCTCCCCCTCCCCCTCCCCCCCTCTCTCCCTCCCTCTCCCAGCTCTGATGCACGCACTGGTGTTTGGTAACGTGACGGCCATTATCCAGCGGTTGTATTCTCGGTGGTCACTGTACCACACCCGCACCAAAGACCTGAAAGACTTCATCCGTGTGCACCACCTGCCTCACCAGCTCAAACAGCGCATGCTGGAGTACTTTCAGACCACCTGGTCCGTCAACAACGGGATTGACTCTAACGAGGTACCGAAATCAATTAATCAATCAATAAATCAATTATTCAATCAGTAATTAATTGTATGAATCAACCAACCAACCAGATAATTACAAAAAGCAATCAATCAATCAATCAGTAATTAAATGTATGAATAAACCAACCAGATAATATTAAAGCAATCAATTAATCAATCCATCAATCAACTAATCAATCAATCAATCATTAAACGTATGAAGAAACCATCCAACCAATCAGCCAGGTAGACAATTACTAAAGCAATCAATTAATCAATCAATTCATGAATCTGTCAACCAACCAATCAATATATCTATCAGTTAATCAATCACTGATAAATTAATTAATTCTCTCAAGTCTGAAGAGGAGTCAGAAGGACATTCTTCAGCAGGCTTAGTGCAGGTGTAAAATGACACAAGTTTCACACATTAGTGAGGTTCTAAAAAACAACCCTTCTTTCCTGTAAACCCACCCCTCCAATAGACACCCGGTTGCCATGTGATACAGTATCCAGGGATTCTCTTAGCAACGCCAGATGCTGATGCGACCAGTGGAGCCTGTGCAATCCAATCCAAATATGTGATTAATTATAGATATGTGCACTTATTAAAGCCAAGTCACATATGAATCATTTATCATATCACTTGACAGTTTCTTAACTAGTTTGACCAATGCACAGTCATTTAAGAATAAATAAATAAAAAAGCAAGGTTCGGACTGTTTTAAATAGAACTGGGGACAAGGTGAGCGTGGTGTTGGCTGTCATAGCTCTTTATGAATCAAACGTTTATGAATCAAAAGGCAGTTTTTTGTGGCTGTGTTACCAGCCACTGTACAAAGGAAAGCAACATAAATGTATCACATGATGTAATCATTCATAACTCAGTGGGGTAAGCTGTATGTTGCTGTGGTGATCAGTGGGGTAAGCTGTATGTTGCTGTGCTGATCGCTGGGGTAAGCTGTATGTTGCTGTGGTGATCGCTGGGGTAAGCTGTATGTTGCTGTGGTGATCAGTGGGGTAAGCTGTATGTTGCTGTGCTGATCGCTGGGGTAAGCTGTATGTTGCTGTGCTGATCGCTGGGGTAAGCTGTATGTTGCTGTGGTGATCGCTGGGGTAAGCTGTATGTTGCTGTGGTGATCAGTGGGGTAAGCTGTATGTTGCTGTGGTGATCGCTGGGGTAAGGTGTATGTTCTGTGGTGATCGCTGGGGTAAGCTGTATGTTGCTGTGGTGATCGCTGGGGTAAGCTGTATGTTGCTGTGGTGATGGCTGGGGTAAGCTGTATGTTGCTGGGGTGATCACTGGGGTAAGCTGTATGTTGCTGGGGTGATCACTGGGGTAAGCTGTATGTTGCTGTGGTGATCGCTGGGGTAAGCTGTATGTTGCTGTGGTGATGGCTGAGGTAAGCTGTATGTTGCTGGGGTGATCACTGGGGTAAGCTGTATGTTGCTGGGGTGATCACTGGGGTAAGCTGTATGTTGCTGTGGTGATCGCTGGGGTAAGCTGTATGTTGCTGTGGTGATCGCTGGGGTAAGCTGTATGTTGCTGTGGTGATCAGTGGGGTAAGCTGTATGTTGCTGTGCTGATCGCTGGGGTAAGCTGTATGTTGCTGTGGTGATCGCTGGGGTAAGCTGTATGTTGCTGTGGTGATCAGTGGGGTAAGCTGTATGTTGCTGTGCTGATCGCTGGGGTAAGCTGTATGTTGCTGTGCTGATCGCTGGGGTAAGCTGTATGTTGCTGTGGTGATCGCTGGGGTAAGCTGTATGTTGCTGTGGTGATCAGTGGGGTAAGCTGTATGTTGCTGTGGTGATCAGTGGGGTAAGCTGTATGTTGCTGTGGTGATCGCTGGGGTAAGGTGTATGTTCTGTGGTGATCGCTGGGGTAAGCTGTATGTTGCTGTGGTGATCGCTGGGGTAAGCTGTATGTTGCTGTGGTGATGGCTGGGGTAAGCTGTATGTTGCTGGGGTGATCACTGGGGTAAGCTGTATGTTGCTGGGGTGATCACTGGGGTAAGCTGTATGTTGCTGTGGTGATCGCTGGGGTAAGCTGTATGTTGCTGTGGTGATGGCTGAGGTAAGCTGTATGTTGCTGGGGTGATCACTGGGGTAAGCTGTATGTTGCTGGGGTGATCACTGGGGTAAGCTGTATGTTGCTGTGGTGATCGCTGGGGTAAGCTGTATGTTGCTGTGGTGATCGCTGGGGTAAGCTGTATGTTGCTGTGGTGATCGCTGGGGTAAGCTGTATGTTGCTGTGGTGATGGCTGGGGTAAGCTGTATGTTGCTGGGGTGATCACTGGGGTAAGCTGTATGTTGCTGGGGTGATCACTGGGGTAAGCTGTATGTTGCTGTGGTGATCAGTGGGGTAAGCTGTATGTTGCTGTGCTGATCGCTGGGGTAAGCTGTATGTTGCTGTGGTGATCGCTGGGGTAAGCTGTATGTTGCTGTGCTGATCGCTGGGGTAAGCTGTATGTTGCTGTGGTGATCAGTGGGGTAAGCTGTATGTTGCTGTGCTGATCGCTGGGGTAAGCTGTATGTTGCTGTGGTGATCGCTGGGGTAAGCTGTATGTTGCTGTGGTGATCGCTGGGGTAAGCTGTATGTTGCTGTGGTGATCAGTGGGGTAAGCTGTATGTTGCTGTGGTGATCAGTGGGGTAAGCTGTATGTTGCTGTGGTAATCAGTGGGGTAGGCTGTTTGTTGCTGTGGTGATGGCAGGGGTAAGCTGTATGTTGTATCACTGCGCAGCTCCTAAAGGACTTCCCAGACGAGCTGCGCTCTGACATCACCATGCACCTGAATAAGGAGATCCTGCAGCTGTCGCTGTTTGCCTCGGCCAGCAGGGGGTGCCTGCGCTCCCTGTCTCTGCACATAAAAACCTCTTTCTGCGCCCCGGGGGAGTACCTCCTGCGCCAGGGCGACGCCCTACAGGCCATCTTCTTCGTCTGCTCCGGATCCATGGAGGTCCTGAAGAACAGCATGGTACTGGCTATCCTGGGTATGAGGCCCCGCCCACTGATGCTTTAAAACCAGACCACTGAGTTTTGAAAGCCCCGCCCACTGACGCTTTAAAGCCGCACCCAATGTTGCTCTAAAGCCCCGCCCACTTATGTTCTAAAGCCACACCCACTGATGCTCTATAACCCCGCCCATTGATGCTTTAAAGCCCCGCCCACTGATGATCTAAAGCCCCCCACTTATGCTCTAAAGCCCCACCCACTGTTGCTCTAAAGTCCCACCCACTTATGCTCTGAAGCCCCGACCACTGATGCTCCAGCATTTCAGACTCATGTTTTATTAAAAGGTGGCTCTGATGTTGGGAGACCAGGGTGTTTGAGGCACGCGATAGCCAGTCAACTTTAAGCCTGGTAGTTATCCTTCCATTACTGACCTGTTGAAGAAATTAAAATGTGATGATTTATACATGCTCCTGTGTGTATGTACGTCTGTGTGTGTATTTACCTCTCCCCCTCCCCTCTTTCTCTCTTTCTCTCCTCCTCTTTCTCTTTTTCTCTCTCTCTCTCTCCCCCTCTCTTTTTCTCTCTCTCTCTCTTTTTCTTCCTTTCTCTCCCCCTCTCTTTTTCTCTCTCTTTCTTCCTTTCTCTCCCCCTCTCACTTTTTCTCTCTCTCTCTCTCTCTCTCTCTCTCTCTCTCTCTCTCTCTCTCTCTCTCTCTCTCTCTCTCTCTCTCTGTACCCCTGTCTGGGTTCTTTGTGATGTTAGGGCAGGTCACGCTGACACTGTAGTCTGCTGTAGCTGCAGTAGCTGACTCTAAAAACACGTTTACCTCCCTGGCAGATCTCTCACATTCAGAGAGATGAAGATGGTTTCTGTTTAAAGAGGCTTTTTGCATCTGAGCAGTCCAACAAACTGTAATGTCTCTGAGCCTCCCCTAGTTGTAATGGCAGTACCATGACTTGCCACTAGATGGCAGAAACACAAAGACGGGCTGGTCTATCCTTGTTCAGTGCAATAAGGTTGCTCTTATCCCGGCAAAGGAAAAGAGAAATGAAGAAGGATGTGTTTTAATGGGGTGATGATTTGTTGTTTTAGGGAAAGGAGACTTGATTGGCGCAAACGTGGCAGTAGACGAGCGTGTGATAAAGACAAACGCGGACGTGAAGGCGCTAACGTACTGCGACCTGCAGTGCATCAGCTTGAAGGGGCTCCATGAGGTGCTGGACCTGTACCCCGAATACGCCCACCGCTTCGTACAGGACATCCAACAGGACCTCACCTACAACCTGCGGGAGGGCCAGGAAAGTCATGTGAGTCAGTCTGCCCCGCCCCCTAACATGCCCCGCCCCCTCCTCATTCCCCGCCCCTAACCATGCCCCGCCCCCTCACCATGCCACGCCCCTAACCATGGCACACCCTTCACCATTGCACCACCCAATCACCATGCCATGCCTCTTTACCTGCCCCGCCCCCTCACAATGCCCCTCCCCATCACCATGACACACCCCCTAACCCAGTCCTTCCACTCTGTGTCCTTAACTGTGGTTATTCTCTCTCTTCTGCAGTTAAAGTTGAATTATTCCTCATTGATTAATATTAATTAAGAGGATGTGAGTAAGTGAGTGTCCTGTACTGTAATACAGTTTGTGTTTAACGGTTCCATATTTAAAACAGTTGTGGTTAGCCTGTAGAGTTTGTGTTTAACGGTTCCATATTTAAAACAGTCCTGGTTAGCCTGTAGAGTTTGTGTTTAACGGTTCCATATTTAAAACAGTTGTGGTTAGCCTGTAGAGTTTGTGTTTAACGGTTCCATATTTAAAACAGTCCTGGTTAGTCTGTAGAGTTTGTGTTTAACTCTGCAGTGGTTAGCATGGTGGTGCAGTGGTTAGCACGGTGGTGCAGTGGTTAGCATGGTGGTGCAGTGGTTGGCGCGGTGGTGCAGTGGTTAGCATGGTGGTGCAGTGGTTAGCATGGTGGTGCAGTGGTTAGCATGGGGGTGCAGTGGTTAGCACGGTGGTGCAGTGGTTAGCATGGTGGTGCAGTGGATAGCATGGGGGTGCAGTGGATAGCATGGTGGTGCAGTGGTTAGCATGGTGGTGCAGTGGATAGCATGGGGGTGCAGTGGTTAGCATGGTGGTGCAGTGGTTAGCATGGTGGTGCAGTGGTTAGCATGGTGGTGCAGTGGATAGCATGGGGGTGCAGTGGATAGCACTGTTGCCTCACAGCAAGAAGGTCCCGGGACTTTTCTGTGTGGAGTTTGCATGTTTTCCCCGTGTCTGCGTGGGTTTCCTCTGGGTACTCCGGTTTCCTCCAGCAATCCAAAGGCTAGGCTGATTGGGGGGGGGGGGGGGGGGGCATTAACAGGGTAAGACATGCAGGCTAGGCTGATTGGGGGGGGGCATTAACAGGGTGTTGCTGAAAAAGAGCAGGTTTGCTTTGTCAACCTACCTTGTATAAATAAAGGTAAATAAAATTACATTCCAGATTAAAACATGGGGGTTAGTGCAGACATTTCATTCAGTCTAATAATCTTTTCAATGCTTACGAGGTACAGCATCCTGAAAAAGGCTTCATCCTCCGGCCTCCTTTATCCTGAGCTATCACAGAGCTTGATTCTGTCCTGCTAATGAACACATTTCTAATTTCTTTCAGCTCTGAAAAATATGTTCATCATATCTGCCTTTCCCCCTCTCTTCTCACCTCCTCTCCTTCCTTCTCCTCACCTCTCTCCTCCCTCTCTCTCCTCCGCTCTCTCTCCTCCCTCTCTCTCCTCTCTCCTCCCCTCCCCTCCATTTGTCATCTTTGTGCAGGAATGACTCAATGCTTCACCTTGAGTTCAGTAAATAATGTTAGTCACGTAGTCGTCTGCAGGGGCCAAAGGCCATGTTTGTGGGTGTCATTCGGTCAGACAGATGCCAGATCTGAGCCACTCTGTCTCTCTTTGTGAAGTTAAAGATCACCGTGTCGTTACCGCCGAAGGCTGTCCCTCAGGGCCTGCAGCGAGTTGGGGGGGGAGGTCAAAGGTCATGCTGTTCATTACAGGAACAATCAGAGGAGACTCTCCTGTCCTCCGTCTGTGGGGTTTTTCTGTGTGAGTGACGAGCGCTTCAGTGTTATAAGAGCGACACTCTGAGGAACACACAAGCCTGTCGTACGGAAGGTTCTTTCTCTTCTGAGAAATGTTATAGGGTGGGATTTTAGGGGTGTTATAGGGTGTGTTTGTGGGTTTGTGGTAATATATGTGTTTAGGGGATTTTGAGGTGCAATATGTTTTCGGGGTGCCCTGTGACACACCGCTCTCTCTCTCTGCAGACGGGAGGAAAAGGAAACGGTCGCATCCTCACACGCCACCACAGAGAGGATGAAGAGGACGAGGAAGAGGAGATCTCTGTGCTCTCTCCTGTTGCGACCAGGGGGCGGGGCTTCTACTCAAGGGGCGTTTCCTCATCTGGTCAGGAGGAGAGGGAGGAACTCTCCCCCAAACTGGGCCAAGACTCTGCCCCCAACCACTCCTACCCCTCCGATCTGAGCCCCCGGTGACTTCCTCTCTCCGTCTGCTTCTCTGTCTGTCTGTCTCAGTCCCTTTCTCAGTCTGTTCTGCCTCTCACTCTCTCTCTCCCTCTCACTCTGTCCCCTGTCCGTCTATCGTTTTCGCTGTCTATGAGCACTTGTGTCTGTTTATGTATTAGGAATAGAGGGAGGAAAGGACAGGGTTAATTTCAGTGACTGTAACATTTGTGACAACAGACAAGCAACCAATGAAAACTCTGCTGACTGCTTATGAGGGTGTGTGTGTGTGTGTGTGTATGTGCGTGTGTGTCCATGTCCGTGTGTACAAATGTGCGTGCCTTTGTGTGTGCGTATATATGTGTTTGTGTGTACGTATGTGTGTGTGTGTGTGTGTGTGCAGGATCGTGGATGGTACAGAAGACGCTGGCACAGAGAGCTCTTCTGCCTTCAAGTTCTCCCTGAATCAGCTGCTTCCCTCGAACAGCCCTGCAGGTACCCCTGCCACACCCCTTCCTGTCTGCCCCTCCCCCTGCCACACCCCTTCCTGTCTGCTGCTCCCCCTGCCACACCCCTTTCTGTCTGCTGCTCCCCCTGCCACACCCCTTTCTGTCTGCCCCTCCCCCTGCCACACCCCTTTCTGTCTGCTGCTCCCCCTGCCACACCCCTTTCTGTCTGCTGCTCCCCCTGCCACACCCCTTTCTGTCTGCCCCTCCCCCTGCCACACCCCTTTATGTCTGCTGCTCCCCCTGCCACACCCCCTTCCTGTCTGCCCCTCCCCCTGCCACACCCCTTTCTGTCTGCTGCTCCCCCTGCCACACCCCCTTCCTGTCTGCCCCTCCCCCTGCCACACCCCTTTCTGTCTGCTGCTCCCCCTGCCACACCCCCTTCATGTCTGCCCCTCCCCCTGCCACACCCCTTTCTGTCTGCTGCTCCCCCTGCCACACCCCTTCCTGTCTACCCCTCCCCCTGCCACACCCCTTCCGGTCTGACTCCTCCCCACCACACCCCTTTCCTGTCTGACTCCTCCCCCTGTTACACCCCTTCCTATCTGACTCCTCCCATTCTACTACGACTGCCCCTCCCCCTGCCACACCCCTTTCTTGTCTGACTCCTCCCCCTGCCACATCCCTTCCTCTCTGACTCCTCCAATTCTGCTACGGCTGGTTTCTATGCTTCTGCTTTTAGTGACATTGAGTGGCGGTGAGAATCTGAATGTTCTGATTGGACAATGTCGTTGCAGGTGCCGTCCCCGTTAGCGTAGCTGAGCTGGCAGTGAAGTCTGAAGAGACCAGAGGCCATTTAAAGCAACTCAATCAGGAGGTGGGGCCTGCTGAAAGTCATGTGACCTTAACTCTTCCCCTTTGTCTGGTGACTGACTGTGGCCACTCCCCTGTATTTCAGACAGAAATGGGCTTGTTTTAAACCAGGGGACTGTGTGTGTGTGTGTGTGTGTGTGTGCATGATGGATCGCCATGTGCTCGTTGACTGACATCAGCAGCTGTCAGGTAACGCTCCCCCACTGTACTCCCTCTAGACTCTTTGTGTCGGAGAGAGTCTGCACCCCAAACCCCTCCCCCTAAACCCACATCCACCCCAAAGCCCTCCCCCTAAAACCCACATCCACCCCAAACCCCTCCCCCTAAAACCCACATCCACCCCAAACCCCTCCCCCTAAACCCACATCCACCCCAAACCCCTCCCCCTAAACCCACATCCACCCCAAACCCCTCCCCCTAAACCCACATCCACCCCAGAACCCCCAAGTACAGGTTTTTTTCTGTCCCATACAGGTGAGTGTGCTGGGTGTAGTACAGGTGTTTTTCTGTCCCATACAGGTGTGTGCGCTGGGTGTAGTACAGGTGTTTTTATGTCCCATACAGGTGTGTGCGCTGGGTGTAGTACAGGTGTTTTTCTGTCCCATACAGGTGAGTGCGCTGGGTGTAGTACAGGTGTTTTTCTGTCCCATACAGGTGAGTGCGCTGGGCCAGGAGGTGGCGGATTTGGGCCGGGTGATGAGGACCATGGTGTCTCTGATGGAGGGTCTCTTGTCAGCACCCACGACCCCACTCTACTGCCCCACCTGCCTCACAGACACCGCCCCTGTCCAAGGCCATGCCCTCAGCCCCACCCGGACAGAGCCTACACAGTCTTGCTGCCAGCACCTGCAGCCAATGAATGTGATCCACTCTGCTCCACTCCCAATCTCTGGTGTGGGCCACAGTCTGTCTCAGAGAACCGCCCTGTTCCACGGGACACCCCTAAACCTCTTGCCCCCGTACCCCTCACCCGCCACAAGGGTCCCCCTGTGCTCCTTCCCCCTCACCCCTCCACGGCCCCCGTCTGTGAGCTCGTCTCCAGAAACAGCATCCCGCGTGCCATGTGGGGGGCGCTCTCGATCCCACAGTCTGAACGCCCCCCCATGCCTCGCCCCCAGGGGGCTCCCCATGAAAAACACGCTCTCCCCCTGGGAGCAGAGAGTGGACAGGGCAGGGGACTAGAGGGTGTGGTGCGACCAATCAGCTGCCTCTGTCCTGACAGGCCACGCCTCAATAGGCCAGTACATGATTGGACAAAAGGCCGGACGGTTTAGGGTGTATTTATCTGTTCTGCTTCTGTTGAATGGCATGTTTTACACTGTTACACACGCATGCTGTGAAACATGTAGCTTCCCTTCATACAGACACATACGTGTGTGACAGAGCACACGCTGTCTACATGCATGTTGGCTTGCCTTTGCCTGGGGCCTATACAGGGAGAGCATGGGGTCATTACAGAAGAGCTGTGTGTGTGTGTGTGTGAGTAAGTGTGTGTGAGTGTGTGTGTGTGTGTGTGTATGCGTGCGTGCGTGCGTGTGTGTGCGCGTGCGTGCATGCGTGCGTGTGTGTGCGCGCGTGTGTGTGTGCGTATGTGTGTGTGTGTATGCATGCGTGTGTGTGTGCGCGTGCATGTGTGTGTATGCGTGCGTGTGTGCGCGCGTGTGTGTGTGTGCGTATGTGTGTGTGTATGCGTGCGTGTGTGTATGTGTGTGTGCGCGTGCGTGCATGTGCGTGTGTGTGGAACATCCCCGGCATGCGGCTCTCCTCTCCCCCAGAGAAGCAGCAGTAGACACAGGCCCTCTAACACCCTGCATGCGGCTCTAGAATAACTATAAATATATCCAATATAACAACGTGGCATAGAAAAGAAAACCCAGGGATTTATTGGACTTTGTTTAGAGACATGAAGGCGATGATTTTTAAAGGTGAAAGCCACACGTCTTTTTCTGATCAACCATGGGTGGATTTACCCACAATCCCCTCCTGCAACCTGTTCAGACGAAGGTGTCTGTGATCGCCAGGACAACAGAAATCATTCTGTTCTTCATCCTCTTTTTATTCTTCTTCTTCAAAGGCAATGAATGTATCAACTACAGAGGGTTGTTTTGGGATTATTTTGGAGCTGGGCTTCCGCTTGTCCCTGACCTCGGTCAGTTCCTCAGTCCCAGCTGCATTTCTTAGATATCGGAGTGTAAGTAGACTTTTCATTGCATTTTGATATTATTGTTAAAAATGGTATTATGCTAATAAAAAATAAAAAAACGAATGAAAGTGTTGTACAGCATAAAATCCTTTCTCGTGATAACTTATCATAATCCTTCAATTTGTTTTTTTATTGGTCACACAACTCATCACTTTGCTCCAATCAGCAGAAGGAAATATATAGCCAAGCGGCAAAATGTCAAGTTTTACCCAGCACCATACATTTCTACCATTTTATTTATTTTCTCAGTGTTTAGAATATGTATGCGTTTCCTGCCCTAACATGCAAATCAGTGTCCTGTGCACTAAACCTTCTCAAATTCTGCTACCTTAGCAATACAGTGTGAACGTCATGTCATGTAATGTACATCGCCGATAACGGTAATCTCTCACAGCGCGAGCCTGAGATCAGCCTTGCAGCATTACGCACTCTAACCCCAGCTGAAAATATCAAGCGGGTCTTTTGATAGCCACCTCAAGCAATGTGCACCGCCTTCAACCACATAAGTGTCCATTTAGTGCCATTCTGCTCAGCCTGACCACGGTGAGAATCGCGTGACTGGCATGCATTTATGTTCATCGATGACCAACGCGCATCGGCTGTAAACACGACTGGCACGCGCGAACGCATACAGCCGCTTATTTCAGCTGAGGTTCCTGGTCTATCATCGGCTCCACTGCAAACACACCTGCCTTTCTGTCGTCTGTTTTTATCTTTTTTTTGCGGACTCAACTGTCTGCTTCTCTTCCCACGAACAGAACAGGTGTCTCGTTGTTGATTATAAGGCGCATTCAGCTGGCGGTTCTGCGGTCTGCACGGGCCCAAGATGGATGAGCTTCATCCATATTTAATGCTCTGCAGTCGACAGCAGGGATCTGAAACTCCAGTCCTGTAGAGCTGCAGCATCTGCAGGTTTAACTCCAGCCCTGGAGGGGGCGCTGTGTCTGCAGTTTTAACTCCAGTCCTGGAGGGCTGCAGTGTCTGCAGGTTTCTGGTGATTCAGCCCTGAAGCGCTTCAATTAAGTCATTGATTGGCTAAAGAGACACTTTGATACACTTTGGCTGTGTCCCAAATCGTATACTCCCATGCTCCGCACTACTGTACTTCGCTATGGACACTATGCGTGCTCGGAGCATGGAAGTATACGATTTGGGACACAGCCTATGTTTTCAGGCCCTAAATTGGCTGCTGACTGAAAGGAAGCCACAAAAACCTGCAGACACAGCGCCCCCTCCAGGGCTGGAGTTAGACCTGCAGACACAGCGCCCCCTCCAGGGCTGGAGTTAGACCTGCAGATACAGCCTCCCCTCCAGGGCTGGAGTTAGACCTGCAGATACAGCGCCCCCTCCAGGGCTGGAGTTAGACCTGCAGATACAGCGCCCCCTCCAGGGCTGGAGTTAGACCTGCAGATACAGCGCCCCCTCCAGGGCTGGAGTTAGACCTGCAGATACAGTGCCCCCTCCAGGCAGATACAGTGCCCCCTCCAGGCCGTTCCGTTTCAGGATTTTGTGCCAAACTTCAGCTTTTAATTATTTTATTAGCTCAATCATATCTTGATGTGACATTTGAATAAGCATCAGAGTGCAAGTGTATCCTAATGATTTATACTGAGCTCAAGTACAGGAGTGAACCAGTGTAGTTTATAGAGCTGTCAAAAAACTACAACTAAGGTAATTTGTTGGAACAAAAACAGGGACACAGACCTGCCCCTCCAGGCCTGGAGTTGCGCATCCCTGATACAGACTGTGATCTCCAGACCGCCCAACGGCCTTAGAAGGTAAGAGTTTGAAATGCAACAGCTCACTCTTCAAGAGTCTAAATTATCCTTTGCTCAACTGAACCTAACCCCTCCCCATCCCCTCCCAAAAAAGCAAAAGCAAAAAAAAGGGTGTTAGTGAGTTATCATGACAGGGCGCCTCCTCTTTCACAGCCAAGCACTCTCTCCTCCCACAAGACCTCATATAAAACACTTTCAGTTGATTGGTTATTTTTTCTGTCAAATCGGTTGAGTGGAACATCTCTCTCCCCCCCCCCACATACACACACACACACACACCCTCTTTCAGCCCTGAATTCCATGCAATTTCCCTCTCTGTTGTCCTTTGGCCTGAAGTCAGCATTTAATTCACTGCAATGACCTTGTCAACAGCAGCAGTTTGCCACAATGTTTTTAACAGTGAAAAAAACTATCTTTACATGAACAAACTTAATGAACCCAGGAAACAAGCTGAAGGGTCAATAAGATGCACCACAGAGTCTCACAGCTGGAAACAGCAGGTGTTGTCACATCACATCTATGATCATTATCATAATTTAAATACTTTTCATAATGCATTCCCACAGGTAATCTTACAGCCTTTGAAACGAGGCAGTTTGTGGTGACAGACGGCTGTGTGTTTGAGTCTGTGACAGGTGCGTGGGCAAGTTTCAGTTTTTTTTTAATTGTGTTGTTTTCGTATTTTCTTCCAGATAGCTGTGATTGACTTTAACTTTCAGCTTCCAGATTTAATGGTCAAAAAAACTTTGCCCAAGACTGATTATTCATTTACCACCATTAATAAAACATTTACACCGTTAATAAAACATATTTTATAACTCAGTGCAGCTCAGCTCTGGAGAGATAAATCCTCAGCTTGATTTGCAATTTTTCTTTTCAATTCCTCGGCTTGAAGGACACCTCAGATCGGGTTCCTATTGATTCCTGTCGGTTTGCGTTTCATTATGGGATGCGCACCGCAGCGTCTGACATGTGTGTGTTTGATTTAGATCCACCAGAGATGGGATTACATTCAAAGCAAAATGTCATCTCCGAATATATCTCCCATGTCACTCTCAGAAAAAGGCACTAAAAAGGTAGAAGCACCTCTCTCTGTGGTGGTACCCTATAGAAGCTCTCTGGGGTGGTACCCTATAGAAGCTCTCTGGGGTGGTACCCTATAGAAGCTCCCTGGGGTGGTACCCTATAGAAGCTCTCTGGGGTGGTACCCTATAGAAGCTCTCTGGGGTGGTACCCTATAGAAGCTCTCTGGGGTGGTACCCTATAGAAGCTCTCTGGGGTGGTACCCTATAGAAGCTCCCTGTGGTGGTACCCTATAGAAGCTCCCTGGGGTGGTACCCTATAGAAGCTCTCTGGGGTGGTACCCTATAGAAGCTCCCTGGGGTGGTACCCTATAGAAGCTCCCTGGGGTGGTACCCTATAGAAGCTCCCTGGGGTGGTACCCTATAGAAGCTCTCTGGGGTGGTACCCTATAGAAGCTCTCTGGGGTGGTACCCTATAGAAGCTCCCTGGGGTGGTACCCTATAGAAGCTCCCTGGGGTGGTACCCTATAGAAGCTCCCTGGGGTGGTACCCTATAGAAGCTCCCTGGGGTGGTACCCTATAGAAGCTCTCTGGGGTGGTACCCTATATAAGCTCTCTCTGGGGTGGTACCCTATAGAAGCTCGCTGGGGTGGTACCCTATAGAAGCTCCCTGGGGTGGTACCCTATAGAAGCTCTCTGGGGTGGTACCCTATAGAAGCTCCCTGGGGTGGTACCCTATAGAAGCTCCCTGGGGTGGTACCCTATAGAAGCTCCCTGGGGTGGTACCCTATAGAAGCTCCCTGGGGTGGTACCCTATAGAAGCTCCCTGGGGTGGTACCCTATAGAAGCTCCCTGGGGTGGTACCCTATAGAAGCTCTCTGGGGTGGTACCCTATAGAAGCTCTCTGGGGTGGTACCCTATAGAAGCTCCCTGGGGTGGTACCCTATAGAAGCTCCCTGGGGTGGTACCCTATAGAAGCTCTCTGGGGTGGTACCCTATAGAAGCTCCCTGGGGTGGTACCCTATAGAAGCTCCCTGGGGTGGTACCCTATAGAAGCTCTCTGGGGTGGTACCCTATAGAAGCTCTCTGGGGTGGTACCCTATAGAAGCTCTCTGGGGTGGTACCCTATAGAAGCTCCCTGGGGTGGTACCCTATAGAAGCTCCCTGGGGTGGTACCCTATAGAAGCTCCCTGGGGTGGTACCCTATAGAAGCTCCCTGGGGTGGTACCCTATAGAAGCTCCCTGGGGTGGTACCATATAGAAGCTCCCTGGGGTGGTACCCTATAGAAGCTCTCTGGGGTGGTACCCTATAGAAGCTCTCTGGGGTGGTACCCTATAGAAGCTCTCTGGGGTGGTACCCTATAGAAGCTCTCTGGGGTGGTACCCTATATAAGCTCTATGGGGTGGTTACGGCGCGCATTCGTCGTGGCGTTGTTTCAACAACCTTATGGAACGTCCCAACATTTATTTCCGTCCAGAGTTGCATTCATTTTTGGCCGAGATCTTGTATTGACAACGGGAGAGTCAAACCACTCCATAAAGTCTTCTCCAGCACATCCAAAAGACCTTCAATGGGGTTAAGGTCAAAACTCTGGTGGCCAATTAATGTGTGAAAATGATTCCTCATGCTCCCTGAACCACACTCTCACAATTTGAGCCCGATGAATCTTGGCATTGTCGTCCTGGAATATGCCCATTGATGGGATAACCTGGTTATTCAGTACATTCAGGTACTCAGCTGACTTCATTTTATTGCTGCATAATGTTACTGAGCCTAGACCTGACCAATTGAAGCAACCCCAGATCATAACACTGCCTCCAGAGGCTTGTAAAGTGGGCACTATGCATGACGGGTGCAATGGCAACTTTTTTTTTGGCCAGGCAGTGTATATATGCATACATAAAACCATAGGTATTGCTGTATAGTATATGAAACACAGAGATCTCACTGCCATTTGGTAATCCCAGCACTAACAGTCTGGTGACCCATTCTATCCAGACCCTGGAGCCTAGTGTCTGGTATCCAATCCTGCACGGCCATACTAGTGCTGGCTTTATAACTTTATACAACTGGTAAAATAAATGTATACGCTAATAAATATTGCAGTAGTGTCTCCCATATACACACTTACAATTGCAAAATCTGAGTATTATTTGTATTGAATTTTTATCATCAGACCTCCTCCACTGAAGAATATATCTCCCCCCCCAGCCTCAGGGGAAATTGGTGCTAGTTGAGGTTGCCAGGCACCAGGGTTCCATGTGAGGTTGCCAGATTTCTTTTTTTTTTCTTCTTTTGAACATCTGTCTGTCAGAATGCAATGAATACTCTGGTGAAAGAGATGAAACACATCAGGGGAGAAACCTCACCTTGCCATTAAAGCAGAAACCTCACCTCGCAGGGCAGGCAGAAACCTCACCTCGCAGGGGAGGCAGAAACCTCACCTCGCCATTACAGTGATTTCTGTCCTAAACCTGTCTTTGTTGAAAAACATTCCCAATTTCAGCAGTGATATACATCCAGCCACTCATTTCTGTTTTTATCACTGTGTCTAATGTGATAACTTTGTCTTATTAAAAGGTAGGCCTACATCATTTTACATAATTATGACCGTTATTGGAGATTTTGTTTATAAAATAATTTTTGTACTACTTTGTAGTATTGTACGTTTTAGGTGTTCTTTTATCCCTGTTTGTGCAGGTTTTAGTATTTTAATCTGAAACTGTTATAAATGTGTCATTTATTCATAACAGCGTCAACTGAACCATGTTTTATATGCTCGTGTTCACGTATTGTCTTAGTTAACCGTCTTTTTTTTTTTTTTAAACCGTCGACCATAGGGTAATGTCACTTTGGATGACCGCATATTTCAATAAAAACAAGAACAGATTAAAAATCAAACATTCTTAATAGAATAAAGAAAATCGCATAAGTGCAGAAATGTCATGAAAGCTCTCCGTTACGTAACGCAAAGCTGGGACCCGCACATAACTCGGCTGTAAATGAAATTGCACTACAGCGAAATTGCTTTGCGGGTGTCTCGCAAGCTTGTTAAGAACGCGCCGGGTTTTTCGGCTGGGTTCGTCAATCACCCCGGTGGAGGCCGACAGCGGGGAGCTAAATTGACTTGTACGCCGCGCGGAGGGGGAACATTCTCTTTCTTTTTTTGCTCGCGGTGCAGAACGCAAGGTCGTCCTCTGTCATATTTCGTTTCGCGTTACGAGGGCCCAAAGAAAATGTAGTCGCTGACAATGTAATGTAAAAGACGCATTTAGGGAACATTCCAGCTGGAAATGATAAGACAGGTTTTTTTTAACCACCGCTGAGATTTTGATAGCAGAAAACAAAAATGTGCCAGAAGTGGCACCTATGCGTAGGCAGGTGAGTCGTGTTCCCCTACGGTGCGTCAGCAGGCAGGTTATGCGAAACAGCCCTGTCTTCCTCGTGTGCTGTATTATTATTATTATTTTATTTTTTGATGGATTTTAATATGGTCCACAACATTACCCGTGCTGATCAGTGGGCCCAGATAGCACGGGGCAAAGCGTCCTGATCTCGCCTTCGCGTGGCACCACTGTGCGACACATATCCTACCATATACGGTCGCTGAATTTAATGACTGTGAGGATGTCAAAGAATTAGAAAACCCGGCAATTTAAGCACACAAACACGTTCATCATCTTCAAGGAAAATTGCTGCGCCAGTATCGTACAAATAACGGGAACACTTACTCATCTGTCGAATGCTTATTCTGTTACAGGTACAGCTAAATTAGTTAGCTGGTAGGAAAATGAAGTTATCTTGATTCGATTAGATGTGGCGCACTCTGGTCATTGCGCGCGGTATGGCGCCCCCTTGAGACGATAATAAGAGGACCATGTGTCTTTCTGCAGGCAAGCGGAGGGTGGAGGCAAGTCTTTTGGGAAAGTTGATTCCCTCCCCATTTTTCAATCATATAA